>OX333076.1:41481113-41921254 GCA_946863875.1 Alloplasta piceator | reverse complement strand
AGTAAGGAATTTACGACTCCGAAAGCCCGGCGTACATGCGGAAGCTTTAACAACGCCCTCTTCGTCCTCTTTGACTCTCCTACTCTCTCTCTCTCTCTCTCTCTCTCTCTTTCGTCCGTCTGTCGCCTGGCGTCGCGGCGAGAGGGCGCAGCCGGAGGAATCTCCGGAACGAGCTTACACGATCCAAGAACGTAAGTGGGTATATAAACACGCGTATTTCGACATTTACTTTGTACATAGGGTGTCCCTTTTAAGGGGGTCGTCTAGTGTGAAACCTGTTTTTTAATGTTTTTTTTTTGGCAATTTTTTTTTTTTGACAAACCATTAAAATAAAATAATGTATGCATTGTGTATCATTTCTATTAACATTTGAACAAACTTTGTGAATTTCTTGAAGTGAATGTATTAAATATAATTGGAGATACACCGCCCAATAGGAACACATATAAAAAAAAGGTGATCCACTGCTGCCATGATTCCGGCCGTTCTGCTTATCTGAAATCAAAAAACCAAACGCCATTTTAATTGTGACTTGAGGCTCTATCGTGAACCAAGATAAAGTCAGAGTTTCAAAAAAATCATTTTTTTTTTAATTCTGACTTTATCTTGGTTTACGGTAGAGCCTCAAGTCTCACAATTGAAATGGCATTTGGTTTTTTTTCCATTTCAGATGAGCAGAACGGCCGGAATCATGGCAGCAGTGGAGCACCTTTTTTTTATATGTGTTCCTGATGTTGGGCGGTGTATCTCCGATAATATTTAATACGTACCCTTCAAAAAATTCACAACATTTCTTCAAATGTTATTTAAAATGATACACAATTCATAAATTATTTTATCTTAATGGTTTGTCAGAAAAAAATTCCCGAAAAAAAACATTAAAAAAACAGGTTTTACACTAGACGACCCCCTTAAGGGTGTATTCTGGTCAAAACAAAAAATATTCTTACCATTATTTTTTTTACAACATATTTATTAATAATTTTGACAATAAACAAAAAAAATGTCGAGAAAAACAAATGCAAATTGACCCGATTAGGTTATCGTGGGTCACTGGAGACCCGAGCTATTTTCTGTCAATGCCTGAATTTTTCAGAGGTGGTTTATGACGAAAAATAAAATATTTGTCTAAATTTTTTTGGAATCTTCATGATGTGCTCTTAAAGAAGAAATATTCAAGAGTATTCAGGAATTTTATCACATTTTTTCATCGCATATTACGTGTTCTAGCATGCCTCGGGTCTTCAGCGACCCACGATAACCTGACAAGGTACTTTCTAGTCATCCGATATAAAATTTTAAAAAAAGATTCTTAATTAGTAAGCATGTCGTTACAGCCCCTACGTCAGAGAAAACGGAAAAATAAAAATTTCGCAAAATGGCGGCTGTTCGAACAAAAAAAGACGTTTTTCGACTCCTTTTCCCCTAGTTTCTAATTTTTTTACAATACTAATAAATTATTGGGATTAAAAATTATTGGAATTTAAAAAATTCCTTTCGTGGTTATGTTCATAAAGAGCTAAGCTTTAAGAATATGGAAAAAAAATCATTTTTTCAAAATTCTAGACCGGAATACCCCCTTAAAGTTACGCTAGTTGCTGCGTCACTAAAATATCTACAACTCCGTAAATTATTGGAATTAAAAAATTTCCTTTCGAGGTTATATTCTCAAAGGTCTAAACTTTAAGAATATAGAAAAAGACTTGATTTTTTCAAAATTCTAGGCCAGGATACCCCCTTAAGAAGAATTGAGTGAGCCATTTTATTCTTCTCTCAAAGCAGCTTGATCCGTGTTTCGGGGGTTTGCTATTTACTTCCTTAATATCGAAGTCACCATTTTGGTGTCTCAAGTTCAATGGAACACCCTGTATATTATTTATGTCCTGTGTATGTGTTTGTGTTGTAATGGGCGAGCTTCTCTCGCGTGTCCCCGACAGCAGTCGTCGGTCTTTTATTCTCTGCGATATAAAAAGATGGGGGAAGAAAAAAAGGAAAATATATAACGTACGAGTGACTCTATTAAATCGTAGTTACCGAGATTATATACGGCACGTCCGGGTAAGCGAGAGTTGTAAAAAGCTCCGCTGGTCACTTATTAACAATGTCCAGTGTTGTCGGAGCCAACGGGCTGTAGTCTTAAATGTCGAGTCGAAAACAGCTGCCACAAAATAATCAAGTAAAAAATTAGACTGATGCACTAATGAGTAATGACTTACAAAAATATCCAAGTACCCAAATATCCATGGATATAATATCCACGTAAAAAAAATTTCATTACTCACTACATTATAATGAGCAATGAAAAAATTTTCCATTACACACTACATTGTAATGGGTAATGTAAATTTTTTCCATTACACAATACATTTTAATGGGCAAAGGAAATTTTTTCCATTACACACTACATTTTAATGGGAAAAGGAAATTTTTTCCATTACACACTACATTGTAATGGACAATGTAAATTTTTTCCATTACACACTACATTGTAATGGGTAATGAAAATGTTTGCCATTACACACTACATTGTAATGGGTAATGAATTTTTTTCATTACACACTACATTGTAATGGGTAATGTAAATTTTTTCTATTACACAATACATTTTAATGGGTAAAGAAAATTTTTTCCATTACACACTACATTGTAATGGGTAATGAAAATGTTTGCTATTACACACTACATTGTAATGGGTAATGAAAATGTTTGCCATTACACACTACATTGTAATGGGTAATAGATTTTTTTCATTACACACTACATTGTAATGGGTAATGTAAATTTTTTCCATTACACAATACATTTTAATGGGTAAAGGAAATTTTTTCCATTACACACTACATTTTAATGGGTAAAGGAAATTTTTTCCATTACACACTACATTGTAATGGACAATGTAAATTTTTTCCATTACATACTACATTGTAATGGGTAATGAAAATTTGTTCCACTACACACTACATTGTAATGGGTAATGAAAATGTTTGCCATTACACACTACATTGTAATGGATAATGTAAATTTTTTCCATTCCACACTACATTTTAATGGGTAATGGAAATTCTTTCCATTACACACTACATTGTAATGGGTAATGGAAATTTTTTCCACTACGCACTACATTGTAATGAGTAATGAAAATGGCAATGCATTAAAAAAAGTAATGCATTACTTGCAACCCTGGGTATATAATAACCTATTCTCCCCAAAATGAAGCAATAACTTATTTTCCCAAAAACAAAATCTGGAACATTATCCACGGACAATATAGTCCCAGGATGTTCTACATGGATTTAGGTTCTAGCTTTACGTGAATCTTTTACTCGATCTAACTTTTTTTATCGCGTGGACCTCGTTGAATTGGACGAGAATCCTAAAACCAACCTAACATCTCATCCATTGAAGTCTGGAGTTTTTTAGGTTTTTTGAGTTTATGGAATTCATCATTATTTCAATAATCCGACTGCGAGTGCCTCCGAGAGGTCAACAAGGCTCGTTCCAAGCTACATGTTTGCCGCGAAATCCTTGGGCAAATAGAACGAAGCGGTTGATTATCGGTTGTGCGAGCGTTATATCCTGCTATTAGGGAAGCTTATACCAGGCGAGAGAACATTCGGGCCAGGAGAATATCGGTTGCCAATACGTTCATATACTTATACACATGCATACATCCATACAACGTCGAATCGCCAAGCTCGTTCACTTACACGGGGAAACGGTGTTATGCGTGCCTGTAATAATACGGGTGATGGTCGTTGAGTCTTTCAACCCCGCTCCTGCCTCTCCTTCTGACAGAGCCCCGAGCCTTTGAAGGATGCGTTTCTCTCACCTCTCTGTCCCTCTCTTTTTCTCCCTCTTTCATTGTCCCTCTCGCCAGTCCTCCGCGAGGATACGGCGGATTCACCAGCCTTTGTATATTCTCCTCCGTATACTTGTCTCAAATTATCCTTGTTCATCGGCAGCGGCGTCGACGCGAAACGCCAACCCGCGCGTATAATTGACACTCTCCTCGTTTGGCCTAGTCAGATTGTCCGAAACGATCGTGTCTACATATGGGGTATTCCACGCCAAATCGACCATCTTTGAAGCCGACCCCTTTCGATTTGGTCGAATTTTTTTTTTTATCTTTTTCTAACCTTTCAAAAACATTTTTCAGAATTTTTTCAAATTTTTTCACCCATCAGATGAAACGTTATGAATTTTTCAGAAAAATTGGCTTTTTGTTTTTCAAATATCTATATAACTTTTTCAAAAAGCAACTTATCACGACTTTTTTTCATTTTTTTTTTTTATGTATTTTTCAGAAAAAAATAGAATAAAATTATTTGGACCGATCTTTAACGTTTTTTTTCGAATTTTCGGAAGAAAACAACAATTTCTCGATGATTATCATTTCAATTTTTTTTTCTTTTTTTTTTTTAGAAACTTTGACATTTTCTGCAAATTATCTGAAATTTTCAGAGTGGGATTTTTTTTTTTCAATTGAAATTTTTTTTTTTTTCAACTCAGCTTATTTCTCATGATACGACTCTGAGGATTTTTGAGGATGTTGCGAGAACCTCAAAGTTCGAAAAAAAAAAAATAATAATTGAAATTGAAAGTGGTAATCATCGCAAAAATTTGTTATTTTTCAAATATCTATAACTTTTTCAAAAATTGACTTGTCGTGACGTTTTTTTGAAATTTTTTGTTTTTTAATGTGCTTTTTAGAAAAAAAATAGAAAAAAATTATTCGGCCTGATCTTCAATGTTTTTTTTCTCGAATTTTTGGAAAAAAACAAACAAATTCTCGATGATTGTCGTTTAAATTTTTGTTTTCTTTTTTTGATAGAAACTTTGACATTTTCTGCAAATTCTCTGAAATTTTCAGAGTGGGATATTTTCGTTTTCTATTTTTTTTTCAATTCAAAAAAAAATTTTCTATAACTCAGCTTATTTCTCATATTACCACTCTGGAAATTTTTGAGGATCATAATAATAGAAGTTCTCTCAACATCCTCAAAAATCCCTAGAGTGGTATTATAAGAAATAAGCTGAGTTAAAAAATAATAATTTTTTTGAATAAAAAAAAATAGAAAACGAACAAATCCCCCTGTGAAAATTTCAGAGAATTTGCAGAAAATATCAAAGTTTTTATAAAGAAAAAGAAAAAATAAATAAAAAATGACAATCATGGAGAAATTTTTGTTTTTTTCCGAAAATTTCGAAAGGAAACGTTGAAGTTCGGTCCGAATAATTTTGTTATATTTTTTTTTCTGAAAAGTACATTTAACAACAAAAATTTTGAAAAAAAACGTCCGGATAAGTCAATTTTTGGAAAAGTTATAGATATTTGAAAAATAAAAAGCCAATTGTTCAGAAAAATTCATAACTTTTTATCGGTTGGGTGAAAAAATTTGAAAAAATTCTTAAAAATGTTTTTTAAAGGGTAGAAAAAGATTAAAAAAGTCTTAGCCAAATCCAAAGGGGTCGGGTTCAAAAGTGGTCGATTTGGCGTGGAATGCCCCATATATATAAATAGCGCGCGCGAACATGCAGGTACGAGGAGTGTGAGAAGTGTGATACGACGAAATACCTGTGAAGAAGGAGGAGGAGCAGACCACGGTGATAATGGTCCAAGCGCGAGAGAAAAAACGAAACAAGACTAGCGGAGTGCGTGAAAGACGAGTCTCGGGGTTGCGTTCGCCGTATACATACCTGGCAATCACTGATCACTCTCGGTCGTTTCTCCCAAACCTTCCAGATTCTTTCTTCAGGTAGCGACCGGCTGACCACGCCGTTGGATGGACCTTAAGCGACACGCTTGGCTAAGAACCGCAAAACACCAAAAGTGTGTCCTATCGGCGAATATAACGCGAGGTTTTCTTCCTCTTGCTTGAAATTCACGCTTATGAATAAATTCGAGAAATCGACTTTGCAGAGCGAAATAGCTAGAGCTCCATTTTTCACGAGCCACATGGGCCGAAATTTGGGCTTATGGGCTTCAAGCCGAAATTTTCCAGTTTGCAGGAATTTTTGGGTCTAGTTTTCCAGTTCATTTTTCGTGGTAATTTTTAGGTTCACTTTTCACGGTACTCTTCCCGTCAAGTTCTTAAGGTGGTAGCCCACTGTGACGACCGAAATTTCAACGTTTTTTCATTAATTTTTTTAAATAACAAAATAGAATGCGAATCGTTTTGAAATTCTTACATGTTGTTATTTGTATCTTGAAGAGGACAAAAACAATTTTGTTAACTTAATTTTACATGAATTTGTTTATGCTTTTGTACGTCAAAGTCGAGTCCTCGAAAAAAAGGTGACTTTGTTTCGGGGAAGCACAAAGTCTTCCGTAGTCATCTGAAATCAAAAATCCAAAGAGATTATTGTTTTCTAGACTCAATTATAGTACTCTAACCTATAATATGCATATTTTAAGGGAAAAAAACGAAATGGCGGACTTGTGAACAAAAAGGTCTTCGAAATCAAATTGTTTTTTGATAAATTGTTTAAAAAAATACATTTGTCATTAAAAAATTGAATGTTTTTGAGGTTAGGTATTTAGTTATGTGTATCTTAAATAACGGGTAAAATTTTTAGCAAAATCGGTTGAATAGTTTTTAGTCGGTGCTTCTCCGAAATTTCGAAGACGTAGTTTCGAGAAGAACGCGTTTAAAGTTTTGACAACAGGTTTTGTATAAAAAATGCATTTCTTTGAGAGATTTACAGTTTTTGGTGATTGCCAAACCGTAGCAATTAGTCATTTTTAATATTTAGGTACTTATTATATTGCTCTCTTCTTTTGGCTATAATAACTTAAAAAATATTTTAAATTTCGGTCAAACTTTTACAGTATATTCTTGAGATGTTTATCTTGCCAGAAATATTTTTAAAAACCCATCTTTTGAACCCGTTACAGTAGGCTACCTTCAGTTAATTTTCCGTGATAATTCACAGGTCAAGTTTTCAGGTCAATTTTTCATGGTCTCTTTCAGGTCAAGTTTTCCGGTTTATTTTTCATGATCATTTCCAGGTCAAGTTTTGAAGTTAATTTTTCATAGTAATTTTCAGGTCAAGTTTTTAGGTTCACTTTCCATGGTACTTTTCAGGTTTTCAAGTTAATTTTCCATGATAATTTATAGGTCAAGTTTTCAAGTTAATTTTTCATGGTAATTCTCAGGTCAAGTTTCAAATTCATTTTTCATAGTAATATTCAAGTTAGTTTTTTATGGTAATTTTCAGGTCAACTTTTCAAATTTCTTTCAATTTCTTTCAATTTCTCTAGTTTTCACGAGTCGTATTCCATCGAACTTCAGATCGAGCAAAGGGTAAGTGCGCCAGGCCGAAATTTTCCGGTTTGCACAGATTTCCATATTCGCAAAAAATTGTAATTTTTTGGTCAAGTTTCCCGGTGATGGCGCTGTATACGTACAAACCATCCCAAATCTAGGAAATGAGTTGCTGAACGCGGTAACTCGATTGTCCATTCTCGGAGACGAGTATTAACAATCTATCGTGTGTGACGTTGGCCATCGTCTCAGGGAATATTCCTCGCAGAGACACTCTGAGTGGTTGGACGATTTGGCACATGAGTCCGGGCAGAGAGAGAGAGAGCGAGAGAGAGAGAGCGAGAGAGAGAGAGAGAGAGAGTGTACCCGTTACATATAATATGCAAGGAACGCTCGAGTGAGCAAATTCGCCCACGTCGATAATAAATTGTCACCGAACGGATGCATCATCTTCATCATTCGGGACACACGTACTAGTCCTTGTATTCCAACGAGAATTGGGAAGCTTCGGGGAGGCTCTTCGTGCCGCCACCACACTTGGCTCCGCGCTGGAATAACCGAATGGTTTCGAGATTTCCCTTTTCCGATCCATATAAATATACACTGCCTACCAAAAGTTTGGAAACACTCGTTGCGATTCCGCGCCGGACAAAATGTTCCACTGCTCTTTTAAAAATGAAGATATTTCAATTCAACAAGCGGCGTTTCAAAAGGGACGTATTCAGCTTCATTTCGATTTTTCCAAAAAAAAAATTCGTTTTTTTGAACCCGGTACGTTCTTTGAAGCATGACCATTTTTCGGCTTTTTTTGTGGCATTGAAATTTTGGCGCATTTTAGGCAACAAAATTTTGAAAAAAAATCTGAACAAATTTCTTTCAATCCAGAATGATCGTATGTAACTTTGTACCCTCTTAGTAATTTCACGAAAACCCATTAATTTTAGAGTTACGCGACATTTTATAAATTTGGTCGTTTTTTTTACGAAAAATTGAATATTTACGAAACTTTTTGAAGAACGAAACTAAAGCTTATCCCCCCCCCCGTCAAGTTTTTCACACGTAAAACAGTTACAAAAAAATTTCATGAATCGTGCACCAAAATGTCAACTTAAAAAAAAAGCCAAAAAAACGACCATGTTTCAAAGAGCGTACCGGGATGAAAAAAAAATCGAATTTTTTTTTTTTGAAAAAGCAAAATGAAGCTGAATATGTCCCCTTTGAAACGCCGCCTGTTGAATTGAAATATCTTTATTTTTAAAAGAGCAACGAAACTTTTTGTGCGGCGCGGAATCGGAGTGAGTGTTTCCAAACTTTTGGACGACACTGTACATCCACATAAAACAACTCTTTCACGATCCGCGTTCACCCTCCCTCTGCATGAACGTTCAACCCTCTCTTTCACCCTCGCGCCCGCATCTCGACTCTACTTCCGCGTGGAAAAGGCAACCCTTAGCCTCCCCCTTCCACCCCATATACTATATAATATACATATATAGATATTTATATATTATATATGCGTTCAGAGAGAGCCTGGTTCTCGTTCACTTCCCGCCCGTACGAACCAAAGTGCATTAATGGAATTGAGTATATATCAATCCAAACAAATCATTCGCGCCCACGATTTCCAAACTCTCATCTATAGATAGCATAATGCGCATATGTATCTACATATATATATATATATATATATATATATATATATATATATGTATATAATATACTTTGGGCTATATCATACTATGTACGTCTAGCTTTCGACATATTCCTAGAATTTTTGCCCATTTCGCCAACTCACTCTCACTCTCCCTCACTCTCCCTCTCTCTCTCTCTCTCTCTCGGCTTTTCGCGAAGAGATCCACCATCGCACTCGATGAAAGGTGTAAGCGCGGCAAAAGTTTTACGATTATACGCGAGGAAGATAGATCGTTCACTTTTAAGAGAGTTGATCCCGCAGCACCGAGCAAATCGTAGCTCGCCGCGGATTTATAGCGCGCGTAGCGCACTCTCTCTCACTCTCTCTCACTCTCTCGCTCTCGGAAACATTGGGTACGTGATGCCAGGGCGAATTAAATGTGTGTAAGACAGAAGTAATGCGTTTGCACTGAGAGAGAGAGAGAGAGCGCGAGAGAGAAAGGGAGAGAGAGTGAGGGCGAGTGAGGGAGAGTGAGGGAGAGTGTGGGAGAGTGAGACGTTCTATTTCGGCTCTACCGATCGGCAAAAAAAACCCATCGTGTTGCCACGAGCTGCCTATCAAGTTGCTGTGTCAAGTTACCATTTGGATGAGAAAAAAAGGGCAAAGGAACCAATAAAAGGTAAAACCGCGTGCTCGGGCGCGTGTGTCTGCGGGTACGGCAATTTCGCGGCTCAAGAGCTACGGTACATCGGAGACAGACGACTGCATCATGGGGATGCTGCTCCGAGGACCCTCATCCCTTGTATATATAGATACAGGACGATCGTTTTCTCGCTACGAAATTCGAGGCGCTGCCTCGAGCTACGGCGAAGCGCGCCTGTACATTGTTCAAAGTGCTTTGTTTCCGGTGTTTGTGTGTTTGTGCGAGCATCTCGATTATCGGGGAAGACCGCAATTGTATGTTCGACCGATATTTCAAAGTATCGAGTGTCACTTCAGGAATGTAAATATGGAGAGTTCAGGGTCTATCTTACATCGATCGGACGTGAATTACAGAGAAACATAACGAGTAGGTGGTTTTAGAAGTAACGCGGAAATCTGATAATCTCCGTGATCGATGAACTAAATCACCCCATAAAACCCTCCCTCGTGGTTTCGGTTATAGTCTCGATGGGCATAGATACATATGGGGCATTCCACGTCAAATCACGTGGTCATCGGATTTTGATGTCCAATGAATCGTTGGTCTCGATTGGTCCAAAATATGACCTTAAATTTTTAGAAGTTTTTTTTTCTTCATTAATTTCCTTAATATAATTTCAAAAATTTCATTAATATAAAAAATGCCCCTCTTCGTGTTTTTTCTCAATTCAATGATTTTGTAGCTCGTAGCAGCCCCCAAAAAATGAAATAAAATTTTCTAAAAATTTGAGGTCATATTTTGGGCCAAACGAAACCCACGATTCATTGGACATCAAAATCCGAGGGGGTCAGACCGATGACTGCGTGATTTGACGTGGAATGCCCCATATGTAAATATGGGTGTCGCACGTACTGCATTTCCGGTCGAAAACCATGCTGCAACGATGTAGCCTATCGATGCATATTAATCGAACTTCAATCGATATTCGCAATCTCGGAGATCGGTGGCACGCGCGTTTCGATTGACGACTCCGTCAACCAAACAGGGGAATATGGGGCTAAATGAGCAGCTCGGGGCGAAATGGACACCCTTCAAAATTATGGGAGAACATGGAAAAATGAAAAATCTAGAAAATACAGGAATTATTCTAATATTAAGCGTAAATATTCCAAAGTTGACTTCCCACTCTCAATCAGATTTAGGTAATGACGGTTTTATGACAATTGCTTACAAAAAAAATTCTCATTCATAATTTATTTTATTAATTAAATTCCTTAACTGTTACAAAATTTATTAGTCGTTAAGAAATATTTTATTTGTGTCAAAATAATTTATTAACTGTTACAAAATATTAATTTAATTTATTAGCTGTTAAAAAATAATTGATTTTGCCATATTCAATTTCACATTTGTTAACAGTTAACAAATCCTGGTACATTGTTTCTCAGTGTGAAAAAGTTATGAAGGATTCGACTGTTAACAAAACTGCCACACTGTAAATCGGTCAACTTGATCGTGTGTTGCTTCGTTGGGGATGATATATACATGCACATAGGGTAGTTCATCGCATACATGTATACATATAGGGCATTCCACGTCAAACCACGCGGTCATCGGCCTGACCCCCTTGGATTTTGATGTCCAATGAATTGTGGGTTCCATTTGACCCAAAATATGACCTCAAATTTTTAGAAATTATTATTTTCATTTTTTAGGGGTTGCCCGAGCTAGAAAATCATTAAGCTGAAGGAAAATATGAAGAAGGCCCTTTTTCAAATTAATGAAATATTTTTCACAGAAACTAGGGCTTGAAACAGATATTTTGGTCATAGTTTGATAATGGGCCAAAAATAATTACTATTTTTTTTTTTTTTTTTTTTTAATTATTCGTTTTATTTCAGGTCGTCGAGGTTGATCAATTTTCATAAAATGTTGTCGTTTTACGCTTGAGACAAGAAAAAAAAAATCAAGTTTCACTAGAAAAATATTTTTGTTGTTGCTATTCTCACTACAAGAAATAATCAAAATAATAAATTATTTTTAAAAAAATTAAAATGCAAAATAAAATAGTAATTATTTTTTGCCCATTATCGAACTATATGACGAAAATATCTGTTTTTGGCCCTAGTTTCTGTAACCAAAATTTCATTAATTTGAAAAAAGGCCCTATTTATGTTTTCCCTCAATTTGAGGTCATATTTTGGGCCAAAAGAAGCCCACAATTCATTGGACATCAAAATCCGAGGGGGTCAGGCCGATGACCGGGTGATTTGACGTGAAATGCCCCGTATATATAAGGGATGGTATATCTGCATAGTTCTGGGAAAATCGTAGTTATGTAGGTATGTAGTTATAATGCCAATCGACTGGGACGCGTTCATGACTATGGATGAGTCGAGCGAATTTTTTGGTTTAGTTTCCATGAAAATGTGATTATAGGAGCGAATTATTATACCATCCCACATTCTACCGGATATCCGATGATGCTGCTCACAGTCGCGGATTGCAGTTGGTCGGTCGATGTTATGCATCCAATTGACGTTATATTCCAGCGCATTTCCAACTCAAACATGTGCGCACGCGATACGCGGATTGTGTATCGTTTCACGTACAACACAGTCCTGGATATGTGACTCGACTGAGACTTGATTAGATTTATAATCGAATATTGTAATGCAGTTACATCGATGCGCGGCAGATGAATTGCGAGGCTTTGATTACTTTTGTTATTCATCGGTAAATTACACTTTCCATATCGGACATTCGATTCCTCCTCCATAAAAAAGTTTCTTTTTGATGGATTGCGAAAAAAAAATGTCTTCGTATCTAAAGTATCTAAAATGATCAGTGACAATTCATGTGTAACATTTAAAAAATTACTGAATTCAATGCAGAATATACGGTTCAGAACTGTAATTCAGGCGTTTCACTGGGAATCCATTATAAATTAATGGATTTAATGTAGTTTCTACTTTTCAAAACATTATAAATGCTGATTTACACTGTAAAAAATGCAATGTTCACCGCAAAAAAATGTCAAAGTAGAAATAACAAGCAGAAACGACGAAATCCACTGTGTTTGAACTGTTAAATTTACAATGGTCTCTGTAGAATGTTCAAAGCGCATAATTAGAAATTGCAGTGTTCCCAGTGAAAAATCAAATGCGCGCCGCAAAATATGCAACGTCAATTTCAATTTTTACAGTGTGGCACTGTAACGGGACGACCTGCGGCGTGCCACGATCTCTGCATTTCGTCCGAGATCCGCTAGATGGCGTCGGACGGCGCGTCCTCTCTCGCCAGCGAGAGAGCCACCGAGCACCTATAAGGTCCGATGTATTACCAACATCGGCGTCCTCAATTGACATAGAATTGTTGGAACATCACCCGCGTTCTGTGGTCGAGCGGTCCTATGAACTTAAGACTACATTTTCTTAACAGATCACCATTGCATTTCGGTGACGCTAGTGCTCTTTATGGGTGCGAGGTTATAAATTCGCTTCATTAATTGATCTCACGATTAATTAGTCAAGTACAAGCCCTCGTAGTTATGAGCCTGAGCGAGGATAAACAACGGTTTTATGCAATATTTGAATGAATTGGAATTTATTCAAATATCGAAACCCGTAGTAAAAAACTCCATTCGTCGCCATTGAAAAATCCCCATTCATTCCCCATTGCCAAAATAACCAATGGAGATGAATGCCGAATTGCCTAAGGGGATTTTCGCCATTGAATTCCCCATTTGAAACGGAATGGGGATTATCTAATTGGGATTCAATGGAGACAATCCCCTTAGGCAATTCGGCATTCATCCCCATTGGTTATTTTGGCAATGGGGAATGAATGAGGATTTTTCAATGGCGATGAATGGAGTTTTTACTATACGAAAGAATCTCCATTGCTGTTCGCCACTCATTCCCCATTGCCCACAAAAAAAAAATTGGGAAAATTTTTTTTTCATCGGTTCTATACGTTTCGGTCATAATTACGTTGACTTGAAATTTCGCTATTTTCAGGTTTTTGAAAATAGGCCCAAAATTGAGCAAAACAGTTTTCTATCGAAATTAATGAAAATTTTGATTTTTTGAAAAAACTATTGATAGATTCGCGTTTAGGGGGCAAAAATACATCGATATGAGGCCCGAAAAACAAAAATAATTTTTTTTTTTTTTGCATTTTGGCCAAAATTTAATCGGTTCACTAAAATGGCTGCAATTTATTTTCTAGATAGAATTGCGGCTTGAGCATGAGCTCATTCCCTTCGTAATCGTTCACGCTTCAAAATCCCGTTTGGTTCATCCCATTACGATCATTTTTCGATTTTTGGCAGATTTTTAAAGTTCAACAATAGATTTTTGTAAATTTTTTAAGGTATACCCCTTTCCATTTTTTTCGGCGATTTTCAAACTGCTCTCATTTCTACAAAAAATTAGTTATCGGGATGAACTTAACGGCATTCTCTAAGTTTGGTCACAAGCTTTGCGTACGAAAAACAAATTTTAAAATCGGTTGAACCAAAGTGAAGTTATGAGCACTTGAAATTTCGCTATTTTCAGGTTTTTGAAAATAGGCCCAAAATTGAGCAAAACAGTTTTTTATCGAAATTCATGAAAATTTTGATTTTTTGAAAAAACTATTGATAGATTCGCGTTTAGGGGGCAAAAATTCATCGATATGAGGCCCGAAAAACAAAAATATATATATTTTTTTTTTTGCATTTTGGCCAAAATTCAATCGGTTCACTAAAATGGCTGCAATTTTTTTTCTAGATAGAATTGCGGCTTGAGCATGAGCTCATTCTCTTCGTAATCGTTCACGCTTCAAAATCCCGTTTGGTTCATCCCATTACGATCGTTTTTCGATTTTTGGCAGATTTTTAAAGTTCAACAATAGATTTATGTAAATTTTTTAAGGTATACCCCTTTCCAATTTTTTCGGCGATTTTCAAACTGCTCTCATTTCTACAAAAAATTAGTTATCGGGATGAACTTAACGGCATTCTCTAAGTTTGGTCACAAGCTTTGCGTACGAAAAACAAATTTTGAAATCGGTTGAACCAAAGTGAAGTTATGAGCACTTGAAATTTCGCTATTTTCAGGTTTTTGAAAATAGGCCCAAAATTGAGCAAAACAGTTTTTTATCGAAATTCATGAAAATTTTGATTTTTTGAAAAAACTATTGATAGATTCGTGTTTAGGGGGCAAAAATACATCGATATGAGGCCCGAAAAACAAAAATATTTTTTTTTTTTTTTGCATTTTGGCCAAAATTCAATCGGTTCACTAAAATGGCTGCAATTTATTTTCTAGATAGAATTGCGGCTTGAGCAAGAGCTTATTCTCTTCGTAATCGTTCACGCTTCAAAATCCCGTTTGGGAAATTGGGAAAATTTTTTTTTCATCGGTTCTATACTTTTCGGTCATAATTACGTCGATTCCTGAAAAAAAAAATTTCGATACGCCCTTATGGCTTTCGACACCAACTCGGAAGCCATAAGGGCGTATAAAAAAAAAATACAAAAATTGGGAAAATTTTTTTTTCATCGGTTCTATACGTTTCGGTCATAATTACGTCGATTCCTGAAAAAAAAAATTTCAATACGCCCTTATGGCTCCCGGATGCCATAAGGGCGTAAAAGAGGTGATACTCCCTTATGGCAGCTGTAACGCGATATATATTATTACATTTAATAGAAATTATTGAAGCTCAGAATTGAGAAAATAGATTGTAAGTGTATTCAGATGACGATTGATAATGAAAGTATATACGTTTCTCCTCTCACAAATCGGGTTGAGAAGGACTGATAAAATTATGTGTATATGTTAAAAATAAACGGTTTTAAAAATCATTTATCCCGAACGTACGCGTACTTGATGAGCAGTTTATAATACATTTATTTAAAATTACTTTCGAATAATTTCCGAGCTTATGCTAATATTAATTGACCATCGATATAATCATCAGCATTTATTACAATTGAAGAAAATATTTGGTTCATATATGAGAATCAGCGACATCTACTCTTACTTGACTTTATTAATTCACCGCCGTTTGAGAAATATCGCATTCGGAAAAATTCTCATCGATCGATGGGTTCAATTGTTCAGCATTAAACCTCGAATATGGATTGCAACATCGTTAACGAATGCTGCTCATCATTCGATCAGTCATCAATGAAGTGACATTATTGATAAATGTTGATCATTGTATAATTCGTCGTTACTTATTATTCAATGGGTATCCTTGGTAAATGCTGATCATTTCATCGTTAGCCGCATTTGGGTTCCAATGAACATCTGTGGGAAATGCTGATCTTTCAGTTCATCCGCATTGACTTTCCAATGGACATCATTGGGTAAAGCGGATCACTTCCTTCATCAGCATTTACCATCTCATGGACACCATTGGGCAATGCTGATCGCTCGATACATCCGCATTGGCTTTCCAATGAGCATCATTGAGTAATGATGATCGTTCGATTCATCCGCATTGGCTTTCCAATGAGCATCATTGAGTAATGACGATCATTCGATTCATCCGCATTTGATGTTCAATGGATACCCATTCACTGATCAATGGTCAGCCCTGTACGCCATTGACAAATGCGGAAATCTCAATGGGTCCCCATTCATTGTCCAATGGAGTCGTATGAGGACCATTGGTTGCCATTGGCGATTCAATGGAGTTTTTTACTACGGTAAACGTTTCACTACACTATAATTTCTTTTAGAAATTGCAGTATTTTTAGTGAAAAATAAAAAACGTACCGCAAAATATACTACGTTTTTTTCAATTTTTACCATGTACACTGTAATTTTTTCATGGGCCCTGGATAATTTTTACAATGTGAAATGTGTAAAAACTTCACTGGGTACAACAGAAATGTAACGTTTCACATAGTGTACGTTTTACTGTTCCACACTGGAAAAATTCGTCCGATGGGCATGTACTATGTCATATGTGGCATGTACTATGTCATATGTGACATCTACATATTGTATTAAAGAAATATGCAAATTTTACTGTTTGTCCTTCCAGAAGGCGCTGTTGATGGAGAAAACTGTAAAAATTAATGGGAATCTCAGCAGTTCTCACTGATCATTTTTTTTTCGTGTAATCATAATTATGTTTTTGTTAACGCTTTGAGGAAGAATCGATCTTTCGCATCTCCTTTTTTCCTGTGGCTTAATTACTTTCCTCCAAAATTTAGATCACTCCGTTCGAGTGAGAATAAAGAATAGGGTAGACTAGAATTTGGCTCTAAATCAAGAACGTAAGTCACAGACGATGTCAGAATGAAAACCACAGCTTTGAAGTGCTATATCGAGCCCTATATATTACAATATTTTGAGGAAAGTAGGACAAAATGGACGTTGGAGGCAAAACGAAGAGAATTGAAAATGATCGATAAATGCAAAATTAAAAGAAGATTGGAAAATGAGGCAATTATTCTAATGGAAGTGAATCTCTCCGAATAGACTCACATGCATTAAGTCGGATAGAAAAAATGGCATTTTCGCAATAATTGCCTATCAAGAGTTCAAAAAATGAAAAAACTGTTTTTCTCATTGTGTCAAAACAAAAAAAAATATCACAAAATACTTTTTGGTTCTTAAATGCATTACCCTCTTGTTGGGCCCATTTTGCCCCACCTTTTCGTGGAAAAGTGGAAAATACTTGTGTCGAAAAACCCACAAATACGCGTAATACGATTGGCGAATGATATTTTTTTTACCATCAGTGAGAATAATGCGACCTCTCTGGCAAAAATTCGAGAGTAAAAGTGGCAACAGTGGGAAAGGAATTCTCTGTCTTCAATATTCGGCTGCCACTCAGAATCGCGATCAGCTCGGTTGGATATCTCATCATCGGGGAAAACCAGAGCCAAAAGTTTTTCGTGGTAAAATGAAAGATATATATTGTACGAGGGGAGATGAAAAGCTTCGACGGCATTTCTAATTCATTCGTATCTCCTCTCTCTTCTCTGCGTTTTCTCCGCTCTCGTTCTCTTTTCACATTCTGCCACGGATCTTTCTTTGGGCTCCCCGTCGAAATCCCTTATAATGGCTATATTTTTTCCTTCTTTCTGACTGTTGAAAAGCAACTTTTGTGGAAGAAAATTATACGTACATCACCAATTATCAATGTGACGACAATAGAGAGAGTTTCGTTGAGATTCTGGACGAGCGAGATCCAATTATTCCCCTCTAACAGAGGGTTTTTTTTAAACGGTATTTTTTTAAAGAGCCATTTTTTCCCATTTTTTATCCAGTAGCATAATATGTCTAGAATTTCCCGAAGTTTCAAGTCAAATGAAGTAAATGTCTAAGAGGGAGAACCTTTGGAAATTCCTCTCAGCTTTTTTCTAAAAACACTATTTTTGGAGTCAAAGACGATTATTCAAAAACTAATGCACCGATCTTTTTGAAAATTTTCACACTTTTTCAAAATAGTATTGACTAGTGATTGAACAAAGATTTTTTTCGATTACAACTACTTTTACAAGGCTATACGTAAAGTGTACCAAAAATTGTACTATTTTGCATACAACTCTGCCAAAAACTCAAATTCCAATTATTTTTCAAATCCATCGTGCAATCACGATCTGAACTTATCTAAGATAAAATTTGGTGTTTGGATTTCAGATAAAGCTTTTTTTGTGGGTTTCCCGGAAGCCAGGTTCCACGGGCGGAATTTTCCAAATTTTTCCATTAAAATTTTATAAACTATTGTTTTAAGGTACTTGTCTACTTTAGAAGGTAAAAAAAAAGCAAATCTTTAAGATTTTTTTTCTCAGCTCCTTTATCAGATCTGGCTATAAAACTGTTCATACAACATTGTTTCATCCTTCGAAAGTACAAAAAAAAATATTTTTATTGTTTATTTGGATTCTTTGAGTAATTTATAGAAGGCGCCAAAGTCGAGTCTTCGAAAATGTTTTGTCCCATGGCCGACAGTTAATCTCAGGATTAGCAAGTCTGAAACAAAAAAATAAAATAGCATTTTAAAGAGGAAGGTTTCTTACACAACAATTTACCACCGTTAATGAAAAATCGATACAAAAAATGGCGGGAGTTTGAAATAAATTGTGAACAATTCAATGGTTCATTTACATTTCAAACATGCGCAATTTTTTTTTTTTCAATCGATTTTTCATTAACGGTGGTAAATTGTTGTGTAAGGAACCTTCCTCTTTAAAATGCGTTTTTATTTTTTTGTTTCACATTTGCCAGTCCTGAGATTAACTGTTGGCAATGGGAAAAGACATTTTCGACTTTGGCGCCATCTACAAATTATTCGAAGAATCAAAATAAAGAATCTTTTTCTTCTACTGTAGAAGGATGAAACGATGTTGAAAAAACAGTTTCATCGCCACATCCGATAAAGGTGAGAAAAAAATCTTAAAAATTTCCTTTATTGCACTCCGTGCGTAAAGTGACCACTTCTCGCAGGCTTCGCTTCGCTGCGCGTGCGAGAAGCGGGCACTTTACGCACTCGTGCGATAAAATTTTGTACGATACTCGTGCGAGAAACTTTTTCTCAACTCGTGTGATTGCAGCATTCGCCTTCGGCTCATGCTGCAAACTCACACTCGTCGAGAAAAAGTTTCATCGCACTCGTATCGTAATGTACTATTTTTGCCTTCTAAAGTAGACTAGTACCTTAAATGTGTCTCTATGTGGAATTTTTTTAAATAAAATAATTTTTTATTATATAAAAAAATAGAGAAAATACGCTTCTATTTAACTCATGAGAAAAATAAAGAAAATACGCTTCTTCGAAACTCATGTGATCCCTTAAAAGAAATTCTACGATAAACGAGCGGAAATTTCGCGTACGGTATAATTTCACTGTTTTCCGCATAAATGCGTGTATCGGACGAGAAAGTCGAAAGCGCGTTTTGAAAAGTTTTCGCGGGAACTTTTTGAGGACCACGAGAATTTTCGGGTGGGCTTCTCTCTGCCAACGCCTCGTCGACAATATCCCCGGAGTCGAGTGTGAGCCTCGTCTCTCGGTTACCAAAATTTTAATGGTATGCACACATCCGAAAGTATATAACGCGTACAATATACGAGTGGGCGAACCATCAAGAGGGAGCGGCGGAAGGAAAAGCTGCTCCTTCCAGTACGCTCGTAATTGAAACAGTTTGCGGAACAAAAGGGTACACCTCAAGTACATGTATATATATATATATATATGCTTATAACGTTAAGTATTATGTATATAACGTTCACATAGTGTATATAGACGTGGCGAATGTGAAACTCGCGGCGGAAACTGCGCGAGCTTTCTTGTAAATATTGAACTTGCGCGAGAACGTTAGACACACAATGTCCGTTCTATGTACGATGTATTAACGTCCTGATTATTTTTGTTTCATTGGAAATTTTGTTGAAATTCATAATAATGAAATCTTTGATCTGTCGTTCCGATCAAACGTTCTTTAAAGGGTTAGGCTACTCTAAAATTTTCAAAAAATCGGTTTTTTTTGTTAAAAACGTAGCTTAGTATGTATAAAATTATATTCCAAAAAGTTATCTGCGTGAAAAATCCCTATGCCCTAACCCCTCAAATGTTCGTACTTCGTGATACAATAAATATTGGAAAAAAATCAGTAACATTTAGCTTCCCATAAACATCAATTATCAATAATAATATTGCCTAAAAGTTATTAATAAATTGTTTAAACAAATCATTATTCAACCATTTTTCGGTAAATTCTTTTTTTTCTCAGATAAATCAAATGCCTTAATTTTTCTGAACGCATATGAATTTTTTTCAGAATTTTCTCTCTATTTTGAAATATCATAAAAAATATTCTGAAATACAAAGAAATTTTGCATAATGTTTTTGCATGCAGGTTTAAATCGTCAGCTTTGAAAAGTTTCAAAGACACTAGGCCAAAAAATACATAAAGTACAGCCATTCTAAAAATTTCAAAACGGGAATTTCGAAATAAAGAAAAAATTCTGAAAAAAAATCATTTGCGTTCTGAAAAATTAACGCATTCGATTTGTTTAAAAAATAAAAAGAATTTAACAAAAAATTGTTGAGTAATTATGTGTTTAAACAATTCATTAATAACTTTTGGGAAATATTATCATTGATAATTGTTGTTTATGGCCACCAAATGTTGCTGATTTTTTTCAGATTTTTATTGTATCACGAAGTACGGAAATTTAAATTGAATACAATTTTTCGCTGGGACGTCAAAATCAGCTGTTTTGAGCGAAAATAGTTTTAAAAAAACACACATTTTCTCTCTTTTTTTACATAAATAAATTATTTCGGTCAAAATTTGAAGCATATAAGAAGAGCAACATTTGAATCTTATTTTATACAATTTTAAAAAAGAAGCAAATAAAAAAAAAATTTCGCTTTACAAAATATAATAAATAAATTATTCTATTGCAAATTTTGAGCGTATATAAGAGCAACATTCAAGAAACATTTTATACAAATTTTCATGGAAAAATTTCGAAGTTTCAGAGACCCTTCAAATGGTTTCGAAGGCTAAAAAAAGCGTTTTCTCTCTCTCTCTCTCTCTCTCTCTCTCTCTCTCTCTCTCTCTCTCTCTCTCTCTCTCCTAGCTTTAACTCCGATTGACTTGAAACTTTGGAAAAATATTCCAGATACATGCTACTATTAGATAAAAAATAAAAAAAATAGTTTTAAAAAATTTTCAAATTCATAACACTTGAAAATGAAATAAAAAAACTTGTCAAATTGCTATAAATTGAAGCTGCAGTCTCAATTTTTTTTTCGGTCTTTCTTCTTCCCTTGCTCATTCGTCTCCTTCGCCTTTAACCACCCCTTCAAGCCCCGTCCTCGCCCACGGAGGGAGTCACGTAATTGAACGAGAAGAGTACCGGAAGTGCGATAAAACGGTCTGTGTCGCGGTGCTCCGTACGCGATGGTCGTATACTGACGCCGCAACCCGCGAGAGAGGCGAGTTAACGCAAAGGAGAGACGTCTCTCTCGCCGTTAATCCTCTCTTATCTCGAACTCGCCTTATGCTGCTACCACCGTATTGATCGCCCCCCCCCCCTTCTTTCTCTCTCTCTCTCTCTCTCCCTCTCTCTCTTCTTCTTCTCTTCAAACCTCTCCCTGTGTCTTTCTTTCTCAGCTCTCTCGAAGAAAAGCACTTATTTTACGATAAAATACTCCACGTGTGATTTACTCTATACATATATTGCAAAAAGCTGTGACTCTTTGCAAAAGAGGCTGCGAGGTATTTTTTATGATTGTCAAGATACAAACCATTTCTCAATCATAATTTTTTCCATTATTTTATCGCGCGGAATTCATAATATCAAGGATTAAGGCGGTATTTCGGTTTGGAGGTCACTAAAATAGCTATAATTCGATAAATCATTGGAATTTAAAAATTTCCTTTCCGGGATATATTCTTGAAGGTATTTAAACTTTGAGAATATGCAAAACAAAATTTATTTATTTATTTGAGGATTAAGGCGGTATTCCGGTTTAGAGGTAACTAAAATAGCTATAATTCGGTGAATCATTGGAATTTAAAAATTTCCTTCCCAGGATATATTTTTTAAGGTATTTAAACTTTAAGAATATGCAAAAAAAAATTATTTTTTTCAAAATTCTAAACCAGAATACTCCTTTGAATGGAGTTCCAATATAATGGGAAATATATATGGATAAATAAGAACCTCGAGAAGAAACATGTTTCCCCAGTTTTTCATTTACATTCCTCCGTCCGCGAAACGTTGAGATTTCGATGAGAATTTCTCTCGTTTTCAGAAACGTAGGAACTTTTCAACGTCCCGCTGTGTCAAAAGACCGCACATTGCTAAAAATGCGCAACTAATTGCTTGAAAATAGCCTCAAAATAAATTAACGAAAAACATTCCGTTTGAACCGCGACCTGTAAACGTATGACAGGTGTAAAGTAATTATCGAGGCGCTGGGGCTATTTTGTTTTTTTGAAAATCTCACAGGACTTGTATAGGCTGCCGATGGTCAAGCGTCCGACACCCTGCGAATTTTTTTTATCGCTCAATAAATATGCATAAACACAGCACCCGCGTGTCCTTACTTTGAGCGCCAACGGGCTTTATCGCTTGTATGGAAATAAAAATAAATTAAAAAAAAAAAATACACGTGATTTCGAAGATAATGACTTGATTAAAATACTTCTGGGATTCTTCGCGATTCGACAAAAGTCGGCATACAATAATGATAATGATGATGATGCGAAGAAAACAAGGCGGAATCTTGCTGCGTTGTAATGGGGAAATACGATCGTTAAAATTGAAGGAATATTTATGTTGATGACCGAGCGTTTGGGATAACGATCTCGAACACGATCGGGCGTCGACGCTCGAATCTCAATAATTCTAAAGTGCCGTGTGTTTAGCGTCTCAGACCCACTCTCTCACCCTTCTCTCATCTTCGTCAAATATATCACAGACGTGAAAATTAGGAAAGAAACCCGAGAGACATTAGCGGCTAATAATGCAGTTAAATAGAGGAAGAAACGAAGACGCCGCCTCCGTCGAGTGACGTCTCAATTTTTAGAAACAAAGGAACAGCTTTTTGAACAAATTTCGTACCGCGCAAAATTGTCGAAGAAATTTTCAACCTTTTGTAAAAATTATATCAGGGGCGTTCCATCCAAAATCGGACAGTTTGAAAAAGTTTTTTTTTCGCATTTTTTGATATTTTTTAGTACCCATCAACAGACCCTTCCTGTTAAATTTTGAGATTTTTTCGATTACCCATTCAAAAGATCTTAAATTACCAAAAAAAACCGCCCTTTTTTGTGTTTTTGTCATAACTTCTTTAATAACGGTCCAAATTAAAAGTTTTTTTTCATAATTTTTGTTTTTTTATGGCCTTTTCAGAAAAAAAATACCAAAAAATTATTCGACGTTTTTTTGAATGAGTTTTTTGAGTTTTAAACTTTAAATAGCGTTTTTAAAAGTGTCAGTTTTGATTTTTTTTTTTAATTTTTTGTTTCAAACATCTATCTATTCAACAATTTTTAAGACTAGTCCGATCATGGGATCTCCACAACTACTATTTTTTTCGATTTTTAAAAATAAATTTGTTTTTATAAATTATTATGAATACCAATTTTTGCTACTGTATAGTATTTTTTTCAATATTTAGAATTTATTTTGACACTTTTTTATTGCTAACAGGTTCTTAAAATTAATAATTAATGGTTAAGTCGTTAAAAAATACTATACAGTAACAAAAATTGGTATTCATAATAATTTATAAAAAAAAAATTAATTTCCAAAAATAAAAATAAAAATAGTAGTTATGGAAATCCCACAATCGAACTAGTCTTAAAAATTGTTGAACAGATAGATGTTTGAAAGAAAAAATTAAAACAAAAAAAAATGATACTTACTATTAAAAACGCGATTTAAAGTTTAAAACTCGTAAAACTCATTCAAAAACGCGTCGAATATTCTTGTTGTATTTTTTTTTCTGAAAAGGCCATGAAAAAACAAAAATTTTGAAACAAAAAACTTTAATTTGAACCATTACTAAAGAAGTTATAACCAAAATACCAAAAAAAAGAGCGGTTTTGGGATTGAACGCCCCATTAATATTATTCCAAGTAAATTGATAATTGAGTATAAAAAACGGTGGCATCGCATTTTATCGCTGCCCTTAACTTATTTTATGATATTTTTAATTATTAATTTTCTATCGTTGTTTTTATTTAATATAACACACGAACTTTCCGGACAACATTTTTAACCTTTTTCGAAAAATATATCAATTTCAAGTAAGTTCATAATTGAGTATCAAAAACGGCAGCATCCCATTTCTTCGCTGTCTTTATCTTATTTTATATTCCGGTTAACTTTGTGACTTTTGCGTACACAAAACTTTTGCAATATGAGTATATACACACTTACAGAAATATACCTTTTAAAAGGAGAGGGCCACTTGACGAGGGCCAATTAAACCGAGGTAACGCGCGCGCGCACACCGTTGCTGCTCGTTGAGTGGATGATCTTTTCCTTGGGAAAGAAAAAAAAGGAAAAGTAAGAGAGGAAAAAGAGTAACAGGAGTGAAAGAGACGAGGGTGAAAAAAAGAGGAGAAATAAGATGGAATTTGTTGACTGAGCGCCGAGAAAAAGAAGGAAGCATCGGCGATGCTTGGTCAACGGGGTTTTCGTGTAAGATGGCGAGATAGAGAGCAGCGGTACGTTTGATTCAGTCTCACACCCACAACGTCGAAAGGGAATACCTGCTGCAGTACAAAGACAGAAGGGCTTTAAGCAGCAAGAGTGAGAGAGAGAGAGCAAAATACAGAGATGCAAGTCGATCTCTCGTTTCTTATTATACAGTCAAATCTCTCTGGCTTGACTTCCTTCCTTTATCAGAAACAAACCAAAAAAAACAACCCCTTACCCCATAATCCTGAATCTAGAGTGTCGTCGATATCCGAAAGTATATCGATTTTTAAAAATTCAAAAATTCATATTGTTGAAAAAACAAAAACCACCTTTCTGAAAATTTCAAAATCTTTCAAGATCAGTACAAGGTATTATATAAAAAAAAATTCAATGTTGATTTGATGTTGGTCGTGGATTTGCGCGATTTTTAAAAATTGAAAATTGTCCAAATACAGAATTTTTCAAAAAAATTTTGTCGGTATATTTTTTTTTTCGTAGCCACAAGTATACTCTTCAAAATGAACCCAGAACGATTTTTTCGTAACTATAATGGTTTTCGAGATATTTAAAAAATAAACTTGAAAGATTTGGAAAATTGCGAAATTTTGAAACGTGCATAATTTTCGAAAAAAAAAATTCTTAATTTTTTTCCTTTGGTATTTAGGTACAAAATTTCATCAAAAATTGAAATTTCTTTTTTAGAAGCCGCCATTTTGTTAAAAATCAATATTTTGGTTCTTTCTTCGATTAGCTACTAGATTATACCTTATATCAACGAAATCTTTTTTATTTTTTCATTTTGGTTGATCCAATCCAGAGATATTGTGTTCACCGCGAGATGCCTTTTTTAGAGGACCTCTTATTGTAGATCGCCTACAACGGCTTCAAGAATCATTATTTTTTAGGAAGAAACATTTCAAAATGGAGTTAAAAGTTACAAAAATTTGTATACAAATTTTGACGCTAGAAAATTAAAATTTCTTTTCGGAAAAACTTTTTAAATCGCTTTTTTCGGCCGCCTGACTGCGTACAACCCGTTAAAGCAGTTCGACTGTACTTGCATAGGCGAGCAAAGCATCTGTGCGGTCGTACAAGTGTAACGTGTTTCGTGTAGTCGAAATGTCTCTTGTACAAATTCCCTCGAATCCCAAAGACTCCTCTTGTGCTCTCTGATGTTTCTCAGAGAGTCAGTACACACATTTATCTATCTATCTATCTATCCATACATACATATATACATAGATATATAGATATATGTAACAACAGTAGCGAAGAACTTCTGCGATGAAGTGAATAGAAACGAGAGAGCGCGAGTAACTTCTCTCCGCTATCTTCTCTTTCTCGATTTCAGATGCGATGCCGAACATCTTATCGGATTCGCCTCAAAGACCGGCAACGAGGATACCCAGAGACCGTTTCTTCCTCTCGTTCCCATTTCACTCTATCTTTTTCCAAGGGAAACCATCATATATATCCATACATATATACATATATATCAGGGTGACAGTTATTTGGACTTTGGCGGAAAAAGTTCGACGCCACTCCAAAAACATAATCAAGGTGTATCGAAAAAAATCTGTGTAAATTTTGGAGGCGCTCGAAAAATTGGAACACGCGCCACCGAGCGATTGAAATTTTAAATGTGAAATACATGTATTGATCCCACGCATCAATGATTTTTTTTTTCCGACTAAAATATTAATGAGAAAAGTTTGAAACTTATGGTACACTTATTGTGCATAGTATGGTGTACAAAAGCAAATTTTTTCAATTTTTTTCGTTCATAATTTTGTTAATGACAAGCTCTGTAGAGTTGCCCAAAAAACGAAATATATGGGCATCTCTACAGAGCTTGTCATTAACAAAATTATGGATGAAAAAAATTGAAAAAATTTGCTTTTGTACACCATACTATGCACAATAAGTGTACCAAGTTTCAAATTTTTCTCATTAATATTATACTCCGTGCGATTGAAATTTTCAATGTAAGATATACATGCATTTATCCCACGCATCAATTTTTTTTCCGAGTATAATATTAATGAGAAAAATTTGAAACTTCGTACACTTATTGTGCATAGTATGGTGTACAAAACCAAATTTTTTCAATTTTCTCCGTTCATAATTTTGTTAATGACAAGCTCTGTAGAGATGTCCAAAAAACATGTAAAATTTCAATCGCCCGGTGGCGCGTTTTTCAATTTTCCGAGCGCCTCCAAACTTTAAACAGATTTTTTTTGATACACCTTGATTATGTTTTTGGGGTGGCACCTAACTTATTTCGCCAAAGCCCAAATAACTGTCACCCTAATATATATTACATGTGTGAGTAAAAGTATGTGGATCAAGATCGAGATGAGATGGCGCGTTGATGCGAAATTTTCGAGAAACTTGTAACTTTGGCAGGATCTCATCGACGCTGTCTATTCCTCGATAATTCGAATCTCATGTCTGTCAAGTCACTGAAACCGTGTAAGAATTCCCATTCCAATCGGAACAATTGATTTCATCAGCTAGAAGGATTTCTTCCATTGTTTATCGAGAGATCGATCACCCAATCGATTTCCCGGATGCCTTTCCTTTTTTATATGGGGAATTCCATGCCAAGTCGACCTGAGTGGGAACCTCGACTTCGCTGATTTCGTTTACGATTTTTTATATGATTCTTCCAACTCAAAAAAATGTTCAAAAAATCATGACGTACTCAAATCTGGTTTTAAAAATCCGAAAAAAATTCTGAATGCTATTTTGAATTGGAAGAATCGTATAAAAAATCGTAAACGAAATGAGCAAGGTCGAGGGTCACACTCAGATCGACTTGATATGGAACGCCCCATATATATTTTTTTAGATCTCATTGACGGTGATTTTGGATTGTCAAGCTGTAAGATTCTCAATCTCCGTTGCTCGTGGGGCGCGAATCTTGGGTACATTCATTCCCTTAATCTCTCGCTGGTGTAATTTAAACTATGGTAACTCTGGCACTTTGCTGCCTCCCTCTCTCTCTCTCGGTGCGATGCATAGCTAATTGCTTGATTTATTACATCCCCCCGAGCTTGCGTTTCAACTCCGTAGACGAAAAGAGACGACGCCGACGTCAAGCGCTTTGCTCGCGCGGGCAAGATATAGCAATATATATATGGGGCATTCCACGTCGAATCACGCGGTCATCGGCCTGACCCTCTCGGATTTTGGTGTCCAATGAATTGTGGGTTTCGTTTGGCCCAAAGTATGACTTCAAATTTGTAGAAATTTTTATTTCATTATTTAGGGGTTGCCCGAGCTAAAAAATCATTAAATTGAGGGAAAACATAAAAAGGGGCCTTTTTCAAATTAATGAAATATTTTCACAGAAATTCGGCCCCAAAACAGATATTTACGTCATAGTTCGATAATGGGACAAAAATAATTAGGGGAATGTGGGGCAAAGTGGACATTTAAGGAATGAACGATTTTCATCGGTAGGCACACGGTCTTTCAACTACTTTCATATCCCAAAATTGATTCCTGATCCTAATTTCCCTAATTTTGAAAAAAAAAATTGGCGGCAAAATGGACACGCCTCCTTGGATGCGGAAAAATATATACTTGGTGATTCTCGAAAATAGAGACACTGTAATCGACCATGCCCAAATAAAATATTAACTTAACAATATAAACAAAGAAATAAAGCCGATAACCGTACTTCGAATGGAATTTAAAAAAAAAACGAGGTAATTCTTCAGATTCACTTTGCTCCAATTTTTTCCATGTGGAAAATGTACTATGAATTCACTTTGCTAGTGAACGAATCATGGTATTTTCACATATTCATCGACTTTTGAGTCGTAAAATTTATTTCCCATTATTGGTTTTTGAATTTTGTAAAAAAAAATTTTCAATTTTTACGATTTCCGTGTTTGTGCTTTTTATTTTGAATATATTGTTCAACAGTGTATGAAACGTTACGAGAATCGTGCAGATATAGTCTGAATTCGAAGTAATAATTTTATAATCTTGACATTATTTTCCGTTTCAGCTCCTGTCCACTTTGCCCCACATTCCCCTACTATTTTTTTAAATTTCTTAATTGTGTTTGAATCGTCCGTTTCATTTCAGGTCGTCGAGGCTAATAAATTTTCGAAAAATGTTGTCGTTTCACTCTCAAACCAAGATAAAAAAATCAAGTTTTACTAGAAAAATATTTTTGTTGTTATTCTCACTACAAGAAACAAACAAAATAAGAAATTATTTTAAAAAAATACAAAGAAATAGTAATTATTATTGGTCCATTATCGAACTACGATGAAAATGTCTGTTTCTGTGAAAAAAAAATTCATTAATTTAAAAAACGCCCCTCTTTATGCTTTCCCTCAATTTAATGTTAAGCACGGGCAACCCCCAAAAAATGAAATTAAAATTTCTAAAAATTTGAGGTCATATTTTGGTCAACCCACAATTCGTTGGACATCAAAATCCGAGGGGGTCAGGCCGATAACCGCGTGATTTGGCGTGGAATGCCCCGTATATATATATGTATTATTCTCTTAGATAATGCAGTCCAAAGACAGAGCGCGGCTGTCCTTCCCCTCTTGTACTTCCGGCGTTGGGATAGAAAGCGCCGCGCTTTGGTGCCATTGGCGGATTATTAATCCTTAGCCCTGGTTAATCCAGGATTAGCCCGTTTGCACAACGAGAAGAAGAGAGGGCAACGTCAGAGCTCAAACTGGTAGTAAAGGTATACATACTACATCCGTATGGGCAGCGCCGAGCCAAGGAGTTTGCTCTTCTTGCTTCTATTTCCTATCTTATTTTTCTTCTCTTTCTTTCTCTCTCTCTCTCTATATCTTCTTCTCTTTCTCTATTTCGTTTTCTTTTCGTCTTACGTACAAAGTTAAGAGTTTCTTTGCCGGATAGATCCAAGAGGTTGAGCCATTGAGAGAAGAACCAGCCCCAGTCTCTTCAATTTTATCCAACCGATAATATATATGTATAGGGCAGATGGGGGGCAAAATGGACAGTACAAGAAAATAAGACTCTAAGGATAGTGTTGACTCGTTGCTTTTCATCTGAAAATCCTGTTTTTATGGATTAAATTGCTCATCGAAGAAAAAAGATTCTAGGAGGCAAAATTGACATCACACTAAAAAAAAAATTCCATTGACTTTTCTAGGAATTTAGGCATTTTACATCTATTTAATATCCTAGATACTTCGAGAAAGCGGATTGGCTTGTTTTTGTTATTAAGTATTTGGCGAAATTCAATTTTAATCAAAGCTGCATTATTTAATATTTTTTTTAAGATTATGGGGTGTCCGTTTTGCCCCCGGTACCTCATTTTGCTTTGATCCTTGGATTATTGAATTATTTTAGTAAGAATGGGGTCATCTTAATAGTGTCAGAGTATGTTGGGGTGTTTTTTTTCTGATGCGATGAGAATTACAAATTTTTTTATAAAAATTTCAAATTCTTGATAAGCTATTGTCATGAAAATGTCAAAATATAGTTCCGGTTTGGGTGGGAGAGTCTATTTAGGTATATTTGCGACTATTGTAATGATAATTTCCTCATTTTTTGAATTTTTGCTTCCTCACAGAGGAAGCTTTGTTTTCGTGAAATTTTTTTTTCGAGATTTTCATATCAGTATGTTCAAAATGTCCTAAAACATCGAGAAATCATATTTTTAAAAAATGTCCGGATGTATGTATGTATGTATGTGCGTGTGTATGTGTGTCGCTGCCTCGAAAAATTCGAACATCTATATCTAAAGACCACATTGGAGTAGCGAGCTGAAATTTTGCACATAAGCTGAGCTCCACAGCCCCTTTGTTTGTTATGAATTTTGCAAAAATTCATTGACGTGTGCGAATTTTATGCGACTTTTAAATTTTCAAAAAAAGAGCGTGGTTGCTCTAGCGCTCGAAAATTTCGCGATATCGGGTTAAAAAATTTTATACAGATAGTTTGAGTGAAAAATATTGTTGGTATTGAATTTCGCGAAAATTGCAAAAAGGGGTTCGTGATTTATAAAATTTTTAATTTTTTGAGAAAGCGCATGATCGCTATAGCTTGCACATATTTCGTTATATTAGACTCAAAATTTCTATTATGGTAGTTTAATGGAAAAAGTTACTTGGTATTCAATTTTGCAAAAATCGCTTGAACCGTGCAAATTTTATGCAATTTTGAAATTTTCAAAAAAAAGCTTGATCGAAAATTGTACGATACAAAACTGCCGTTTTATTACACCGATAACCAGAGGTAGTAAAAAAAACTTGCAAATCGGAAATTTGCACATCCTTTCCAGAGTATTTTTTTGTATTTACAAAGCTTCCTCCATGAGGAAGCCAAAACTGTGACAGCTGACATTTACTAAAATTTGCTAACATTTCCTCATAAAGGAGGATTTGTAAATACGAAAAAATACTGAGGAAGCGATGTGCAAATTTCCGATTTGCAAGTTTTTAAAATTTTTTTCACCATTTTCGAGGGTGTCAATTTTGACTCCCCAAGTATATCTATTTTTTCAATGCCACGACATAAATCCTTTCCTCCGAAAGAATTGATCGAGTGAGATTGATTAAAATCCAGAAGTGATTTGAGAAAACCCAGACTCTTTCGACGAGGGTGGAAAAGAAGGAGAAAAAAAGAGAAAAACGAAACGGGGAAAAAAAATCGAAGCGCCATCAGACTCGACAATTTCACGGTCAATTGAGCTTGTCGGTGAAATAAAAATGGACGTCATGCTTCAAGAACACGGTGCTAAACACGTGTACCGAGTTCCCGAAGGATTACGTGAATTGTGCAGCGATATATCGCGCGAGGTATCGAATTTTATTTTATTTTCTCCAATTTTCTCCTCCTTTTTCCTCGGCGAGACCCGCGAGCGTTCGGCTATTCTTTCTTCGCGAGGGAAGAAAACGAATTATTACTTTTTACGTCACGTTTCATCGGGAAAGGTTTTGCGCACTCAGCCACGTGATATTTATCGTTACATCGCGGATTACGCCGATGCGCTGCTGATTACTCGCGAGAATGCCAAAGGTAAGCGTGACAATTGTGAAACCACAAGAAAAAAAACCAATCTTCATCAATTCTTCAAAATACACTCCCGCTCAAAAGTTGGAAACACCAGTCAATATTTCTTGCCGCACTAGAAGTCGCATAACTCCGTCAAAAAAAAGATAATCGAATTTTCAAAAAAGCGTTTTAACGGGAAGGAATTCAGCTTTATTTTTCTTTTTTTTAAATATTTTTTATGATTTTTTTTTTATCTGGTACGCATTTTCGTACGTGACTTTTTTAAAACTGTTTTCGACCATCGCGAATTGGGCGCATAACTTAAGGACATTTTTTTTGTATTTTTTATCTGCGATATATTTGAAAGGGTTAGCAGACGCTCCATTTTCGTTTCTTAAAAATTTTCGTACGATTTTTTCTCGCAAAGTTATTTCACTTTTGGCTAAAAAAGACAAATTTTGAAAGATGCAGCGTAACTCAAAAACTATAGAGTTTAAGAGAAAATGTTAATTATAAAAAAAGTAGCGTACGTGTACACGGAATCGCTTGGAATTATTTCAGAATTTTCCTGTGACATTTTTTTTTAACCATTTTTGCTCGAAACAGCTGATTCTTATGTCCCAGCGAAAAATTGAATCTGATTGAAATTTCCGTACTTACTTCGTCCTATAATAAAAATCTGAAAAAATTCAACAAGATTTGGTATGCTATAAACAACAATTATCAATAATAATATTGCCCAAAAGTCGTTACCAAATTGTTTAAACAATTTATTAAGCAATGATGAACATCAGTAATCAATAATTATTGTTGATCATTGTTGTTTATAGCATGCCAAATGTTGCTGAATTTTTTCAGATTTTTATTGTATCACGAAGTAAGGAAATTTCAATCAGATACAATTTTTCGCTGGGACGTCAAAATCAGCTGTTTCGAGCGAAAAATTCTGAAATAATTCCAGGCGATTCCATATATAAGTGCGCTACTTTTTTCATACTTGGCATTTTCTCTTAAGCTCAATAGTTTTTGACATACCTTGCATCTTTCAATATTTGTCTTTTTTAGCCAAAAGTGAAAAAACATTGCGAGAAAAAATCTTACGAAAATTTTTAAAAAACTAAAATGAAGCATCTGCTAACCCTTTCAAATGTACTGCAGATAAAAAATACAAAAAAAATGTCCTTAAGTTATGCACCCAATTCGTGATGGTCGAAAAAAAAGTCAAAAAAAAGTCACGTACAAAAATGCGTACAGGATCGAAAAAACATCATAAAAAATATTTTAAGGATGTTGAGTCCCTATGAAATCTTATAATGTTAATTGTTCAATAAATAGCTTCTTAATCGTCGTGAAATTTTTACACGACCTCCTGAATACTTCATGTAAAAACATATTAATTTTTCGGAATTCTATCATCATTACTTCAACCTCCTTAAGGGTTAAAATGAAAAAAGATGAGTAAATTCTGAAAATTTGATATGTTTTTGTATGAAGTATTTGAGAGGTCGTGTAAAAATTTCACGACGATTAGGAAGCTCGTTATTAAAATATTAACGTTTTGATTAGAACAATTTTTTAAACAAATACAAAAAATATTTATCAATAAACTTCGTTTTGTTTCCGTTGCTTTCAATATAGTGTAGGTATTAAAAAATTGAGAGGTAAAAAAAAAACTTATCGCAAAGTTAAATCCATAAGACAACATTTAATTTAATTTAATTTGTTAATGTTAATTGTTCGATAACGAGCTTCCTAATCGTCGCGAAATTTTTACACGACCACTTAAATAATTCATCCAAAAACATACCAAATTTTCAGAATTTTCTCATCATTTGCGATTTGGAACTCAACATCCTTAATAAAAAGCAAAATAAAGGTCCTTCCCATCAAAACGCTTTTTAAAAAATTCAATTATCTTTTTTTTTTTACGAAGTTACGCAACTTTTAGTGCGACAAGGAATATTGACTGGTGTTTCCAAACTTTTGAGCGAGTGTATAAAAAAAGAAAAAATTTGACACAGTCGCGGTTCGCGTGGTGAGAAACATATTAATTGGCAGCGAAGCTATTGTGGCCGTTCTCAATCGGACTGGCCTGAGTCTCGGACAAATTGCAATTGCTGCACCAAGATTACAGGTTTCCTATCGTTGAAAATTATTCCTCAAAGCTAAGATCTCGCTGGACCACTAAAAAAAAAAAAAAAAAAAAAAAAAAAAAAAAAAAAAAAAAAAAAAAAAAAAACTAATTATACGTCTTGACAAATTTCCAGAAAGCATTCGCCGCATTTTTGGACGCGGTTGACATTGAGCCAGTTCAAGTTTGCGACGGTAAGAAGGGAAAAAAACAGTGCTGAAAAATTCTGCTGCATTGAATGCTCCTCTGATTACAATTAGACAGAAGATTCGACGAGGCGAGTCGAGCGTCTGTTCAAAGTATCCTGGAATCGACCGGAGTGCTTTTGGAAAGCGCCGAGGAAGCCTCCACCCTGATACAAGTTCATCATCGTTTCTCTCTCCCGTATTTTCGCGACTCAGGCTAAAATAGATTTTTAAAAATGTCGTTTGAAATTTTTCGAAAATTCAGGCGGCTTTTCGCGGGCATTACGAGAGAATGCTGGAGCGCGAGGCAAGAGGCGACATTCAATGGGAAAGAGCGGCGAAGAGTACAGCAGAGATATTAAAAAAAGCGGGTGTATCGGTAACCGAGGCCGAGAACGCGGCAACGCTTATTCAAGTAAAAAATAAATCTTCGGATAGTCTCTTGAGGCATAAAAAAAAATATATAAATATATATAGCTGGAGCAGTAAAGAGAGAGAGAGAGAGAGAGAGAGAGAGGAGCACAAAAGTCTTTTATACAGATGTGCTCGACAACGAGTTTTATTCCGCTCTATTCAGTCGACTTCCGTCTTTCATATTCTTTCTTTTCTCCTCTCGACCGCGCATAGTCTGCTTATCGCGGTTATTATACGAGAAGGAACATGAGGATCAAGTTGGCCGAGGGTGAGTTAGAGGGAGAGAAGTTTCAACGGGAAAATTCATTACAAAAGATTTTCCCTGTAATAACGACTCGACGAAAGTGTGCGCGAGGGAGAAAATGTGGGAGAATGAGGGGGTGAACGAGCGAGAGGGATGGACGATGAGAAAAGGTTACTAATAAAGCTGAAAACTTGCATTGGCCGTGTGCGATGGATGAAGGGAGGAAGGCAACGAGCGAGAGGCCTTCAGGGGTTGTGAGTGATTTACCAGAGTCTCGGAAAACCATTCAAGCTGTTGCTTGGTTGGATATGATGTACGAGGATTCTGATCTCAATGCTGAACGAGCTAACGAAGCGGCCACGTTGATTCAGGTATGGAAAATATAAGTTATTGGGAGGCAAAATGGACACTAGACAGTTTTTTAAAAAAATGACTTTTTTTCAAAGAACATTGATAAGTCGTCAGAGTTAGGGGAGCGCGGGGCTCGTTGTAACAGGGGTAAATTGTAACACTTAATTTTGACCGGGAATTTAAAACATTTTGATTTAATTTTTTTGCTCAATGTGTGTCTTCTAACTCGCAGCATAACGTAAACACCGCTAATACCCCGCGAGACATCAAAATAAGAGGATATGCACACGAGCTCTATTTCGGCCAAGTTTCGTAAAAAAAAATACTTACGAAAATTTTGATTTTGACTATTAAAATTAAATCTATTGTTTATTGTTTTTTCCTTGTTACATCGTAAATTTAACTGGCTTTCATTTGCTTTTTTTAAATTATTCTAAAGTTTGTAGTTTTTGAGATATTTCATTAAGTAAACACAATGAGTCCATGGGGCAAGTTGTAACATGTTAGAACTTGCCCCATGGGCATGTATTTTTTTCTGCTTTCTACATGTACTTGTATAAATAATATTATTACAATTTGTAGTATAGTGATTACATAGTATTACAAATTATTTGCGGCGTTTGTGCATTCTTTTACTCTTCTTTACTCTAATATTGCCCAGAAAAATATGCCAAGTTATTGCATTGTATTTTTTTTAGCATGAGAGACTACCAAAGATTATAATCATCACAAGAATGAACCACGATGAATAATACAAGACTGTGAACCGATAAGAACGTGTTCTTTCTTATAAATGTTGCCAGTCTTTGCATTGTTACAACTTGCCCCGAGCCTGTTACAACTAGCCCCGGACATGGGGTAAGTTGTAACAGCTCCCATTTTTTCAAAAAACGTCTGGTGTCAAAGATGGGTAAAGATTTAAAATTATTTTTCAATTGAAATTAGTGCCCAGATATATACTTTACAAACCCTCTTACTCACAATCTTAAAAGCATACATATTTTAGGTGTCACAGGCCTTTTTCCAAAAACTGTTACAACTAGCCCCACGCTCCCCTACCTGAAGAAAGACCCTGTCGAAATATGAGCCCTTAATATTAATATTTAGAGGTGGCGATTTTCAATTTTCTTTTTCCATTTAGATAACAAGGGACAAAAAATGTTCTTATCTAATGGACACCACAAGAAGATAGCGCATTTAGAAAGCTACGAATAGTGTTAACTCGTTGCTTTTCATCCAAAAATACCCTTTTCAATAATTAGATTGCGCGTTGAGAAAAATATTGTCAGGGACAAAATGGACACCAGCCTGAAAAATGTTTTTCGAAAATTGGAATAAACGAGGAAAGGCGTTGAAAAAACGATATCCTTCGATTTTAAGCATCACCATAATATTCAAGATACAATTAAATTTTTGGCGAAATTCAATTTTAATAACGGTTGCATTGTCTAATATTTTTTTTACGATTATGGGGATGGACGTTTTGCTCCAGGTACCTCATTTTGCTTTTATCCTCGGATTATCGAGTATTTTAGTTAAAGTGCGTTACCATAATAACATTAGAGAATGTTGGGGTGTTTTTTTTCTAATGTGATGAGAATGAGAATTTTTTAAAAAATTTCAACCTTTTGATAAGCAATTGTCATGAATATGTCGAAATCTAGATCTGATTTTGTGTGAGTGAGTCTATTTTCGTAGATCGATGCCAATTATAATGATAATTCAATCTAAAACTAAATTCTAAATGTTTGAAACTTTTTTGCAATAATTTATTATTGTTATTATTATAATAATAAATAATAATTTATCATTATTATTATGCTGGATACCATAATTTTTTATGGTGTCCATTTTGCCCCCCATTCCCTTATGCCTATTATACCGCTCTATACAGACATTTATTCGCTCATAATTCAGGGTGGCTCGCACTTTCTTTGCCCTATTTTTCCGTCCGATATTCTGCTTCATACACGGATATTGAAACTCGGCTAAACTTTGGAAACAAAAGGATTCTCATTAGAGCAGTAGACTAATTATCTCGTCGCGGTAATATGTGTCTATTCTGGTCTAGAATTTTGAAAAAATCATTTTTTTTGCATATTCTTGAAGTTTAGTCCTTAAGAATATCCTCGAAAGAAATTTTTTTTATTCCAATTATTTACGCCGTTATAACTATTTTAGTGACGTAGCAATTCGGACATAGATGTTTTTCTCAACACTAATTTTCTCAACACGGCTGACAAGATATCTCAAATTCTACTTACCGGCGAAAAGTTTCCGGACAAAACTTCAAAAATGGTCTGCAACGTTTTTTAATGCCATTTTGCTGGAAATGAACGTAAACTAATTTAACCAACAGCATTTTTAAGGCGAAAAATTCGGCTTTATTTCCTGTTTTCTTAATTAATTTTACCATTTGTTTTTAGATTTGGACTCTATTTTGAAAACAACTGTTTTCGCCTTTTTTCCCCCTCTCTTCAGGCGCACCCATCTTCTAGAGGAATTTTTTTATACATCTTTACGATTGGATCCCTAAAGGGGAAAGTTTAAGCTTCAATTTCCGTTTTTTTTTAACTTTGAGCGATTTTTTTTTCCAAAGTTATTCTGTTTTTTGTGCAAAAAGAGGAAATTTGAAAAATCCCGTATAACACGAAAACAAAGAGGATTCATGAAAAACTTCAGGATAGCAAAAAATTGCCTCTATTTTCGTTGAGACTAGAGGAATTTTTTCAGATTTTTTTTCGAATTTTTTTTTTCTTGTGTTGACGTTGGAAAAAAAATTGGGGAAAAAAATGTGAAAAAATGCCAATCCGTTGAAAATGGTAATATAAAGTATTTTTCCCTCTTGAAACTTTATCAACAATCCCATAGTTTTCGGGTTATGGTAATTGAATAATCCGAGCTCCGACCCAGAAAATGAGAAAAAAATCTGAAAAAATTCCTCTGCACTCGACAAAAACAGACGCAACTTTATGCTATCTTGAAGTTTTTCATGAATCCTCTTTGTTTTCATGTTATACAGGATTTTTCGAATTTCCTCTTTTTTCACAAAAAACAGAATAACTTTGGAAAAAAAAATCGCTCAAAATTTTTTTAAAAAAGGAAATTGAAGCTCAAACTTTCTTCTTTATGAATCCAATCGTAAAAATGCATTTAAAAAAATTCCTCTAGAAGATGAGTGCACCGGAAGAGAGGGGAAAAAAGCGAAAAACCGCTGTTTTCAAAATAGAGTCCAAATCTAAAAACAAATTGTAAAAATAATTTTAAAATGTTAAATTAAAATATTAACAATTGTTAAATTGTTGACTCCCGGCAAAATGGCATAAAAAAACGTCCCAGACCTTTTTTGAAGTTTTGTCCGGAAACTTTTCACCGGTAGTGTATATCTATTTGTATTCGTTGCATCGTTTCCGGGCCAGACCACATACAAGAGTTACAAGACCAAGAGACGTTGTTACGATGTGAAACCCGTGAGTTCGTCTCGCAGCTCTTTGGTCGTCGAAGCGATTGTCGATAACGTGAGACGCGGAATCATCGAGAGGGTAGTCCAGTCGAGGAACAACATTCCAGGAGAGTTCAAAAGCGATGGGGAATCGGTCCAAGTGATGGTTGCAGAGAAAATCGAGATCGCTTACAGGGAACGATTGAGGGAATCGCGATTGTCCTCAGAAAGTAAGCGATAGACATTCCTTCGGGAGAGACGCGCGGTGGAGACTGTTTATCTATATAGATATGCCATTGTCTCTCCCACGTATTGTCTTCTCTGTCGTTTTGGATCGAGGGACATTCGACTAATTGCTTTTTCAGTCGACAACGATGGAATTCGCGAGACTTTCGCGACGAATGACGGAGAAATCAAAGGCGTCGTCATCAGGGAATCCCGATGAGGAGAATCCCGAGACAAACACTCCTCGAGAATTCATCGATTATTCAACGGGATAAATTCTGATCGAAAATACAAAGCCATTACCAATCGAGAGGGAAAACGTAATCGCAGATAGACTTTTTCGAATTTAATCCGTAAAAAGAAAATTTGAGAGTTCGACCTTCTTTTTCTAAATAAAGCAGGAAAATATAAATAATAACAATAAGTTTATTATATCCATTGTTATTATTATATTATATAATCGTGTTAATATAATAATAACAATAAATATTATTATTATTCAAAAAATTGTTGAAACAAATTCGTAAATGGGTCATTCCATGTCAAATCGACCAAGAGTTAGAATCGACCTCTTTCAATTTCGATTAAATTCGGTCAGAAGTTTTCGTTATTAACAAAACAAAGTTTTACGAAAAGAAAAAAAATTTCAAATCTTTTTTCGAATGTTATCAAAAATTCACAATTTTTCAAATCTTTCAAGTTTATTTTTTGAATATCTTGGAAACTATTATAGTTACGAAAAATTGTTCTAAATTCGTCTTAAAGAGTATACTTGGGGCTATGAAAAATACCTTGTACCGATCTTAAAAGATCCTGAAATTGTCAGAGAGGTGTTTTTTGTTTTTTCAAAAATAAAAATTTTTGAATTTTAAAAAATCGTGTAAATCCACGATCAACATTAAAGTTTTTGTTAAATTTTTTAAATATAATATCTTAAACTGATCTTCAAAGATCCTGAAATTTTCAGGATGGTGGATTTAGACGATTTGTAAAAATTCAAAAATTCATATTTTTGAAACAACAAAAAACACCTCTCTGAAAATTTCAGCATCTTTGATCGGTAAAAGGTATTATATTTTTAAAAAATGGAACCAAAAATTTCATGTACAACTTGGATTTTCACGATTGTTGAAAATTCAAAATTCTCCAAATTCATCGTTTTTCAAATTTTTTTTTCGACATATTTTTCTTTCATAGCCCCAAGTATACTCTTTAAGACGAATTTAGAACAATTTGTCGTAACTATAACAGTTTCCAAGATATTTAAAAAATAAACTCGAAAGATTTGAAAAATGGTGAAGTTGTAAATTTTGGATAACTTTCGAAAAAGAAATTTTAATTTTTTTTCCTTTGGTAGAACTTCCTTTTGTTAATAACAAAAACTTCTGACCAAATTTCATCGAAATTGAAAGGGGTCAATTCCAACCCTTGGTCGATTTGACACGGAATGACCCAAATATATTTTAAGAACGATTTCTCGAATGCGATTGTCACGATGACAAAAACTTTATTATTTCTAAAAATAATGTAAAGATCACTACGAAAAAAAAAAACCCATATAAAATATTTATAAAAGGCATGAGGAAACATTGGCAATCGATTGATTTTCCTTCGGCGTGGATCAATGTCGCGACAATCGAACGGGACGTGACTCGAGATCGTTGATTTTCGAGGAATTGGAAAATTTGCTCGTTCTCAAAATCGATTTAGAATTGTTCCTACAATTTTTCCATCCGTACGAGTGACGTTTTTCATTCGAAGAGGACGAATCGTCCTCGTCCGGTTCGATTTCATTGGTCGTCGTCAATTTTTTCTGATTATCACCGATGAAATAATCGTCCTCGTCGGACTTAAAGATCGTCGTCTCGTCGTCGTCGTCGTCGTCGTCGTCGTCAACGTCTCCGTCGTCGTCTTCGTCGTTGACGTCGTCGTCGTCGTTATTTTCAACGTCAACTTCATCCGACAGATCGACAATTTTTTTCTTCTTAAATTTCTCCACGAGAATCGCCATCGAGTCCTTGTGCTTTATCGCGCATATATCGTCGATTCGACGACAAACTCGCTGCTCTTGATTCCGCTCGTTCGTCGTGGAATCGCGTGCAATACCGATCGGCGAAGCGAGAATTGATGAATTTTTTGAACTGCTTACGAGGGAGCAATCCTTGCAGAGACGATTGCTCACGGCGAAAGAACTCGCTCGCGATTCGTCGAATCTCGGAGGTAAGAAATTGCTCACCGAACTGCGAAAGTAATGGAAAATTATACTTTTTCCCTGAGGAATGTTGATACGCTCGAAAATGCGCATAACTTTTGCAAAAGTTGTCAGCAGATCTTTGGCAAGCACTTGGCGTTTTGCTTCCTCATAGAAGAAGCTTTGTTTTCATTAAATCAATTTTTTTGTAATTTTTTGGGATATTCAAAATGTCCTAAAATGTCGAGAATTCGCAATTTCCAAATTTTATGCAAATTAAAAATTTCCCAAAAAAAAAAACGTGCTCTAACCAGTGATCGGCAAAAAAAAATCTATCTATTTTTATAATCCAATTTTTTCGAAAAATTAATAATTAGCAAAGAAATATTAGTAATTTTTTTTAACATTAGTAATTAGCGAGAACATATTACAAATTTTTCTAAAAATCAGTAATTAGTGAAAAAATATTTCTAATTTTTATTAAAAAATTAGTAATTAGCAACAAAATATTACTAATTTTCCTGATAAATACGTAATTAGTGACATAACATTTCTAATTTTTCCAAAAAATTAGTAATTGACGATAAAATATTACAAATTTTTTCCAAGAATTAGTAATTAGCGAGAAAGATATTGCTAAATAACAAAAAAAATCAATAATTTGTGAAGAAATGTATTAATTTTAGAGAAAGTAATAAATGAAATAAAAATTACTAATGTATTTTTCAATAGGTACTGATTAAATATTCGTATTAATAATAACTTATGTGATATCGTATGACATTCGATACAATCAATACTAATGTGTGAAATATTCAAAAGATCTAGTTATTATAAAAAATTAAACAATTTTCTGAATAGAGTTGTTTTAGCTTATAACCATGACTCAATCCGTACACACAAGTACGTAAACATACACAATACTTTTCTACAAATTACTGTTTTTTTAAAAATTAATTAGTAATATTTTTTCGCTAATTACTAATTTTTTTGGAAAAATTGGAAGTATTTTCTTACTAACTACTAATTTTTTAGAAAAATTACTAATCTATTTCCGCTAATTACGAATTTTTATAAAAAATTGAAATATTTTTTGACTAATTATTAATTTTTCGAAAAAATGATTAATAAAATCAATATCGTTGACGAAAAAATCGATACTGCCGATCACTGGCTCTAACTTCCGCAAATTTTAAAATATCAGGCAAAAAGAAATTACACTGATAGTTTGAGCGATCAGTGATTGGCAAAAACGATATTTTCGTCAATTTATTAATTACCGCTAATTATTCTGTGTTAGAAAATTTTATAATTGGTCCAATAAATATTACTTAATATAAAGGAACTCAGTAATTAGGCAGTATTTCTAGTATTCGAAAATTCGATAATTCATGGTCGATTATTATCAAATAAACCTATAACTTGTAATTTAGATAAAATAATTACTCAATAACCAAGTAATTGAAATTTTGCTCCTATGAATTACTGATTTTTTTTTTAATTAGGCAATTGTTCCTCCTAATTATTAATTATCCAAGTAATTAAATACCCAAGTACTCTACTTAATAATTTTTCATGAAAATAGTTAATTATTCTTTCCAATTATTAATTACTCAAATAATTAAATAATTGATTCTTCTAATTACTAATTTTTCAAAAAATTGGTTTATTACCCTTTGCAATTATTAATTATTTGATAATGCATATTTAGGCTTGTAAATTTGTTTAGTGAAGTTAAGCAGGAACCCTGTTAGCCAGTGTTGTACTATAAAAACTTGGTCATCTGTAGCTTAGAATCAATTTGACGCCAAGTTTACGGTAAGTTTTTGGTGAGCAACATTCGGATACAAGTTTATCGAAATCTACGGCCGGTAATTGAATACAAGTTGTAGGCAAACACAAAATATCCTCCAACTTTTGTACAAGTTCACTCCAAAAACATCTACAATTATTTGTAGTCAAGTTGTACTTAAACTGTGAAGGAATTTATAATTAATTAGTAATTTATATATTTAAATTATTAATTAATCAAATAATTGGTAATTGAAATAGTCCAATTAGTAATAACTTGAATAATTAATAATTTAGATATGTATATTACTAATTATTCAAATAATCAATAATTTACATAATTCAATTATAAATTATTCTAATAATTAGTAATTGAAATAATTCAATTACTAAATAATTTAATGATAAGTATTTTAAAGAATACGATCACTCATTTCTCTAATAATGAATAATTCAAAGAATACACATATTCAATATCCAAATAATTCGTAGTATTGGTCTCCAAATTACTGATTATCGAAATACCTAAAAAAAATAATGGATGATAATATTAATTTCGTAAATAACGATTAATTAAAAATGTAAATTTTCTTTTGCCGATCACTATGAGTGACAAAGATTATATAATGATCTACAATGATAATTTAATACATGAAAGCACTTGATATTTAATTTGCAATTTTTAAATAAAAAAAAAAATCTATTTTTTTTTAAACTAGCAAATTCGAATTTTGCACTTGACTTTCATCATTTTTACGCATTTAGAAATCTTTCTGTATGGGGAAGCCACACTGTGGAAGCTTTTTGTTTATAGGGGAGGATTTGCAAATAGAAAGAAATACTGAGGAAGCAATGTGCAAATTTCGAATTTGCAAATTTTCCTTTTTTTTATGCGACACTTACGACGTCATTTAAGAATTAATATTCAATTCCTTGTTGAAATGACACGATGATAAATAATTAAAAAAAAAACGTGGGAAAAAATGCAAAACCTTTCGCGCGGACGTTGACGATCCCGTTCGTGCCAAGACCGTCGCCTCTGTGAATGACGACCCGAGGAATCATTCTCCGTCGTCTGTTGGCCATTTATATTTCTCAAGCAATCGCAATTCGTTAAAATCTCGTCGTTACGGCGCCTTCGTCGTCTTCGTTGCCGATTAATTCTCTCCGATTTCTCCTTCTCCGTGGTCTGCTCGAAGGATTGCGCTCTCTTCTCCGTCCCCTGAAGCTTCTTCGGGAAGTCGGGACCAGTTTTTCCGCGTGAAACTGACGCGAAACAAATACGGTTTATCATACGCAGGATCCATCGTGTTTTTTCGTTTAGTATGATTATTTTTTGTCTCTTTTTCATCTTCATTAGACTGATTAAAAAAAGCGACCATTTTTTTCGAAATTCCGTATGAAATGCTTTCGGGGAGGTGAAAAAAGATGCGTATTAAAAGCTCTTAATATTAATATTTAGCGGTTTCTCATCGCACATTTTTATTTCCCATTTAAATAAAACGAAAAAAAATAAAAACTTCGAAATTTTATACCTCGGCTTCACGTCAATGTGCCGAAATGAACGATACATATTCTTGTAGGAAATTGAAAGGTCTACAAAAAAAGCCTCTTATGATTTTTCGATAAAATCACTCCTTCAAAAGTTATTCAAGATTAAAGTTGAATTTAGAGTAAATTTCACTTTTTTTTCAGTTTCCGGCAAAATGTTAAAACTTATTACTAAATATCGTAAAATCTTTCTTGAAACAAATAAAATTATCTATTAATAAAGGCATCTTTTTTCACTTCATCGAAAGCATTTGATAGTAGAGATGTTCGTTTCCGATATGATTCTTTGAAAGATAGATTTTTTTGTTAAAAAACACGATCTTTGGGTGAATCGATTCTTGATCTTGAAAATAAAAAATTCGATTTTTTATTCAATTCATTATCTATTAAAGATTGGCGATTAAATAAAGATTAACAAAAACATCAACGTCGAGGTTAAAAGAAAAAAGAAGTATGTAAAAATGTGAAAACGTGAGAAAAAGAGTAAAAAAAATTGAAAGTTAAAATATTGAAAAGATCCAACGAAAAAAATAATCGGAAGTAAAAATATACAAAATGTCGTAAAACAATAGAAACTTGTGTAATAGAAAAAAAGTCTGATTTGTTCAATATTTTTAAGAGTATATTAAAAAGTGTAAGTGTGTAAGAGAATCAAACTATGTTTAGCCAGAACGAAAACTACTTTATATTTGTTATTTAGTATTAATCATTTTGTATTAAAAATAAATTAATCCAATTTAATCACTTTCCATAGGAAAAACTTAACAAAGACGTAAGCTTTAATTAACGATTAATTTGTTTTACGATTTTTAAAATTCGAATATTACGAAATCGATTCTGTGGATTCGGTTTTTCAAGAAAATCGATTTTCTTGATTCGATTCAAAATCAATTTTTTCCGAAGAATCGAACATCCCTAAATTAATAGGGGATTTCGAAGAAAACCAAATAGTCGCTTTTTTAAATCAGTATAATCTTCATATGAGGAGTTCTTTTTCAAACGGGCCACTTTTTTTCACCCTCTCCAATCTTTTTCAAAATCTGCCAGTTTGAAATATTAGTCAAAAGGAACGTCTCTGATTTTTTAAAGATTTTTTTGGGCGTCCATTCAGGATTTTCAATTTTTCATTACGAACACTGTATCTCAGAAAATATTCATCAAACAAAAAAAAACATAAGAATAAAAACTTTTTTATTTTTTCCACTTTATCGAAAAAAATAAAAATCATAATTTTTCTGCATTGACAAAATGGAAATTTGGCAAAAAATGCGGTTATGAGATTTCGCAGGGTTTTTATTTTTTTTTCATCGTAACCATTGCAGGTGCCATTCTGAAATTGTTTTTGCAGACTCTTCACCCAATGACAGACATCCTGTAAAATTTGTACCGAAATCGAAAATGTGTTATTAGGTTTAAAAAAATTTTATTCTCATTTTTTTACCAAATTTCAATTTTCTCAATGCAGAAAAATTATGATTTTAATTTTTTTCGATAAAGTGGAAAAAATAAATAAGTTTTTATTCTTTTTGTTTTCGTTTGATGAATATTTTTTGAGATACAGTGTTCGTAATGAAAAATTGAAAATCTTGAACGGACGCCTAAAAAAATCAAAAAAAAATCATAGACGTTCCTTTTGACTAATATTTCAAGCTGGCAGATTTTGAAAAAAAATTGGAGAGGGTGAAAAAAAAGGCCCGTTTGAAAAAGAGCTCCTCATATACCGTTTGGAACGTGATTCATGCTCGATGACGAGAGAGACGCGCTGTTCCTCATTCTGTCGCTGCGATCGTACAGAAGATCGATTTTCTCTTGATTTGCCCTCGTGTTTTTGGCGTTAAATCTCTTCTTTCTCCTCGTGGCGCTCTCTCGACTCGTCAGTGTCGATTCGTTTGAATTTTGTTCGTCAATAATGTGACAATCGGTACGACGACGCGAATCGTCGATCGACAGCGTCTCGATCGATTTTATCTCGGGATGACCCTCATTGCCCGTTCTATCATTGATCGGCTCGCCGCCGAAGGACACGGCAAAATTTCGTTTCTTCCACGATCGGCAAGTCCTTCGTTTGCAGGGACAAGCGTCGCGACGACAAGCGGTCATCGACGACGACGATAACTTCGCCGCCCGCTTCTCTTTTCCACCGATCGATCGCCCATCCTGAGACTCGATCGTCCACGGATGCGGAAAACTCGGCCAAACACTGTTCGATCGTGAATTACGAATTTCCTCATAGCCGAGCGATGCGAATCGCTCCTCGCAATTCTTGCACATCGCCGTCATCGTAATCGCGGACGATCCCGAAATCGGCTCAGACTGTGGATTAAAAAAATAATTTTGTGCAAAATTACAGCTTTCTATATCGATGCCGAGAGGTCTTCCTGCTAAGAAAAAGTGTTTTTTTCGATTTTTGCATTTTTTAAATACCAAGAGAAGACCGAAAAATCTTAAATAATTTTGAAAAATCACAAACACACCAATGTTAATGGGAAACATTTTTTCTTTTTTTTTTAATGTTAAACTTTATTTTTAATCATCGAATCTTCATTTAAAAATATTATTTTGTAGAGAACCGATTTTTCTACTATTTCACTCTTCATTCCCTACATTAAAAAAAAAAATCCCAAAATTCGACCTGCAACACATTGAAAAAAAAATAGAAACGACAAAATTTCTCATTTTTCATTGGAAATCAATACATAAATCATTCTCCCGGTTTAATAAATGGGTGCTCATGAAAATCGTATTGTTTACATTTATTTATTATGTCTCACAACTACTCCAGCCATGACAACCCATTAATTAAACCCACAGAATGATTTATGTATGGATTTTCAATGAAAACTGAGAAATGTGTCGCAGGTCGAATTTTGGGTTTTTTTTTTTGTTAACTGTAGGGAATGAAGAGTAAAATCATGTCAATTTTCGTCATAATAGTAGAAAAACCGCTTCGCGACAAAATAATGTTTTTAAAGGAAGATTCGATGATTAAAAATAGAATTTAGCATTTAAAAAAAAGAAAAAAAGTTCCATCAACATTGACATGTTTCTGATTTTTCAGAATTTTTTCAGATTTTTCGGTGTCACTTGGTATTTAAAAACTGCAGCAATCAAAAAAAACTTTTTTAGCAGGAAGACCCCTCAGCATCGATGTAGAAAGCTGTAGTTTGCACAAAATTGTTTTTTTTTTTTGTTAAAAACTTTGGAAATAGTCAAAATTCACCATTCATATTCGGCTAAACCCTTTTATAGCAATTCGGATGTACCTATTTTTGTATAATGTTGAAATTTGCAATCGAACGAATATAATTTTGGTTAAATTCGTTTTTAAAGACTTGATTTTTGCATTTACCATCACAAGTCCTCAATGAAGGGCCCAAAATACATATCAAGGCCTCACTCTGAGAACTCTTAGGTAGTATTTTGTGAAGAAATACACTAATTCTGTTGCGTTTAAACGATGCAAATTTCAGCATCATATTTCCGTGAAGTTCTACTACGGCAATCATCGAATTTGCAAATCGAACATCGGGATACTTTTACCTTGCTACCGATTCTGCACTCGTCGTAGTCAATTGACCTTGAGAGCTGTCCAAAATTTGTTGGAAATTTCTTTCTCGCACGACGAAAAGCAGCGGCTACGAGATGATGCGATGAGGACGGACACGTCTGCGACATGATAGGGTTTTTTTTAACCTACGAATATACCCGGTGCTTGTCTACATAACCGTGTGTCGAATGCGGAACGTCAAGTTCACGCGGCTTTCACGCGTGATTGCATTTGTTTAATTCAAGGGAGGGTGAGAAAAAATGGCTCTCAGAACTGCTAGAATGCTACTTGATGGAATCGAAATATGTCGAATCGGATCAGCCAAAGTCGATTTGCAATTGGACAGGCATGAAGGGAACTTTTTTTTTGTTCTATTCGTTTTTATAAAGATCTCAAGGGCTAAATCGATGGGAAATTAACCACTGATCACGAATATGCAGAAAAAAAAATCAAATCCCCACGAGAAATAGGCAAAAATACTGTTTTTGTGCATTTGTAGGCTTAGGCTTAGGAAATGAGGTCAGAAACAACGAAATAAAACGGCATTGTCTTCAGTATATCGTCAAGATAAGTCTAATTATGTTCGCAACGAAAAAGAAGAGGATTTTATTTTATTTTCTAGTTTTTTCATCTTTCGAACCCTCTAAAAATGGTTTTTAGCACTTTGTAGCATGATCCGTGAGGAATTTATGCATCGCAAATAACATATTCGTGTTACCCGGGAAATATCCGATCCAAAACACACGCCATGAATGTCTAAATAACGTAAAAATAATTTGACCATCTGCCGGAATCAACCGTTTTGGAAATGGGCAAATGAACAGATGGGGGTCAAAAAAATCATAATTTTTTTTCTATTCGTCTTTATAAACATCTCAAAGGCTGCATCGATGGGAAATCGACCTCTGATTAAGAATATGCCGAAAAAAATCAAATTCCCACTAGAAATAGGTAAAAAGACTGTTTTTATGCAGCTGTAAGCTTTGACTAAGAAAATGAGAGGAGAGATCAAAATAAAATTGCATTCTCTTCAGTATATCGTCAAAATAAAATCCCTATTATGTCCCCAACGAAAAAGAAGGGAATTTTCATGAATACCTATTTCCAATAGATAAATTCCTCACGGACCATGCTTAAAAATGCCAAAAATCATTCTGGTCAGTAATTTTTATCGGGCAATTCAAATAATCATTTTTTCCCCCTCGTCTTTATCGAAATTCGAAGTAAATAGGTCGACGTAAAATCGCTCGCTAATGACGAATATTCGATGAAATTTCGTCGTTCACTATTATCGTAGGCGAATAATCGTTGTTGAAAGCGAACGAGTCGCAATCACGCAGCATTTTCGCGCGTTCAATGTTAAACAAGCCGATCCACGTGCAATCGGCTTTTCGAGCGATAATCCCGAGAAATCGTAACGTTAAAACGTCCGGAAAGCACGAAAACCGAGTAGCGCGATTAATTCGACCATGTTTGCCAATTCCATCGATCGTTTTCTCTCGCATCGGTCGTTTGCGAGAAAAAAATAATTGGGTATCGTTGCTTGTTTTGGGAAAATCGAGAAAAATGAGTTCTGACGATCGTTCGAGATTTCTCGTGAACGCCTTAATTATTGTCTGCGGCTCGTTGCTCATCTTCGATTTTGGTATTCTCAGATGTCTCGCATTGGATCAAACGCAGTGTAATCACAACGAGTGTCTCGAGCAAGGTGAGCATTTCTGGATTTTCCATAATTTATCAAAAGCGAGAGAGATTCATCGATCGATTGAATAATTATCAAGCTTCGAAGACATCGGAGTAACGTTGAATTAAGGATGTTGTCGTTGAGTCCCAAATCGCAAATGATGAGAAAATTCGGCAAATTTGGTATGTTTTTGGATGAATTATTTAAGAGGTCGTGTAAAAATTTCACGACGATTGAGAAGCTCGTTGTCGAACAATTAACATTGACAAATGAAATTAAATTAAATGTAGTCTCATGGAAACTGATATAACTTTGCAATAAATTTTTTTTTGACCTCTCAATTTTTTATTGTCTACACTATATTGAAAGCGACGGAAACAAAACAAAGTTTATTGATAAATTTTTTTTTATTTATTTAAAAAATTGTTCTTAACAAAATGTTAATATTTTAATAACGAGCTTCCTAATCGTTGTGAAATTTTTACACGACCTCTTAAATACTTCATACAAAAACATACCAAAAGTTCAGAATTTTCAGACTAAACATTCTTAATTTTATATGAATTTGTTTATGATTTTGTACGTTAAAGTGGAGTCCTCAAAAAAAAGGTGACTTGTTTCGAGGAAGCACACAAGCTTTCGTAGTCATCTGAAATCAAAAGTCCAAAGAGATTATTGTTTCGTAGACTCAATTCTAGTGTTCTAACCGATAATATAAATATTTAAAGACAAACAACAAAATGGCGGACTTGTGAACGAAAAGTTCTTCGAAACCGAATTTTTGTTCATAAATTGTGTAAAAAAATGCATTTATTATTAAAAAATTGAATGTTTTAAAGGTCATAGACTTAGCTATGTGTGTCTAAAATAACGGGTAAAATTTTTAGCAAAATCGGTTGAATAGTTTGTAGTCAGTGCTTCCCCGAAGTTTCGAAAACGTAGTTCCGAGAAAAAAGCGTTTAAAGTTTTGACAACAGATTTTGTATAAAAATATTATACTTACATTAATCAGCTATGTCTAGTGCACAGAGCAATCCTTCCGTTTCCTGAAAGTTATCACAAAGCTCTCTTCATTTCTTAAAGTAAATAGTCATTTTTAATACTAACTTATTAGTTAATTGCTCTCCTTTTTTTGGCTAAATTAAATTTCGGTCTGAAACTTTTAGTGTATTCTTAAGATGTTAATCTTACGAAAAATTTAAGAAAAAATTGATTTTTTGAACCCATCACAGTGGGCTACCTTAAAAAACGATGATTAAAATTATTGCCAACAGCTGCTCGTCTGTTGAAATCGATCGATTCGACGATCGATCCTTGCGAGGATTTCGTCGAGTTTGCTTGCGGCAAAGCATTCGCGAGTTTCGAATTGTCGAGCAAAGCCTCGCCAATTGGCGACGTTGATTCACGATCGATGATGAAGAATCGATATCGGGTCACACCGACGAGTCACAATAATCATCTGCGATGGCTTCGACGGATGCTGGAGAAGGAATTGGACAAGACTCACAGGATCGAGGAGCCTCGATCGATCGGTCTTGCCAAAATGTACTGGCAGAGCTGCAAAATCAGTGAGTGGATTTAGATCCACCATCGACTATCAATTCATTCGCGAGACAAACATGATGCTTAATCGTCATATTCAGCCGATTGAAACGCAATTTTGCAGCCAGTGCGAAAGAGGCTCTCGACGGGGTTCGCATACTCTTCAAGCGTTTGGGTGGATGGCCGTTGATAACGGAAAATTGGGAGGACAAACACTTCACGTGGGACAAATTTGGCAAATGTTCGCGCCTACTGGGCTTTTTACCGCGAATGTTCGTCCACATTGGCCTGAATGAGGACGACATCGAAAAGCCCTGGTATCCGAACGACACGATCGAGCTCACCGTCGAGAGATCGAAATACATGGAGCCACCCGAACACCTGACGAAAGTGATAGCGCCCATTGCGGAGTATTCAAAAATTGCGGAATATCTCGCCGTTGATCGCGAACACGATATCATGGAAATCGACGAAGCTCTTCAATTCAGCAAGAAAATACATATGGTACCAGCGCAATTGAGGCAGTATTCTGGTCTAGAATTTTGAAAAAATCAATTTTTTTTGCATATCCTCGAAGTTCAGGGCTTTAAGAATATATCCTCGAAAGAAAATTTTTTAATTCCCATAATTTAGGGATTTATTGCTATTTTAGTGACGTAGCAACTACGGTCGTTTTATTGGAGCGTAACTTTAAGGGGGTATTCTGGTCTAGAATTTTGAAAGAATCAATTTTTGGTTGCATATTCTTAAAGTTTCGAGCTTTAAGAATATATCCTCGAAAGGGAATTTTTTAATTCCCATAATTTGCGGATTTATTGCTATTTTAGTGACGTAGCAACTACGCCCATTTCATTGGAGCGTAACTTTAAGGGGGTATTTTGGTCTAGAATTTTGAAAAAATCAATTTTTTTTTGCATATCCTTGAAGTTCAGAGCTTTAAGAATTTATCCTCGCAAGGAAATTTTTTAATTCCCATAATTTACGGATTTATTGTTATTTTAGTGACGTAGCAGCTACGCCCGTTACGTTGGAGCGTACTTTAAGGGAGTATTCTGGTCTAGAGTTTTGAAAAAAAAAAATTTTTTTTACACACCCTTGAAGTTCAGTGCTTTAAGAATATGTCATCGAAAGAAAAAATTTTAATTCCCATAATTTACAGATTTATTGCTATTTTAGTGACGTAGCCACTACGCCCGTTACGTTGGAGCATAACTTTAAGGGGAATTCTGATATAGAATTTTGAAAAAATAATTTTTTGTTGCATATCCTTGAAGTTCAGAGCTTTCAGAATCCATCCTCGCAAGGAAATTTTTAAATTCCCATAATTTACGGATTTATTGCTATTTTAGTGACGTAGCAACTACGCTTGTTTCATTGGAGCGTAACTCTAAGGGGGTATTCTGGACTAGAATTTTGAAAAAATTATTTTTTTTGCATATCCTTGAAGTTCAGAGCTTTAAGAATATATCCTCGCAAGGAAATTTTTTAATTCCCATAATTTACGGATTTATTGCTATTTTAGTGATGTAGCAACTATGCCCGTTACGTTGGAGCGTACTTTAAGGGAGTATTTTGGTCTAGAATTTTGAAAAAATCAATTTTTTGTTGCATATCCTTGAAGCTCAGAGCTTTAAGAATATATCCTCGCAAGGAAATTTTTTAATTCCCATAATTTACGGATTAATTGCTATTTTAGTGACGTAGCAACTATGCCCGTTACGTTGGAGCGTACTTTAAGGGAGTATTCTGGTCTACAATTTTGAAAAAATTAATTTTTTTGCATATCCTTGAAGTTCAGAGCTTTAAGAATATATCCTCGAAAGGACATTATTTAAATCCCATAATTTACGTATTTATTGCTATTTTAGTGACTATTATCGCAAAAATCGCTCAAGATGTTCCTGATTTATAAAACTTTGAATATTTTTCAAAAATCGCGAGATTGATCCCGCTTGCGCATGTATCATGACATCATGCTCAAAATTTGTATAACGATAGTTCAATAGTCAACAAAACTTGATATTCAATCTCACACAAATCGCTCGAGCTGTGCAGATTTTATACGATTTTGAAATTTCCAAAAAAAGTTTACTTTAGATTCCACAAATTTTGCGATATCAGACTCGAAATTTCTCTATAGTTTTTAGTTTTCACACAATATCCAGAAAAAAATTCAAAAAAATTTTCAAATTCGAAATTTGCACATCACTCCATAATTTATTCATATTTACAAAGCTTCCTCTGTGAGAAAGCCTGTAAAAGCTTCCCTCTCATAAAGAAAGATTTGCTACTGCGTAAAAATAATGAAGCGATGTGCAAATCACCATTAAATTTTAATGGTTAATGTAAATAGCCATTAAAATTTAATGGTTAATGAAAATTATTTACATTAACCATTTAAATTTAATGGTTAATGGAAATTATTTCCAATAACCATTAAACGTTAATGGTTAATGAAAATGCAAATGCATTAAAAAAAGGTAATGCATTATTTGCAACCCTGCTATTAACAAAGTCTGTACGATTTTAGCTCACTCATTCCGAGGAGATGCCGATCGTCGAGCAAAAAGTGATGACGATCGAGAAGCTGCAGAAGACATATCCGTTCGTAAATTGGATGGATTACATCAGATCGATGCTGACACGAAGACAGGCGAATTATTTGTCCGATCGTAATTGCGTGATCGCCGATGTGTGCTACTTGTCGCAGATCGGTAACCTTCTCGCGAGCACGAGCAAAAGGTCGTATCGGCGAATGATCGAGATTTTATCTCATTCTCAATCTTCGATCGTCCGATGGGCTTGACGATTATTATTTGCTCGTCTCATTTGGCAGGGTCCAAGCGAATTACGCGTTTCTGTCGATAATCGACGATCTCTTTCTCTTCATCAGGCCTCAAATGTCATTGTCCTTCGCCCAAGATCAACGAGAGATCGAAGAGATCTGCTTCGATTCGGTTATCGCAATGTAAATCTAAAAAACAAAAACAAAACACTATTTAAAAATCGTCAAACAATGACAAATCGGTAATTCTAGCTCTGTTTCTTTGCAGATTTCGCAAAGCGATCGAGATTATGGTTGCGAAAATGGCGGGACAAGCTATGAGACTGAGAATGAACGACCTTCAGCGTGACATTGCCGATCGTGCCCATCGAATTTTTCACAGGATTCCCTGGATGGATCATCAGACTCAGTAAATTGATGAGACTTGACGGAGGCAAAAAAAAAGAGGGTTGGAAAAGAACGTTACGAAACATTGTCTGTGATCTAGAAAGATAATTTTTCTTGCAGATTGCAGGCTGCGAAAAAATCGGAAAAAACGACCGTCGTCAGTCTGTTTGAGGACGATATATTCGACGATCGGTACTTCGATCGTGTGAGATTTTTTGTTCTTCTCGTTGCGTTTTTTACTTTCAATTCTTGGGAGAAAATCGCTCTCAATCGTATAACGTTGAGATTGATATTATAGCTGGAATTTACACAACCAAACGCAACCTTGGTGCTATTCCGCGAGGTCAATGTATTTCTCGTTGATCGGTATTATCTACAATTGGGACGTCCTAGAAATTCCTACATTCTTCATCGTGGTGACAATCAAACGTTCTACGCGATTTTCAAGACTCCTTTCTCGGCGGCGGAAACTGCGGTTCGGCCAGATCGCATTTCCAATCAAGTTTGTAGGTTTTTTTCTATTTTTTTTTTTCATCAAAATTTGAAGAGAAAAAAGTGGAGAAAGAAGAAGGGTCATTCCATGTCAAATTGACCAAGAGTTGGAATCGACCCCTTTCAATTTCGATGAAATTTGGTCAGTATTTTTTGTTTATAATAAAACGAAGTTCTACCAAAGGAAAAAAAAAATTCCAAAGTTATGCAAGATTCAAAATTTCGCAATTTTTTAAATCTTTCAAGTTTATTTTTGAATTATCTCTAAAACTATTAGAGTTACGAAAAAATCGTTCTGGGTTCATCTTGAAGAGTATACTTGTGGCTACGAAAGAAAATATTCTGAAACAAAATTTTGAAAAAAGATGAATTTGGAGAATTTTCAATTTTTTAAAATCTTGCAAATGCACAATCAACATTAAATTTTTGGTTCTATTTTTTTTATATAATACTTTGTACTGATCTCAAAAGATCCTGAAATTTTCAGAAAGGTATTTTTTGTTTTTTCAAAAATACGAATTTTTGAATTTTTGAAAATCGTGCAAATCCACGATCAACATTCAATTTTTTGTTACATTTTTTTTTATATAATACCTTGTACTGATCTTTAAAAATCCTGAACTTTTCAGGATGGTGTTTTTTTGTTTCAAAAATAGACATTTTTGAATTTAGGTAAAAAAAAAAAATTGTTTACCTCTCATTTAAGTAAAGTTGAGCAAACATGCAGTTTTGTAATGGTGAGCGGTAAAAATTTCAATTAATGCCATAAGAAGGTAAAAACAGAAAAATTTGAATTCGCGTTTTTTATTATTTTGTAAAGCGTTCTAAGCCTCTTAAAACGCTTCACGAAATAAATAAAAATGCAAATTCAATTATGTTTCTGTTTTTATATTCTTATGTCATTAATTGAAATTGTTACTGCTCAAAATTAAAGAATTACAAGATTGCTCAACTTTACTTAAGATTTCAAAAAAAATTTCTGTTACCAAAATTCAATAATTCATATTTTCGAAAAGAAAACACCATTCTGAAAATTTCAGGATCTTTTAAAATCTGTACAAGGTATTATATAAATAAATTGAACCAAAAATTTAATGTTGATCGTGGATTTTCACGATTTTTGAAAATTCAAAATTCTCCAAATTCATCATTTTTCAAAATTTTGTTTCGGAATATATTTTTTTTTGTAGCCCCAAGTATACACTTCTAGACGAATTCAGAACGATTTTTCGTAGCTATAACAGTTTTTTAGATATTTGAAAAATAAACTTAAAAGATTTACAAAATTGTGAAATTTTGCATACCTATCGAAAAAAAAAAATTTAATTTTTTTCCTTTGGTAGAACTTCGTTTTATTACAAACGAAAACATCTGACCAAATTTCATCGAATTTGAAAGGGGTCGATTCCAACTCTTGGTCGATTTGACATGGAATGACCCAGAAGTATCTGTCTCTCAGACGTACCAGCAGGGGCTGCACTCAATGGAAAATTCAGCGTACATCGAGAATTGGATTTTATGAATTACGCTACGATCGGTCTGCAGATAGCGAATGCAATGGGCCATCAGATATATCAGAGAGGATCGTTCATAGATTGCAATAAACAATGGCGCGAGGCGTCTTGGTGGTCAAAAACGACCCAAGAACAATTCGCGAGTCGGGAAAGTTGCCTGAAAATCGGCAATGTCAAACCGCTCGAGGACATGTCACCGGTTTTCGGTTACATCGGCGCCGCGGAAATTGCTTACGAATCGATGTTCGAAAATCCATCTAACGTTTGCAACGCGATTCTTCCCGGTGAGAGAAAAAAAGCCGCTGTTACAAATTATTGATTTTTACATATAATTTTGTATCTCCCCACAGGACTGAATTACACGACGCGACAATTATTCTGGATCACAGCGGTTGCTTCCGACTGCGACAAGAATCTCAAACGTCGTTACAACGCGATGGCCGCGCACAATTGTTACTTCGCGGAGGATTTTAATTGTCCGACAGAATCGCCCATGAACGTCGAGAATAAGTGCAAAATGTGGGTCGAATAGAGACCAACCAGAAAACAATATTTATTCGGTTTGGATAAACTTTTCCAATTCATATGAATATCGATAAATAGCTTATCAGGCCGATATTTTAATCAATTTTTCATTCAACTTGGATAAATTTATTCTAACTGAATAAATGGTATCACTGGATGCAAGATTTTGAAATGAATTTGCGAAGAAAAATTCACGCTTGAATTCCGAAAATATAAATAGCAACGACAATTTTATTACGGCTCTACGCAATATTATGTCACGCGCAACTTCAATGTACATAATCATATATATATATATATATTACACTTGTCGTGTACGGATTCTCGCGTAGAACTTTTTGGCCGCGAGACGAATTCTCGATCGATGCTGAACAGCGTTTTTTCCCCCCTTTTTTCGGGAAAAAATCGTTTCGGCCTGAGTCTCTCGCTCATTTGATCAATTCATTCGAATGTCTATAATTATGCGTAACACTTATAGCAGCGATAATCACTATGGAAGAATTCTAAGATTCGCATTATCGTATCTACAATAAATAAATTGAAAGATCGAATGAACGACGGAAAGGACTAAGTCCGACCTTTCGATTTTTCGCGAATGATAAATAAAAAACAAAAGAAAGCTTGGTTTAATTTCCTCGTTGATTCACGCTGCGAATTCATTCGTTGATGATTCGGCGAAATAGGAACTTGAAAGTCTCGACGATGATGAAGTCGATCTAGTCGACGCCGTTGAATCGCAAATTCATTACATTCGATGGCTGCGAATTTTTGGAAGTCCGCTCTTCATCGCATTCCATCGTTGATCCGATTCTGACCTTCGAGACCCGCGATGAATCGCTACGATCGGCGTCGTATTGACCTGCCAAAAACTGCCAATCGTCATTAGTACGGAGCTCGATCTGACAGATACGAGCGGACAGTTTTTTTCCAAAAATAATATTATACAAAATACGCATTCAGAATTTTCTATGAACCAACGAAAAACGAATCGGGTCGAAAAAAATGGATATGCGACAAAATCGTGATCTCTTTAGTTGATCGTGGGAATTTGGGAGTCTCCGGAAATCTCTTCACGTTTTTGAATCCCGTCAAAATCCGATCCACGGATTTGCGGATTCTCAAAGTATCAATTTTTGAAAATATGACTTCAAAAATCGTTCAAACGTGCAGAGTATTTTTTGCGTGGAATTTTGAGATCCAAGGTGATGGGAAATTGGCCGATCATTATTGGTAAATCAGAAAATTGAGATTTTTTATTTGAAAGTTCTTTGAAAATTCTGTTAAACGCGTATTTTGTACAGAGATGGACTTAATCGTAATCCTGGATTACAAATTGCAAATTGAGAATGTAATCCTGGATTATAACTTACAAATTAAGAATGTAATTCTGGATTACAAATTACAAATTTAGAATGTGATCCTGGATTACAAATAAAGAATTTAATCCTAGATTACAAATTACAAATTAAGAATGTAATCCTGGATTACAAATTACAAATTAAGAATGTAAGCCTGGATTACGAATTACAAATTAAGATTGTAATCCGTAACCCGTAACCAGTTGTAACCCTGTTGGATTGGAAATGACAAATGTAATCGGTAATTTCTAATTTCCCGACAGGATTGATTACAGATTGTATTCGTAATTTGTAATCCGACTGATTGGATTATGGATTATATTTTTAATTTGTAATCCAACTACACGGATTACCGATTACATTCGTAATGTGTAATAAAACTGGATGGATTACCGATTAAACTTATAATTTGTATTCTGATAAGATAGATTACGTATTACATATGTAATTTGTAATCAGACATTATGAATTACATTTGTAATCTGTAATCGGATGTAATCCATTACGAAAGTAGGGGAGACCGGGGACAGTTGTAACGGTCGACGGGACTAGTTGTAACATAAGATTTTTACACAAAATTATATCTTTCATTGTGACCAATATTATATAATATTATTACAACATCAAACATTATCACAGGGTTATATATTACTGTGACAATGATAAAATCTTAACACAAAAGTTTACTTTGGGCCGGACAATACCAATACACCTCTCTGGTCAAGTCTGTTTAGTGCGAATGTCTCCTAGCCTAGTAACCAAATGTGAGGAACTGCAAGACGCATTATGTGCCTGCGGGACACGGTGGTACCTACTATAGTTTAGGAGATATTCGCTATGTTACAACCAGGGTTGCAAATAATGCATTACTTTTTGTAATGCATTTGCATTTTCATTAACCATTAACGTTTAATGGTTATTGGAAATAATTTCCATCAACCAATAAAATTATTTCCATTAACCATTAAATTTAAATGGTTAATGTAAATAATTTAATGGTTAATGGAAATAATTGACATTAACCATTAAAATTTAATGGTTAATGGAAATTATTTTCATTAGCCATTAAAAAAGTAATGGTTAATGCATTACTTTTTCATTAAAAATTTCGTAACCCTGGTTACAACAGTACCCTGTTACTTTTGTCCCCGGTCTCTCCTAACCGATTATTGCCCATCTCCGATTTTGGATAGCTCCGATTTTGCTCGATGTGCTCACCCCTGACCGGCCTCATGTGCGGAGGTGGCATATTCGTGGGTAACGGAGCCGATGGCGGAGGCGCCGGATAGAGAACGTGATGATCCGGCTGCTCTCGCGGTGACGATTGTTGCGGCGGTGGTGGGGGCGGCGGCGGTGGCGGCGGAGGTGGTCTTCCCCAGGGCATTCGCACGAGGAGAGGCGCTTGCCAAGGTGCCGAAGGGACCTGAGGACCTCGTTCTCCGATCAAATTACCCTCGTTCACTGAGGAAAACACACATGGCGTCATATGGCGAAGACTCTCGACCCACTGACGAGTGCAAAATATAGTCGCATTCTTCGCTTCGACAATAATTATGATTGATAAATGATCATTATTATCGATTATTATTGGGCAATAATTGAGTTCTCCAATGGCATTCGTTTCGATAAAAGCAAGGAATGCGCCAATTTTGCTTCTCGATCTTCGTTACTTCAAGAGGTTTCACCAAGATGATAAATTCAATTTTCGCAATTCCGATTTTTAATAAATAGACAAAATGAAGAATATGTCATGGGTCGTTCCATGTCAAATCGACCAGAAGTTGGAATCGATCCCTTTCAATTTCGATGAAATTTAATCAGATGTTTTCGTTTTTAATAAAACAAAATTCTACCAAAGGAATAGATTAAAATTTTTTTTTCGAAAGTTATGCAAGATTCAAAATTTCACATTTTTTTAAATCTTCCAGTTTATTTTTTAAATATCTCGAAAACTATTATAGTTACCAAAAAATCGTTCTGGGTTCGTCTTGAATACTTGTGACTACGAAAAAAAAATATTCGGAAACAAAATTTGAAAAATGATGAATTTGGAGAATTTTGAATTTTAAAAAATCGTGTAAATCCATGTTCCACATTAAATTTTTGGTTCCAGTTTTTTAATGCAATACCTTGCACTGATCTTGAAAGATCCTAAAATTTTCAGGATGGTGTTGTTTTGTTTCAAAAATATAAATTTTTGAATTTTTCTAAACACCATCCTGAAAATTTCAGAATCTTTTAAGAACAGTCCAAGGTATTATATTAAAAAAATTTAACCAAAAATTTAATGTTGATCGTGGATTTACGCGATTTGTAAAAATTCATATTTTTGAAAAGAACGAAAACACCTTTCTGAACATTTCAGGATCTTTTAAGATCAGTACAAGGTATTATACAAAAAAAAATTGAACCAAAAATTTAATGTGGAAAATGGATTTACACGATTTTGAAAAACTTAAAATTCTCCAAATTCATCATTTTTCAAATTTTTTTTTCAGAATATTTTTTTTTCGTAGCCACAAGTATACTCTTCAAGACGAATCCAGAACTATTTTTTCATAACTATAATAGTTTTCGAGATATTTAGAAATAAACTTTCAAAGAAAATTTTTTTTTTCTTTTGGTAGAACTTCGTTTCAAATTTCATCGAAATTGAAAGAGGTGTCGATTCCAACTCTTGCTCGATTTGACATGGAATGACCCTCATTCAAAATTTTCCTTCAACGCGCTATTTTATTTTTCAAAATTTTCCTGTAAACTGCATGGTCTAATTTTTTTGGGATATCTTTCCATCTCACATATCTGATCCTTATAAATCAACAGAGCGATTAAAATTTATCTATTGGGTCATTCCATGAGTAGTTTACAAATGGAAAAATAGAAAATTCATGTATGATCTCAATTGCTTCCAAAAACTCAACAAATACCCAAGTTTTTCGACCAGTTACCCTGATGAAACCCCATAATTCCTTCAATAAGAAATTACATAATTACTTCTAATTAAATTACATAGTTAATTTAATTACTTCTAATTAAATTACATAGTTAATTTAATTACTTCTAATTAAATTTCATAGTTAATTTAATAAAAACTCACCGGAACCCGGTCCACCGGGTCTTCGATCCATCCGACGTTTTTCATCTGTTACAACGAAAGAATGCGTAAATGAGAAACAGCAAATTTTCGTGATGAATTTTCGTTACAGAGAACGCGCGATCTAAGATCCTCGCGTGATCTCTCCACGAATATCAGGCCTGATTCATCATCTTTGCGCGTCGGATCGGATCTACGAAAAGAGAGAGAAATAAAAAACAGAGAAAATAAAACAAAGATGAAAAGAAGGGAGCTTCTGCAACGGCTGACCCGCAATCCCCATCCCTAAAATGCCGATTCAAAGAAAAGTCTAATTGCAAAAAAAAAAAAAATATCACAACATAAAAAAAACCACTACAAGATCTACATTACAGTTGCCTCTGCGCCGATCCAGTTGGTTCTCAAAAGAATGCTAAGTCTGAAACATGAAAATTCATTGAACGCATCCTCTCCATCGCTGCGACTGCCAATTCGAATCTGCATGAGCTTAAAAATAATACACGAGCATTGAGAACTAAAACGAATATATTCGATCCTGAAGAAAAATAAGAATCTCACAGATACGTTGAAGAACTCCGCTGAAAAGAAAAACCAAAAAACAACAACTTGATTGAGGGCGATGTCTTCTTGGTTCTTGATCCGCGCCGCAATTCCTCAGAGTCAACGAATCAAATCACCGAATCAATGATTTTTATGATACGATAAATACGGTCCAAGAGTATTGGAAAACCGTGCTCGCGATATCAACGATCGTGTAAAAGGGCTGGGAAAAGAGGCCAGGAATTTCATAAGCATGTATAATTGAGTAGGGCACTTCCATTTTTGTAGACATACTCCTGTGAATAAGCAAAATTTTGGCGTTTAAGAATCCGTGTAGCTGCGTCGGTAAGGCAGGAAACTGTACTTGTCTCGAGTCAACGAAACGAGCCAGTTTTGTTCCTTCTCTGGACAAATCGTAATGCTGGACACGTTTCTAGATAATAGTACAATAAACAAGAGCACGATGTGATAATCGAGGTATACGAGCACGCTTTTTCGCTAGAGATACTCTTAGCTACAGACCTGGATGTGGAGGTGGCAAAAGCGGCTTGTTTCGATCGCCGTGTGATGAAGCTAAACCGGCCGATGTTGGTACGTGCAAGACTCGCTGTTGTCGCTCGCCACCTTCTCTGCTTGAACAATTCAGTAAGTCTTATTAATTAATAACGAACGTTTTGACGATTCGTTCGTGTATCGTTACACGAGAGAAGAGACCGGGTTCGACGGATCCGCATTTTTCTGAAATAAATTACGGATAAACACGTGTTGCGATAATTTTATTACTATGTTCCGGCATCACTCGCTCGTGTCTCTCCGCAGCATTCACGTTGAAAATACAGCCTCCCACTCGATTGATCTACGAAAAAAATAAAAATAAGGCGCGAGGTACTTTGAATCCTTGCTCGTGGGCGCGAGTGATGCCGGTTCAATGACATTATTTGCGTATATGTAAATATATAAATGGCGAGGAAAAAAACTTAAGGGGGGACGCCACTGTTGCGGGTCAGAAAAAACGAATTTTTTTTTTCCATTTTTTGAAGTATTTAAAAATATGTAAACAAATTTTTAACTCAAAATGTCAAAAATTGACCGAGATATACCCGAAGGAAGAGCAGGTAGTCTTTTGAATCTGCTGAATATGAAATTTTGAAAATTACTATTCTTCAAGACCTTTTGAAAAGACAAAAACGGTCAAAAAAAGAAAACAAATTTAGTCCAGTCATTCTGGACTAAAAGAGGGCTATTTTCTGCAATAACTTCGACAAAGCAAAAGATTTTATCTACTTTATTGTGACCTCAATAACATAAACCTGAGTTTTCCCCCTCGAGCTGGACCGGAAGTTATAGTGATTTCAAAAGGAACATGCAAAATATCCGTTTTTCTCGAATAAGTTGTTCAGGACCAATCGTACAACCAAAGTAGTTATTATCAATCTTAAAGATGAAGAAATTCCCTACAAAACTAAAAAAAATTTTGTTATACGACAAAAATTGGCTGAGCTTGCGCCGATCAAAGTTAGTTACCTGAATAAAACGTTTCTGGTTGATCGTACGACCAAAATAGTTATGATAAATCTTAAAGAAGATAAAATTCGCTACAAAACTAAAAAATTTGTTTAAAATCTATATTTAAAAAAATGATATTATAATGTTTGTTAATAAATGTACAAAATAAACAATCGTACAACTTTCGATAATGCTACTTTCGAAAATATTAGACCTAGAAGGTTGAGTTTTTTTCAAAATGTAGATAATTTTATACTCTACAAGGTTTATTCTCGGGATTTTTTCGATTAAGTAAACTGGAGAGAAGTTACAAGGCAAAGAAGGCTGGGGTGGCGGTCCCTTATGCTTGAAAATCACTATAAAGTCAAACTTTGATCGGCGCTGACTCAGCCAATTTTCATCGTATTGAAATTTTGTTTTTTTTAGTTTTGTAGCAAATTTTATCTTCTTCAAGATTTATCATAACTATTTTGGTCGTGCGATTAACCATGAACGTTTTATTCAGGTATAACGCAAATTTTGCAGGTTTTTTGTGAAATTACTCGGCACTCGCTATAGCGTCTAACTTTGATCGGCGCTAGCTCAGCCAATTTTTGTGGTATAACAATTATTTTTTTTTAGTTTTGTAGGGAATTTCTTCATCTTTAAGATTGATAATAGCTACTTTGGTTGTACGATTGATCCTGAACGACTTGTTCGAGAAAAACTGAAATTTTGCATGTTTCTTTTGAAATTACTATAACTTCCGGTCCACGCTCGAGGGGGAAAACTCAGGTTTATGTTATTGAGGTCACAATAAAGTAGATAAAACGATCTCCCGCTTTGCCGGAGTTATTGCATCGAAAAAGTCTAGAATGACTGGACTAATTGAAATCAGCGCCATTTCGTGAAAAAAATTATTTTAAAAAGATGGCTACGCTTAACGATAGTCACTGTTGTGTAGATTGAACAAATTATTAGGTTTTTAATTTCAGATGATTTTTCATTGCTGTATCGTTGCCACTAAGAGTCATTTTTTATTACGTCATTACGTTCGTGGTTATAACTTTGTCAATTTTTAATATTTTCCCATAAAAATTTGTACGAATATAGTTGAATGTATGCTTGATGAATTGCTTTTCGTCTGATCCTCAAATAATCATCCCTACTTACAAAAAAAAATCCCGAAAATCAGCTATTTTTAGCCCCGTCACGGTGGCGTTCCCCCTTTAAAAAAAAACCAATAATTGTACTGATAGCTCTTCCAGTGCAGCAATCATTCTTACAATAAAAAATATAATCATCCGTCACACGTTTTTAATCGCGCAACTCTCGCTATATCAAAGCTCGACAATGCGGATAAACTAATTTTTTCGATGCATTACAATTGGGGAGATATCTAACGCACACATTCCAGGTGGAAATAACATAATTTAATTATTTTCAACGCTAACGCTCGTTTATCCACGCCAAAGAAAAATTACCATCGCTCTGCGTGTGTGTATTTTTGTTTGCGTGTGACTTTGTATATCCTGAGGGATAAAATTAACAGGAGAAAAAAGAAAGTACATGGTTGAAGTTTAAAGTTTCCGCATCGTGGATGCTGAGAAAAAAAATAAAATAAAAATATAACTGCATCGGTGTGTCGCGCGCCTGCTTTTATCGATAGCGAGAAACTTTAATCAGCGACAATCCACCACCGTCGCAGAGATAACCGTTTAAACCTATGATTTTTCCTTTCCTAATCCTCTTAACGCTCGATAGTATGTTATTAGCGTAAAATTTTCACTCACCCATTGCCTTGACGTTGAGCAGGGGGTGGACCGCATTGGTACGGAGGAGCCTCCTGTTATCAGCACAAATTTCAATAGTTGTGAACAGGGTTGCAAAATTTGTAATGAAAAAGTAAGGCATTAATTATTACGTTTTCAATAGCTAATGGACATTATTTTCATTGACCATTAACATTCAATAGTTAGTGCACTGAGAGAAAAAATTACTAGAACCAATGAAATAAAGTTTTGAAGGCAAAAAATCATTTTTTTGCATTATTTGCCAAAACATATTAGATTGGTTCCCTTATATATTTACTTGGTTTATTTTTTTCAGTCAATTCCATAAATGTCTGTTTCAATAAACGAATTTACTTGAATCTAACAATATGTTATCAATTATATGTAATATGTTGTTTGAATCAAGAACACATTTTATCATTTAAAACATGCGCGTCTTTTAATACAGGAAACACTGAGAAAAAAAATTTGTTGAATCAACAAATTAATTAGTCCAATCAACAGGAAAAATGATTGATTCAATCAAATGCGTGTTTATTAATTGTTGCTAAACATTTTATAAAAAATATATAGCCCTTGCCAAATAATTTAATATGCATAGTTTAGTGACCCCAAAAAGAGATAAATAAAAAAAAAAGACAAATCTGCGCCAATTCTCCGATATAATTTCTCTGTCCGACCGAGATTCGAACCCTCGACCCTACCTACCATCATACCTATCCTACCTAACTACCTAACACGCTACCTATTACGCTATCGACTCCTACTGTGCACTTGAAAAAATTTAGGAGTTATGAAGATTCGAATATAAGAAAACATTTAAAAAACCAGTTTTTTAATTTTTAACAATTTATGTATACTATTCAAGTAAACTATAGAAATGATAGTTCTTTGCTTGAAAAAAATAAAAATTCAATCATTCCAAACAAATATTCTATTGGAATAAAATAATGTGTTCCTTATTTTACTACAGCTTCTTTTAAAATAATCACAATCAAATTTATATCTAATAAATAGTGAAAATACTACAGAAATATTTTTAGAAGTAAAATAATGATGAATTTATTGCAAAGAAATCATTTTGTTCGAAAAAAATAATTTCGTATTTAAGACGTTTTTTAGATTTAAATAATCTAATGTTTATGATGCGATAAATCTAATTAATCTAATGAATACAAATTCAATCAAATCTATTTAAATAAAAATATTTTTTGAAGTAAAATAATAATGACTTTATTGCAAGAAAATACTTTTTCGAAAAAAATAATATCGTATTGAATTCGTTTTTAAGATCCAAATAATCTCATGTTTATGATGCCATCAATGTAATTAATCCAATAAATACAAATTTAATCAAATCTATCATGCATTTAATTGTTACTATTAAATAAGAATTTAATATAATGGAGTAATAGATCCGTGAAAATATTTTTTAAAATAAAGAGTGATTTTCTTGGTTCAACAAATAAATAATCGAATTAATACTTTCATTTAATAAAAAAATGCATGTTCTCAAATTCAATAATTTTTTCTCTCAGTGTGGCAATTATTTTCATAAACCATTAAAATTTAATAGCTAATGGAAATAATTTCCATTAACCATTAAATGTTAGTGATTAATGCAAATAACTTCCATTAACCAATAAATATTAATGGTCAATGGAAATTATTTTCAATTATCAATAAGAGTTAATGGTTAATGAAAATAATCTCCATTAACCATTACGTGTTGATGGTTAATGAAAATAATCTCCATTAACCATTACGTGTTGATGGTTAATGAAAATAATTTCCATTAATCATTTAATGTTAGTGGCTAATGGAAATTATTTCCATTGACTGTTGACATTTAATGGTTAATGGAAATAATTTCCATTAGCCATTAACATTTAATGTTTAATGGAAATAATTTTCATTAACCATTAACATTTAATGTTTAATGAAAACAATTTCCATTAACCGTTAACATTTAATGTTTAATGGAAATAATTTCCATTAACAATTAACATTTAATGTTTAATGGAAATAATTTCCATTAACCATTAACATTTAATGGTTAATGGAAATTATTTCAATTAATCAATAAGACTAAACAATTAATCAATAAGAGTTAATGGTTATTGAAAATGTAAATGCATTAAAAAAAAGTAATGCATTATTCGCAACCCTGGTTGTAAATTTTTTTTCTCAATAATCAAATTTCAAATACCAATCTTCTCGAACTCACCTGAGGCCCCTCAATTTCGGCGAATCGTCTCTTCAGACACTTTTGCTGTTCCGGTGAATCGGGCTTTCCAAATTCGTAGGAAACAGGAGGTGGCGGTTGAACGGCGTAATGCAGCTGAGCCTGCATCTGTCCATTCTGATAATGCAACTGTTGAGTATGATAATGTATCTGCGTCTGAACTTGTATCTGTCCGGCTTGTTGCTGCTGACTCGTTTGCTGTTGCGATTGTGCGTGATAGAGCCACGGTGCATTTTGAGGCGCCGTCTGCTGTAGCGATGCTGAAGACGCGGACGACGAAGGCGGCGGTGGTGGAGGTGGGGGTGGGGGTGGAGGCATACTCGTGACGATATTGTTGGAATTGGAAGGATGAATGGCGTTGGGAGGGGGAACCATCTGCGGTGGAGGTACAGGTTGAGGAGGGGCCTGTTCCATTGGACAATCGAATCCAGCCGGAGGTCCCTCCGTTGGTAGAGGAGGATGTTGTTGCGGATGATGATGGAGATGATTTGGATTCGGATGATGATTAGGATGATGATGAAGATGATGCTGTTGTTGTTGGTGGTGTTGTTGATGGTGATGATGATGTGGCGAATGTGGGATAATAAAAGTCTGAGTTGTGGGCGGAGGTAGCGACAGAGGTGGCGGTTGTGAGTCAAATTGTCCGACAACGTGTCCGGGAACGAGCTCATGATTCTGTTGATGAATCTGTTGCTGCGAGACAATGTGCTCGGCGGATTGCAGAAGAAATTGCGTTTGGGGACCGGGTGGCGCCATCTGCTGATACTGTATCTGATAGGTATGATGAGGTATCGGTGGAGGCGGATGATTGGGAGGAAAATTTGGCGGTGGAAAGTGCAAATGCAGAAGCGACGGAGGTGGCTGTTGAGTTATGTTCAGAGGAGCCGAAGATGGGGGAGGTGGAGGCTGTTGAAGATTAACGTTGACCGTATCCAGCGGTGAAACTGTTCGGGAGACGTTTGGTGCCGCATAGACGTAAGATACCGAGCCATCTGCCACCATGGATCCGCTCGAATTCGCGATGAAAGAAGGCTGACCGGTATTTTGATGAGACGATGACGGTGGAGGCGGTAGCGGTGGAGGTGGCGGGGGCGGTTGACTCATGACGTACATTTGCGTCACAGGCTGACCCGACGCGTGCGAAGATTGAGGCATCTGTATGTGCAACGGTTGTCCCGAGTGTATCTGATACTGAACCTGACTGACGGTCGGCGGTGGTCCACTGATCAGCTGGACCTGACCGACCGGAGGCGGTGACATAAAAGTTTGCAGTTCCTGAGAAAAGACAAAATTCGACAACAATTTTCCATGTGCTGAGGTATAAAGATAGTAACGTTTCACTTCGAGACAGTTCGTCGTCCAGAAATACGATATTTAACTAAGTTAGACAGGGCTCACTCACTTGGGTCTGATTTGGAGGTACGAGTGGTCCCGCGTGAGCCGGTATATGTACACCAGGAGGCGGTACCGTGACACCCGGACCCGGAGCACCGGCCATTGTAGCCGTTAATATTGTCGCCGGCAACGTGACGACGCTACTTTGGGGATGTTGTATTATGTCTGTGAAACACAATTAACTCGCGTTAGCGTCTGGTATATTTTTTCATCATCCATGCTTTTTTTTTCAACTAACCAATGAGATTAACATAGTTTACCTTGATGCTGAATCGTCACTACGTTTGATTGCGTCAGGGCACCGATATTCATCGTTTGAAAATGCGCTATACAACGTAAAAAAAATTAGGAATGATGGAAATCGATGGTGTTACAGTGTCAATCTTACCTTGTTGCAATTGCTGAATCGGCGGTGCTTCTAGAATCTGATGTTGCTGATGAACGGGCGGTGGCTGTTGCTGTATGAACGACTGAAGTTCCGATTGCATCGTTTGTATCAAATTTATTCCTAACTGTTTGGCATTTTGAAGATTCTCCGATTTTTTGTGCCTGCAACGAGTCACGAAGAAATTTCGTTACTTGTATTCTCGATAATCGTGTTCATAGTTGTAAATAATGCATTACTTTCATAATGCATTACTGTATTTATTACCCATTACACTGCATAATGTTAAATGGATAAGTGTATCATTACAAAATAGAAAAGTAATGTGTAATGGATGCATGTCCCATTACAAATAAAAAAAAAGTAATGTGTAATGGATGCATGTCCCATTACAAATAAAAAAGTAATGTGTAATGGATGCATGTCCCATTACAAATAAAAAAAAGTAATGTGTAATGGATGTATATCCCATTACAAATAAAAAAAGTAATGTGTAATGGATAGATGTCCCATTACAAATTAAAAATAGTAATGCATAATGGATGCATGCATCTAATAAAAATTACAAGTTATTGATACAAAATTTGTCGCTTTAATGAATCCTTAAATGTTCTTTTTTTTTAACTTTGTGGATCATTGGTGATAATTGTGGATAAACTTGAGCGAAATAAAATAAGACAGCAATGTGCAAGTTTCTAATACGAGCAAGGAAATTTTTCTGTTTGTAATGGAATATTCTCCTCTGCAAATTACTTTTTTTGAAAATTGTAATTTGTAATGGAACGTGCATACATTACACATTACTTTTTTATTTGTAATGGAACACGCATCCATTACATATATTTTTTTTTTATTTGTAATGGGACATACATCCATTACACGTTACTTTTTTTTTATTTATATTGGGACATGCATCCATTACACATTACTTTTTTATTTGTAATGGAACATGCATACATTACACATTACTTTTTTATTTGTAATGGAAAACTTGACCAATACACATTGTTTAAGGTAATGGCTAACGGATTACTTTTACATTACTGTTTTTACAACTCTGGTCGTATACGAATCGACATTTTCGATGGACTCACTCGATGTAAAGATGAAGAGGCTCCGGCGACTCGGTTCCCAATCCAGGATCGATGAATTGCGATCCACGACCGCGCAGAGTCACGGTTGCTCCGGTCTCGCCACGAATGTACAAAAGATTCGCTCCACCAACGCCGATTATTCGTCCTCGGAGATCGAATCCGGGCGGAGAATTTTCGATTCCTATGCAAATTTTTTCCTGTTGGAAACAAAAAGAGGGCAACTGAGAATATTACAGATTAACGAACAACAAATTATCGTTGATAAACGATGGTCTCACCACGGACGGCACTCCCGAATGTAGACTCATGAGCGGCGGCGGAGCATTGGTAAATCTGCTCGGTCTGTTCAGAGAACTTTGATGCTCAGATTTGATGATTTCGTTGATTTTCCGTAGAGCCACTGAAGAGACGAATCGAATAAGAATGTTTTTTGCGCTCCTGGCATTTTATTTATGAATGAAATCTTTTTTTCGTTTTACTTACGATCGACATTAAGTTTGGCGTGTCCTTGAACGTAGAGGTAGAGCGGACGCTCATCGGGACAGCGTCGTTTCTCGTACTCCGTCAAGAATCTACCTCGAGTGGAGACAGTGGCGCCTGCGTGATCAGAGACAATAGAAGCAAAGTTCTTGGCAGCAAAGTCGAAAATTTTTTTTCACTCCGTCTTACCCGAAAAGTTATTGATCTCGTCCTGTACGTAGCCTTTTGTGAGCAACGTTCTGGCGCTCGGAGGAGTCTCGTTGATTTCAAATTCGACGCTGAACATTTCTGCACCCTTGAAATCACCGTTCGCCGAAATAGGAGCCTGCAAAGGGCAAAACGATCAAGATATTCAGCGCCGTGGACAAGGTTGATTGGCTTCAGAGTTGTGAAAATAGTAATGTAAAAGTAATGCATTACCCATTACTTTAAACAATGTGTATTGAACAAGTTTTCCATTACAAATTACACAAGTAATGTGTAATGGATGGGTGTTCCATTACAAATAAAAAAAGTAATGTGTAATGTATGCATGTTCCATTACAATTAAGAAAAGTAATGTGTAATGGATGCATGTCCCATTATAAATAAAAAAAAGTACTGTGTAACGGATGCATGTGCCATTACAAATAAAAAAAGTAATGTGCAATGGATGCGTGTTCCATTACAAATAAAAAAATTATGTGTAATGGATGAATGTCCCATTACAAATAAAAAAAAGTAATGTGTAATGCATGCATGTGCCATTACAAGTAAAAAAAAGTAATGTGTCATGGATGCATGTGCCATTACAAATAAAAAAAAGTAATGTGTAATGGATGCGTGTGCCATTACAAATAAAAAAAGTAATATGTAATGGATGCGTGTTCCATTACAAATAAAAAAGTAATGGATGATGTATGCACATTCCATTACAAATTACAATTATTTAAAAAAATCATTTGCAGTGGAGAATATTTCATTACAAATAGAAAAATTGGCATGCTCGTATTAGAAACTTGCACATTGCTGTCTCATTATTTTATTTCGCTCACTAAAAGTTCATCCACAATTATCACAAATGATCCATAAAGTTAAAAAAAAAGAACATGCACATTATTTAGGGACTCAATAAAGCAACAAATTTTGCAGCAATAACTTGTAATTTTTATTAGATTGTTTATAATTATGGGTAACAATGTGTAAAAGCAGGTTCAATATAAAATTGGATAATTTTTGGAGTTGAGTACATTTTCGTACTTCATATTTAACCATGAACAGTCTGTTTTTTTGTTTCTATTTTTTAACTTTATGGATCGTTTGTGATAATTGCGGATAAACTTTTAGTAAGCGAAAGAAAATAATGAGACAGCAATGTGCAAGTTTCTAATATGAGCTCGGCAATTTTTCGATTTGTAATGGAATATTCTCCACTGCAAATTACTTTTTTTTTAAATTGTAATTTGTAATGGAACGTGCATACATTACACAATACTTTTTTTATTTGTAATGGAACACGCTTCCATTACACATTACTTTTTTATTTGTAATGGCACATGCATCCATTACACATGACTTTTTTTATTTGTAATGGCACATGCATCTGTTATACATTCCTTTTTTTATTTGTAATGGAACACCCATCCGTTACACATTACTTTTTTTATTTGTAATGGCACATGCATCCATTACACATTACTTTTTTTTATTTGTGACGGGACATGCATCCATTACACATTACTTTTTTATTTGTAATGGCACACGCATTCATTACACATTACTTTTGTATTTTGTAATAGTACACTTATCCATTACACATTATGCAGCATAATGGGTAATAAACACAGTAGTGCATTATCAAAGTAATGCATTATTTACAACTCTGGTTGGCTTTCATCGTGGAACTACCTTATTGCTCCCATTGGAACCTCTGAATTTTCCTTTGGCCATGAGGATGTCTGGATAAGGCGTACCGATTCTCACGATCCTTCTACAGCTTGGATCTCATCGCGAAAATTCGGAACTAACATATCCCTTGATATCATTGTGCGTCGAACAGAAGTGGATGATGGAAAAAATATTCGACCGCCTCTGGACGAGATTATTCGATCGTCTCTCAGAACGAATAATCGTGCCTATATCGTTGAATTTGCAATCGTGCACCGAAATACTCCAAAAATGCGATGAGAGGAGTACGGAGCAGCGATCGCTGCAATGCTCAGGAAAATTTGTCCCGTGAGATATATGCTTGACTCTTTCTGCCATGAGCCAAACGTTCAACCAAGGTAAATGTACCGATACCAAACCATCTGAGAGAAGAGAAAAATGTTAACCTTTATTTCTCATTCAAAAACAAACTTTACAATAACATTTTTGAGTAATTGAGGCGATTCAATCATGATCAAATTTGTGATATCTTTTGGATAAAAAAAAAAGCTACGCTCGCTTTGGAAATAGTGAAAACCAATTCAAAATAGCTTCAACAAGATATTGTTATTTCTTAGCAGTATGTTTTGCAGGCTTCTTTTCTAAACATTATTATCCTACACATTATTATTATACAGATTATTATCCTACTACTAGAATGGATAATCAAGTTGCAGGGTTTCTGTTGGTTTTTTTGGGTTGGATAAAAACGTTGCAGAGTTTTACTGCAGACTGTAATGTGTAGGAATATAATGTGTAAGAAAATAATGTGTCGAATAATGTGTAAGAAAATAATGTGTAAGATAACGTGTAGGAATATAAAGTGGAGAATACTATTCCTTCCTTCTCTTGTGTAGAATGATGTGTGTAGAAACGATTGTGCAGAAAGTGTTGTGTAGAATAACGTGTAGAAAAGAGGCCTCCTCAGTTTGTCGTGATATTTGTTTAAAATAAAACTACAAACAATTATTAAAAGCAGCATGATATGCACAAATTATGAATCGTGAATACTAAATTAATTCACGCATTACGCTTCCTCTTGAGTGAACGCTTAATTTATTGAAATATCGGCGCAAGTTTTCGGGTAATGGGAAGTGTCCGGGACGTTACCTCATGAACGCGATGAAATTCCCAAGACTCTGTTGGCTTTTCGATGACGTTATTCTCAGTAAAACGATTGTTGATTGATTATCCGGGCATCGGGTGCAAATCGATTGCTCCTTGTTCACACTTAATGTACGTAAGGATGAATGCATCAACGTGCATATGTGTATCGAGCGCTTATAACATAATTTATAACGCTTATAACCTCACCGGCTCCTTCACTCTTTACTCCGTCTTCCTCACTCTGGTCTTCCCCCACTCTGTTGCCCGCTCTCTCGACTCGGGGTTACCGGTGCTGCCGTCAGTGGCGCTAGTAGCGTCGGCGCGCGGCGCGCGCACGGTTGTGCAGTTGCCGCTTGACTCGCGTTGTTGAACGTACGAAAAGATATTTCAGAGAAGCCGGCACAAATACATGAAATTACGGCATTCGTTTGGCTTCAATAGATTTCGCGATTGTAAAAAGATTATTCCTTATTCTCTTCGACAAAGTATTTGCGAATGTTTGTCCGTGAAAAGTTTCGAAGAAAAAGTTGATAGAATGTTGCAGTATTTCTGGAGAGAAAGACACGCGTCGGTGAACTCTCGGTAAGCGTTTATAGAGCGCGCGGCAATCGATATATTATATATAGCATATAACTCGAGCGTTGTCAAGGGTACAAACGCTACGTTTAATATTTTTACTCTCTATTTTTGGCCCTTGTCTCTCTTATGATAAAATTATTATTTATACAAGCCTGACGATGTATGAATTTCAAAAATTCGAAAAATCGTGATATTGTGTCTTCGGCGACTGCAGATCCCCATGATAGCAACATCAACACGCATATATATATATATATAAAGCTCCAAGCTCCATTCAATGGGTAGGTAAGTATTTCAAGTGTATTGTTTTTTTACCATCTGGCGTATGAAAATTATTGAGATTACTCGAGATAAAAATCTCCCAGAAAAATTCCAGGAAAAAACTCTACTTGATTTGCAATCATCAGTGAATTTTCCATAAAAATAAGTTTTGAAAATGCTAAAAGTGAAAAACATTTTTTTTGCTCAATTCTGGCGCCATTTTCAAAAACCTCAAAATGGTGAAATTTGGAGTGCTCATAACTTTACTTCGGATTGTCCGATTCCAAATTTTTTTGCGTACTTTAAGGCTGTTACTCAACTTAGAGAATGCCGTTTGGTTCATTCCGATAACTTAATTTTTGTAGAAACGAGACGATTTCGAAAATCGCCCACAAAAACAGAAAGGGGTATGCAAAAATTTGCAAAAATCGATGGTCGAACTTTAAAAATCTGCCAAAAATCGAAAATTGATCGGAATGGGATAAACCAAGTGGCATTTTGAAGCTTTAACGATTGCAAAGAGAATGAGCTGTGAAAAAATTCGAAATCCGTTCACTAAAATAAGTTACAGTCATTTTAGTGAAGAGATTCAATTCTGGCCAAAGTGCAAACATTTTAATTTTTTTACTTTGAAACGCTATATCCATGTATATTCCCGCTCTGAACACGAATCTACCAATAATTTTCTCAAGAAATAAAAATTTCTATGAATTTCCATCAAGAACACTTGTCTTATTCCAATTATTGCATTAATGCGGCTTAAGCACGATTTTTCATTCACAAATCTGTCAATGATTTGAATTTGGCCATGTAAACAATAGAAGCCAATAGAATGGCCAATAGAAGAACGTCGAGCAAAAAATCGATCTGGATCGTGATTTTGTTTTTGTCTCCCAAAATGAACCTCCAAAGTTTCGTAGAATCATCGTATTTCTCGTCGCCGTCGTCGTCGTCGTTGTTTTCCTATCATCGATGTTGTCGCGATTAAAAATTCCCCAAGAGAGAAATGTATCATCCATTGTGGTCGCAGTTTTCCGGTGGGCGAAACGATCACCAAAAATCGTCATCCAGCGATCGTACAACGAGCGATAACGTCAATATCGGCAAAAACATTGCCGATTACGAGTTAAATTCATTCGTACGATCGTTGAATCGCAATGGGAATCGTTTGACCGAAGCTTTTCGAGGAGGCGCGAAAAAGTTCATCGACGATGACAATAAAAAAAGCATCGATGACGGGATCGCCGGTAAAGGTCTCAACGATTTTTTGACGATACTGAACGAATCGGTCGATCGTGTGATCAATGACGATGGGAAGAGGGATCAAAATTCGTCCAACTCTTCGACCTTGACGATTCATCGATCCTGCTCTTCCTCTCGTCACGATCGGGACAAAGATTTTTCCGTTGATTGGAACGATCTCATCAATTTGGTCTCAACGACGGCGCACGAATTCAACGGCATTTCCGGGAAAAGAGTTCCACGCGATTGTCCAATTTTCCGGGCAAGTTTGACCAGCTTATCGCGAGAAATGATCGCTGCGAAGAGAAGATCGAGCACGATCGACTTGAATGAAATTCGGGACAATTGCGTCGGCAAAATGGGGGAAATGCATCCGGAAAATCGGCACTTTGAGACGTCGGGATCGGATCGTCGATTGGAAACTCCAGCGACGAGATGGAACCTCCTGAATGAGATACTGATGGGAATAACGAAGGAGGAAAATTCGCGAGATCGAGATTCGTCTCGTTGGTTGACCTCGACGCAGCCAAGGACGAATCTCAAGGACAAATCGGCGTGGCCCGTTGTCGAAAGACTCGTTACCGACGATTTTCCTCCTTACTTCACTGGTTCTCCGTCAAAAACGTTTCCACGAATCCGAGTCAACGAGACGAGAGACGCTTTTGCCGATCTAACGAGAAATATTCGTGGCACGAGTGTCTCAAGGTCATCGCCGATTTTTCGAGACGACGCCGAATTGGCCGAAACAATTACAATGGGCGACGACGAAGACGCTGCGAGACTTTTGGAAGGAAGAATTCCTTGCGAAGAATATTCTCCGGACACTCGACCGACGAAATTGGACAAGATTCTCGTTGATTCGGAGGAAAAGAACGACGATGACCCCGGAAAAATGCGCGTTTGCGCAAAGTTGTTAGTAAAACGGGGAAGAAAAATCGTCAAGCAGCGTTCGATCGACCCTAAAAAGTCTGCGGATGTTGGAAAAGAGCTTTCGGCGAATGAGTCACTGTCTGAAACTGATGAGGAACTCGAAGACGAGGAAAATTCTCGAGTTTCCGGTCGACAATCGCCGAAAAACGATCATAAATTGGAAATTCATCGTCCTGGAATCGATTCTGGCATCGATTATATCGCTGCTGAACGAACGATGAATCCGATTGAGTCAAAAATCGCCGCTAAATCGAACGATCCATCCTCGACGCCGAACTCTATCAAAAGAATGAATCTGTTTGCTTATCAAAATCCCAACAGTCATCGATACAATCGAGATGAGCATCGTGGGAATACCAAAATCTCTAAGGAAAGGTCGTCAACCGAGAAACCAGCCGATAATTTGAAGGACACTTCATCAACGAGCATCGTTTCATCGGGATCCGGTGGCGGACGATCTAGGATAGCTCAGCCGATAGTTCAAAAGAATCCTCGAAAAAATAGAGCAGTTTCTGCGAAAAGAGATCGCAGAAAGGCGTTCAAGAGCGCCGAAATGATGGTCGAACGAGAGAAACCTCGAATTGCCGAATCATCGAAAGCCGAAAAGTCCCAAAAGGCACAACACAATTTGCCGAGAAACACAATCAGAACGACGATACCGATCCTAAAACCAAAGATTACCCATCGAACGACCAAACCCACAAATGAGCAGCCGAAGAGCGTTGGCCGTGCCCCAAATTCGAGGGAAAATTGTCCGCCAAGAGGAAGACCGATTTTCGATCCACCGAAGCAACTCATGACCGGTAAATCCTCAATAAGATCTGCACGGAGGATCGATCGATCTTTGACCCCAAATTTCGTGGAGTCCAAAATCCAGCCGAATTCATCGATAAACTCAAGTACTTCGTCGACGGCGATCGATAAAATCGTCGACAGGAATCAGGATGAAAATGCGGCGAGGAAAGAATTTCACAATAAACACGCACGTTCATTGCGAATGCTCAAAAGTATTTTGGTATCGAATCAATGGGTCGATGATGCGAAGAAAGACGCTACGACGAATGCATCCGCGAGCAAAATCGCGATCGCGAAGAAATCGGCGGAAGAATCGATTGAAAAAAGTTGCCCGATCGTCGAGATGGAGAAAAAATCGGCAGCAACGTCGCAAATCGTTATCGATGAGCTCGAAGCGGTCACCGATGAATGGCCCATCGTTGTTTCCGATCAAAACGGCAACCGATTGAAGGATTCATTGTCCGAACGATCCTCCTTCACGGATAACGTCAGTGAATCGTTAATGAGCTTCGTTAAATCGATGCGAGACGCAGAGGAACAATGCTCGATCGGTAATTACGAGGATAGCGTTGTTTCACGAACGAGCATTGAATCTCCGGTTGAATCCCATCAGTGCCCTCAGCTGCGAGATATTTCTACGGAAACGACGAACGAAGAGCCGATCGTCAAGGTCAAGCCGATCGGCGTCGATGCCGCCGTTTCGCCGACATCGAGTGCGATGAAAATCGTTGAAACGCAAACGGCAGACCAATCGGAAGATCAACGTCAATCGGTAATCGATGCGTCGACGGAAATGGAAACGATGACCGTAGAAGCGAGTACCGATTTTTCCGATATTCCGGCAATAACTTCAAGAAACATCGGCACCCAGGTAGGAATTGACGATGAAAAAAGGGCTCGCCAAGCCCTGAAACAAGGCTCACATTTTTTAATTCAGGCTGAGCACCAGCCTGATTTTACGCCTAGGAAAATGAACGCGGTTTCAGGCTCTTGCACACAGGCTTGACCAAAGGCTGGTAGAAAAGCCTGTATTAAGCCTGAAACGAGCCTTAATGAAGCCTTTACGAGCATTTATGACCCGTGCAGAGTTATTTATTTTTTCCATATATTTATCAGTTGTTACGATGAAAATCAGTTCCATATTCATAATTAATAGTTTCTAAGGGTCAAGTAAAAAAAAAAAAATTAAAGAAAAAAAAAATTTTGCTCCCAGTGGGGTTTGAACCCGCGACCCTCATTTTACGCATATCCTCAAATTCAACATGAATTTATATTTATACAAAAAATTGATAATTTGAAAGTTCATGGATTATTCCGACTGATTTAGTTTTCTTGCATATTCGCGGACCCTAGAATACGTACGAGACGAGACTGGGATTTGAAACTTACCTACCTATCGAGCCTAACTAACGACCTAAGACTGGGATGCTATCCACTACACCACCGACTACTTTTGATATACCGATGTAAATATCATATTTATAGAACCCAGGCCGAGAAATAAATACGTACCAAAATAGTATTAAGAATTTATTTTCATTACCCGAAGGCCATTTTTTGGTTCAACTTGTCTTTTAACTTAATTTAAGAAAATCAAATATTGAATCAGATGAATAATAATAACAATAATAATAATAATAAATATTATTAATATATTTGTTGTAATAATAATAATATTAAATACTAATGAATATTATTACTTAATTTATATTGTTATTATTACCATTTATGTATTTGTATTATTTCTAACATATTTTTAATTTATGTATATGCATGTGTATGTATATCATATTGAATATATGTACTAAATTTTATTTTGATTATCTTATCCTTTGAAAGATACTATTCAGATATTATACAGATACACAATTTCAAAATATTCTCACATTTATTGCTAAATTTTTTTTTCATAAAAATACAGAAAAAATATTATTTTAAACTCAGCTAAAAGGCTGACGACGGAAACAAGCTTGTGCGAGCCTTGTTTCACCGAGCCTGAGTGAGACAGACCTGGGCCAGCTTTCATTGCATCGTTTGGAGCAGCCTGGAACGAAGACTGGCTGCTTAGCCTAAACTCAGGGTTATTTCAAGCTTTATTCAGCCGGTGAATTTTAAGGCTAATTATTTTATTTTGTCACAACCTGAAACAAGCCTGCATCCAGCCTTGATTCTTAGCCTTAAAATGCACCGGCTGAATAAAGCCTGAAATAACCCTGAGTGTAGGCTAAGCAGCCAGTCTTGGTTCCAGGCTGCTCTAAACGGTGTAATGAAACCTGGCCCAGGTCTGTCTCACTCAGGTTCGGTGAAACAAGGCTCGCACAAGCTTGTTTCCATCGTCAGCCTTTTGATTTCCTACCTGGGCACACAGGCGATGGTTCGTTCCTCCGTCAAGAGTCAAGGAGTTTGTTTCAAAGGACCGCGAAAAATCGACGCCATAACCGAGATGCCGATTATTTTTGAAGACACGAAAGAACGCGCATCCGGAAAAGATTACGTCGACGTTTCTCGGCAATACGTAAATACCGATCGTCAGGATTATCTCTACGTCGATCGTTCGATGAACGTCATCTCACCAAAATCCACCGACGACTCTTGTCAGATAGAAATCCGCCCGAAAATCATCGACGCCACTGTCGAAAATCGCACGATTGTCCTCGACGCAAAAATCGGCACCGCCGATTTTCGTGATTTCGATATTTTTGACCCTACAAATGGCAAGATCAATTTTCATCCGATCAAGAAATGCTGCTCGGTGACGTCTCGTAATTCGACAATTATGATCCGTCGTGAAACAGCGTCGATCGAGAAATTACGCCGATACGCCGATTTTCCCAGAGCCGCCATTATTGCTCTTGAAATTGCCAGAGAAAGAGCCGAAAATTTTTACAAAGCCATAGACATTTATCGAAATAATTTGGCAATTACAGGGGGAACAAAAACAGTGACGCCGAAATTGTCTTCGTTGAAAACAAATGATAAATCGGTTTTCTCGTCCAATTACCGCGATAATTCGAAGACAAAAATCATTCGGATCGAGTCAAAATCATCATCATCGAGAATTTCTTATCCCGATGATGACGCAGAAGCTCTCAATGTTGAGAGAGAAATTACCGTGATAATGAATAATCTCTTGGAAAATGTGACTCGTGACATTGAAACGATCGGCAAGGACGATCAATCAATTGCTCATAATCGTGAGACCGATCACATCGAAGATGTTGAAATTCTTGTACAAGAACAAAGGATTAAGAGGAATCTCAACGAATCGAGTGCCGAAAATTTTCAAGAGAATTGTCAAAAGGAATCGCCTGTAAAATTTTCTTTTTTCTCAAGAAACAGCTTGCTTACGGTCGTTTATGGCACCGTTTGCTCGCTTGTTTTTTGGGGATTGCAATTTTCCATAACTTGCGATTCGCTGTGAATAAAAATCCATCGCAAAATGTACAAAGTTCATCTTCATTTGCAGAATAATTTGCTTATTTACTTATTATTATTATTATTATTATTATTATTATTATTATTATTATTATTATTATTATTATTATTCCCACCAAGCGAGATAAAATTGAGGAATTCGATTCGAATGAAGGATTATTCGTCAAAAACTTCGACTGCGGCGGATCCAGTGATATCGGTCAATTGTTTCGACGTGAAGGTCGCAATGATCTTCTGAGGTCCGGCCTTTTGTGGCACAAATTGATGCTCCACCCGAACCAATTCACCAGGTCCAACGTCACGGAATTCAATTGTCTTGTTCTTCGATAAACCCGGTCCTGCGTAATTGAATTTGCATTCCGTGAGTATCCGCTCGAGGGGATTCGTAAAGCTGAGGGCAATCGTTGTTGGTACACCGAGAACAGCTTCGCCCTCAATCTTCCAAAAAAAAAAAAATTGTATTTAAATTCTTGTGATTGCCATTTTTTATTGTCGGGCTAAAGGCCCTAGGGTATAACGATGGTGAATCTGCCCCCATAAGGTTTTTAAATTATACTTAGAGCATGCATAAGTAGGTACTAATAAAATAATAAGATCCTGAAAGTTTCAGATCCCTATCTCAATTGGTTATTGAGAAAAAGTAAAATATGTAAAAAACAGAAAACAAATTTTTGCTCAGGATTGACCGAACCAATTGATCTAATTTTTTTATATGTTTTGGGGGCTGATAAAATCTCTACAAAATCTTCGAAAAAAAAAAATTTTTTTTCATCTTCAATTTTTAACCGTGATACAATTTTGGCACAATTATGAAACAATTTTTTTTTTCAAACCTTCTATATTTCACTATAACACTATAAATTTTTTAAAATTTGAAAAACGGTACGTCATAGTAGAAAAAAATGAAAACCACTTTTTGGCTCAAATAATGAATTTATTTACATGTTTTGAGGTTTAATTTTTGGTATTTTAACGCATATTTACATAATTTGTATTCATTAAAAATAATATTTCATATTCAAAATAACAACTACATTTTTTTTGCCACAGTCAAAAATTAAACCACGTAAATATCAATAATCAATTTTATAGTAATTTTAACAAATATTTTTAGGAACAATATTTTATTATAAAACTCGGTTATTTATATATTTTTTATAGACTTGAGATAAATAGATAAATAGATAAATGAATAAAATTAAACTTCATTTTTTTGAAAGTTTACATTTGTTCAGAAAAAAAAGTTCTTGTCTTTCATCAATTCGATAATTTTCGGTCATCTCTATGTCTCAAGTGTATAAAAAATATATAAATAATCGAGTTTTATAATAAAATGTTGTTCCTAAAAATATTTGTTAATAAAATGACTATAAAATTGATTATTGATATTTACCTGATTTAATTTTTGACTGTGGCAAAAAAATTTTTGTTGTTATTTTCAATATGAAATATTATTTTTAATGAATACAAATTATGTAAATATGCGTTAAAATACAAAAAATTAAACCTCAAAACATATAAATAAATTCATTATTTGAGCCAAAAAGTTGTTTTTATTTTTTTCTACTATGGCGTACCGTTTTCAAAATTTTTAAAAATTCATAGTGTTATAGTGAAATATAGAAAGTTTGAAAAAAAAATTGTTTCATAATTGTGCCAAAATTCTATCACGGTTAAGAATTCAAAATGAAAGAAAAATATTTTTTTTTCAAAGATTTCATAGAGCTATGTAGCTCTTAATTTTTTTTCTCGGAGCTATTACCAGTCCCCAAAACATATAAAAAATTTAGATCAATCGGTTTGGTCAATCCCGAGAAAAAATTTGTTTTCTGTTTTTTACATATTTTACTTTTTCTCAATAACCAATTGAGATAGGGATCTGAAACTTTCAGGATCTTATTATTTTATTAGTACCTACTTATGCTCTAAGTATCATTTATAAACCTTTCGGGGGCAGATTCACCATGCTTATACCCCTAGGGCCTTTGATAGGAAGATATCGAACTAATCGGTACTTTGATGTCTATCGTGGGCTTGAGAACTTGAAAATCGTCCTCGTCGGCCCAAGTCTGATTGGTCTCCTTCACAGTCGCGATCGCGTATAACTTCATGATGCTGTACTCGACGAGCTTGTCCAGATAATCGTCCACGCTGATCGTCAATCGCAGTTGTTCGCCTGTGAGGATAAATTTTCTTTCTAAAGTCGGATCAATTAATTTCTACACCAAATGTATGAAAACAGTGAAGGGCGGAATTGGGTCGGAAGGCGGATGTTTACAGACTTATCCGCATGTCATCGACACACGATTACTATGATAGATGATAGATCAAGAGGTCATTATAATAGACTTAGTATCAATGCTGATAAACAAAAAAAAAGGGGGAATAAAAAAGGATGACTCACTGGCGTTCGGTTGCACGACAAATTCGCCGGAGGCTCTCTTCACCAAGTTGGCCTTGACGCCGTTGTAATAAACACTTCCGGCGGACAATATAGCCTGTATACTGCGCGATTGTGTCGATTTATTTTTAATATTGACGATGACGGTAAACGGTTTTCCGATGCTGACTCTGTCGAGCTCGAGGAGATCGAATTCGACGTCCTCTTTTCCGGCCGAAGGAACGGAATAATACTGCTTCGCTCGGTCTGTACTTCTCACAGCTCTGTAGAGCGTCAAACGCTCTGCCTCGGTGCCTTTGTGATAATAAACAATGATGATTGATAAATTAATGACGAAAAAGCAGCGCGGAAGAACAGACGATGGGATTTCAATTGTTAATGCGATTTAAGGGGGGTTATCCGCAGTCAGGATTTTCAAAAAATCGATTTTCTCTGATCATTTTCGTATTAGCAACACACCACATTAAAAATTCGATTTTCTTCGAAACAAAAAGAGCTAAGAATTTTTTTTCGACGGTATTTGGGAGCGCAAAAATAGCCCAAAATTCAGGGACACGAACGATGCGTCTAACTATGAAAACAAAAAAAGGAGCGCTAATATTTGTTAACTTAAAGCTTAATGCCTTGTACTTTATTTCCTGTTTTTTAAATTATTTTTATAATTTGTTTTTAAATTTGGACTCTATTTTGAAAACAACTGTTTTTCGCCTTCTTCCCCCTCTCTTCAGGTGCACCCATATTCTAGAGGAAATTGTTTTTATACATTTTTACGATTGGATTCATAAAGGGGAAAGTTTGAGCTTGAGTTTCCTGTTTTTAAAAACGTTGAGTAATTTTTTTTCCAAAGTTTTTCTGTTTTTTGTGGAAAAAAAGGAAATTTCAAAAATCCCGTATAACATGAAAACAAAAAGGATTCATGAAAAACTTCAAGAAAGCAAAAAGTTGCGTCTTTTTTTTTTGTCGAGTTCAGAGAATTTTTTTCAGATTTTTTTTCAAAATTTTTTTTCTCTTTCTCGATCGGAGCTCAGATCATTCAATTACCATGACTCGAGACCTATGGGATTATTTATAAAATTTCAAGAGGGGAAAATACTTTATTTTACCATTTCCATCACATTGGAATTTTGTTCAAATTTTTTTCGCTCAACATGAGAAAACAAAATTTTTGAAAAAAATTCTGAAAAAATTCCTCTGAACTCAACAAAAACGGACGCAACTTTTTGCTGTCTTGAAATTTTTCATGAATCCTCTTTGTTTTTGTGTTATACGGGATTTTTCAAATTTCCTCTTTTTCCACAAAAAACAGAATAACTTTGGAAAAAAAATAACTCAAAGTTAAGAAAAAAAATTGAAGCTTTTGACCTTCAATTTCAAGTTATAGGATTTGTAAAGTGTTTTTGAAACTATTTGAACACGTTTTTTCTAAAACTGTGTTTTTTGAGTTGGTGAGCAAGATTTCTCAAAAACGGCATAACCGATCAGTCTCAAATTTGTACACAAGCTTTATAAATATATTTTTTAGTAATTACTCGAAGGTTTTTTTTACCGATAAATATTTTCAATTTTATAAACAATTTAAGGCAAAAATTTTCAACAAAAGTCGAATTTTTTTTTGAGAAGGCGCCATTTTGTTAAAGATAGATTTTTTGGTTATTCCTTCGATTAGATACTAGCTTATACTTTAAATTAACGAAATCTTTTTATATTTTTAATTTTTAATAATCCAATCCAGAGATATTGTGCTCACCGCGAGACGCATTTTGAGATCTGCTACAGCGAAAATTAAAAATAGAGTTAAAAGTTACAAAAATATGTGTATAAATATTTAGGTTAGTAAATTAAAATCTCTTTGCAGAAAAAATTCTTGAATAATCGATTTTTTCGACCTCTTGACATATAATCAGTTAATTACCTTCTGGAGCTTTGTAACTGGAAGTTATGTCTTCTCTGTCCTTATCGCCATTGGGATCGAAGATCCAAGGTGCCTTTGTGAGTATCATACGACCGATGCTGTAATTTCGTATGCGCGTGAGAGTAATTTACATCGAATTACAATTGATAAATCGCGATTGTTTAATCGCGCAATCTCTGGCGTGATACTCACTGATATTTATTGGAATCGATCTTGGAATAACCAAAGTCAGTGGTGGGATCTTGCTTCCATCTTAGGAGATCGGCATTGACGGTGGCGACCATAAAAGTAACGTCGTAATTGTAACCAACGGCACCCTCTTTTATCGCCTCGACCGAAGCCGGTCCACACTGATAAACACCGTCGGATGTTTCCTGGGGCGTCGCGTCGATAGCTTGCCAACCGCCGTAACCCTTCGGCAGATCCAGTCTCGCCATCCAGACGTCGTTCCAAACGTGATAATTCCACACGGAATCCGGATCTTCCGTGGGATCTCTATCGATCTCCTCGTTATTGATATCGTAGAAGCGATCGATGGACAAACTCGCATTGGCATCGTGAGCCGAAACGAGATTCGTCACGACCCTCGATGGTATTCCCAATGCTCGGCAGATCGTCGTTACGACACCTGCGAATACCCAACACTGACCGTACTTGACTGCCTCCTCGGTCTCCAAAAATTGCTCGAGAATCGGCACACTTCCGGTCCACGCTGAGGGCGCAATTCCGTCGTCGTAAACTCCGGACCAAGAGCCCAAAATAACGCCGTCATCCTCATTCCAATTGACCTGCATACGTCCGAAACACAATATTATCCCTTTATCACCGTTTGCAATAAATAAGGCGCCCGTTTGACTTGAGACGCCGAAATAACTACTTAAGGCTGTAGCCCACTGTGACGGGTTCAAATAATCGATTTTTTTTACATTTTTCGCAAGCTAAACATCATCAGAATATACTGTAAAAGTTTCAGACCAAAATTAAAAATATTTTTTAAGTTATAGCCAAAAGAAGCGAGCAATTAACTAATAAGTTAATATTAAAAATGACTAATTACTACGGTTTGGCAATCACCAGAAACTGCAAATCTCTCGAAGAAATTAAGAGAGCTTTGAGATAATTGGCAGGAAATGGAAGGATTGCTCTGTGCACCAGGCATAGCTTATTAATGTAAGTGTAATTTGTTTATACAAAATCTGTTGTCAAAACTTTAAACGCGTTTTTCTCGAAATTACGCTTTCGAAACTTCGGGGAAGCACTGACTAAAAACTATTCAACCGATTTGGCTAACAATTTTACCCGTTATTTTAAACACATCTAGCTAAATACCTAATCTTTAAAGCATTCAATTTTTTAATAATAAATGAATTTTTTAAAAGAATTTATCAAAAAAAAATCGATATCTAAGACCTTTTTGTTCACAAGTCCGCCATTTCGTTTTTTTTTCTTAAAATCTGGATATTATTGGTCATAGACCTAGAATTAAGCCTACGAAACATTAATCTCTTCGGATTTTTTATTTCAGATGGCTACGGAAGGCTGTGTGCTTCCCTGAAACGAGTCACCTTTTTTTCGAAGACTCCACTTTGACGTACAAAATCGTAAACAAATTCATGTAAAATTGAGTAAACCAAATTTTTGTTGTACTCTTCAAGATTCAAATAACAACGTGTAAAAATTTTCAAACGGTCGCATTTTATTTTGTTATTTAAAAATATTAATGAAAAAACGTCGAAATTTCGGTCGTCAAGGTGAATTACTACCTTAAGCCGTAAATAAAAAAAAAACGCCTTTTCTTCTGCCGATTTTTTTCCTTTCTACTTTGACGTTTTTCAAGGTCACTTATTTCCCAAGGGATTAGCGGGAGTTTTGAAAAATGGCTCAGTTACGGCCCAAAAGGTGACGAAGTCTATAAAAAAATTAATAAAAGAGAGATAAAAGTAAAAATCCGCCTCACAATATAAAAATTCATGGACCATCACTCAGAGTTGCTCAGGTTTTTTTCCTAATGCTTTTTCAATGCAATTGTCAAAAAATAAAAAATTATAAACTATAGAAGAAAAAAATGTTTACCTGTCCCAAGTGATGGCTCATTTAATTTTAAAAAAAACCTAGTTTCTTACTGTTTTTTCAGTAATTAGAAAATAGGGCTGATACAAAATAGAAGAAAAATTGGGAATTATCTCTATTTTAAATTGAATGGCTATTTTTTTTTTACAGAGTGGAAGTTTTTGGATAACGCAACTTTTTTTTATGGAATCTTTCAATCTTATATTGGTCAAATAAAAGACATTTCAAACAAAAGTTGTATCCATTTTTTGCCTATTAAACGATGCTGCTGTGAAAAATGTATAGTTCCATAAAAAAAACCGGTTGACCTTCGTATTAGCTTGAAAACGTCCACTCAATAAAAAAGTACGGAAGCTATTATAGTCTTCAATCAAATCGACTTAATACGTATTTCAGAGTTTTTCAATTTACCAGGTAAATATCATGTTATTTGTGTCCCAAGTTGAATGGGACAACCTGTACATTTCCTTTTTTCATATACAGGGGAATGGAGGGCAAAATGGACACCATAATAAAATATAAAATAGTGTTTTTATCAATTAGATTACGGATTGAAAAAATAATAATTCTCCGGGGCAAAATGGACGTCAACCTAAAATTTTTTTTTTTTAAATTCAAGTAAACGAGGAAAAACGCTGAAAAAACTATTTCGTTCGGTTCTTGGAATTCTACATAATCTTAATAACCAAGATACTTGGATCGATCTACTTGGGGTATTTTTGTAATTAAATTTGAGTCTATTTAGGTATATCTACGTCAATTATAATCATAGTTCCCTCATTTTCTAATTTTTGGAATTTTAATTTTTTGTTATAATTTCAGTTGGTGTCCATTTTGCCTCTACTGTCCATCCCCCTTCCCTTATATAACACTTACGCCCTTCGATATAGCACGGGAAACTCTGACCGGATCACCACGTGATATCGCCTTTATACCGGATCTCTCGAACATCAACATAGTCGCTGGAAGTACGCAAGCGTCGAATTGACCAAAGATCCATTCGCGTCCTCGTGAGCTACCAACTGGACCGACCCATATCTTTCCAACGTCGTTAAGAATGTATTCGTCGAGCAATTGTTCGTCCGCAAGATGTACCGTGTCATCTGCATGCAAATACATTTTTTGAATGGATAAAATTGATGAAATTGATTAAATTGATTAAATTGATTACATTGATTAAATTGATTAAATTGATTAAATTGATTAAATTGATTAAATTGATTAAATTGATCAAATTGATCAAATTGATTAAATTGATTAAATTGATTAAATTTATTAAATTTATTAAATTTATTAAATTGATTAAATTGATTAAATTTATAAAATTGATAAAGTTGATGAAATTGATAAAATTGATGAAATTGATAAAATTGATAAAGTTGATGAAATTGATGAAATTGATCAAATGACTTTTTTGTTCATTTGCGACAAACGCCTCGACCGATCTTTACCTTTGTGCCATGGATTGAAGAGCAGATAAATATCCTTTTCGTATTTGTACGTGTTTGGCGAATCTCTACGACCGAGAATCGTAGTTTCGACGTTAAAGGACCAAACACCAACGGGACTGTCGACGGGGCTTCGTACCTCGACCGATAATTTTTTACCATCGATACCGATCATTCTAACGCCCCACGCCTCGAGATCGTCGAGATACTCGTTTCTGCTCACGGTACCGATACCCTGCGTGCCCCTCATCGAATTTGGCCTCTCGCCGAAGCTAAAGAGCAATCTCACGATATCGGTATCGTCGGCGTAATCGCGATTGAAGGTCAGTGCAACGTTGAACGCCTGACCACGTCGTAAAACCGGTGTCGGAGGTTCGAGATGGACGAGCTCAAAGGTACAAGTGTGATGAGCCGTCGCATTATCCTTCTCGAACATGTCGATCGACTCGATCACTAATGGCTCCGTTAAATCCATCTTTGCGTCAACTATCTGAAATATTAATCAATAATAGTCGCTAAAAAATCTAGTACAAAATTGACATAAATATTAATTTAAAAAAATAACTAATAATAATTAATTATTATTAATTATTATTTTTTAAACTTGTCCCATTACAAAAAAATCCATGGATGAAATATCCACTAAAGATTACTGAATTATAATTAATTGAATAGTGTAAAGACATTGCTTGAAGAGAAAAAAGTATCTCCTGAAGACAAAATGTTCCTGGGCAAATGCTTTTGGAATATTCTACCTCAAACTAGAATCTAGCTAAAATCTGGCTTCCAGCGTTATCAAATAGCGAAACCCAGCAGAATTTCTAATTCTGTGTGTATCCATATTAGTAATTATATTAAATACAAAATAAATTCTATTCAGTTGTGCTTGAATTACTCATTAATCATTACTTATGAACATTATCAAAATTACGGAGGTAAAATTTAATTGGAATTGAATTTTAATTGACTTTAAGTGAAATTTTATCCCACCAATTATGTGGCTATTTTTGAAAAAGAATATTAACTAATTATTATTATATACACGCAGTCAAAAAATTAAAGGAACACCAACATTTTCGAGATTTTTCAGCGATTTTCCAAAGGCTGTGACTTTGTTAATTTTGGCCGTAAAATTAAAAAAAAAAAAGGATTTTGAAGCTTGAATCTTCTAGTTTTGGAATCTTGAGTCAAAAATTTTTTGTGGGCATCACCCTCGACGCAGTCGAAAGAAATATCACGATGAAAATTTTCTCGAAATTTTAGCTTTTTTCAAAACAGTCGATGGGCTCCAAAAAATGTTTTCGAGCTTAACCAATCCATGAATCGTTCAGCTGGATTCTTTGGCTTTAATTTGCTTTTTTTATTTTTGTTCTAAGACTACTTTTTGCTGAGAAATCGGCGATTGAACAAAAATTCGTTTTTTTTTCGATCTTCGATATCTCTGAAACTAATGATCGTACAGCGAGTAAACGGTAGGTTTCGGAAACTTAAATCTACCCTCTATAAGTGCCTGTTACTGTCATGAACGAAAAAAAAAAATGTCGATGCTTAATTTTGACTTGAAAAAGTAAAAAAAAACAGCTTTTTTCTTGTTTTAGAAAATCTACCACAACTTTGCAGATATGGCGAAAAATACCAATACTTTCAGGTTTTTTTTTAGCTCAATACATACCTAAAGACCATGCCAATTTTCAAAATAATCGGTCGAGCCGTTTTTTGTGACCGAATCATCAAACTTTTAGAAAAATTGAAGGAACACGTTTATTGATCCTTAAAGACCAATTAATTAATGCTTGTTAAAAATGAAAAAAAAGTTTTTCTTTCTTTTTCTCTTTCGTGTAAAAGAAAAATAGACGACTGTGGTGAATATACTCCACGATCGCAGTTTTATTACTGCTTCTACGTCGTATTTGTAATCAAATTTTGGGAGCGAGTCACAAATTGAACAGAGGCGGTTCCTAGATAACACCGTTAAGTAAGGGGGGAGTTGTAATAACTATAAAAATACGTCAATATTTACGAAATTTTTGTGAAAAATATAAGAAATAAAAAAATGTTGAAGAAAAAACGTATCTAGGCAATTTAAAGAAAAAACGGGACTACGCAGTTTCTCTATGCGTCATCCCAAAACTTGGTCTTATCAACCGAAACGAATATGTGTGAGCGCTTATCGTATGCCTATTCTGAGAAAAATGTATGGTGAGGTCAACCATATGTCAATTATAAAATATGTTTCCCTGACGCAACGTCTATAATTTATGGTTAACCTAATCTGAAAAAACATTGTAAAATAAACCATAATTTCGTAATCATACCGATCATCTCTGCATGGCAATTGCAACAATTTGTCTCCTTACCATGAAACCAATTTGTCTCCTTACCATGCAACATACAACATAGTTCACCGCCTTAACTTGATTGGCGAGAAAAACGCAAAAACCCGTATGTACTATTTTTTTGCCCTCTTCAAAGTGCAATTGAATCCATCGAGATAGGTGCAATGGTTTGTTTATTATAACGATTTTGTGAATTTCAACCCCTATAATTTTTTTCCTATGCAACCCCCCGATATGAAACCAGTTGCATTTTTCATCAATTATCATCAAGGTCATCATCCATTTGAGGGCATTCGATTATCTGGTGAAACCTGAAAAGTACCTCTCGGAGGTTCCAACTTTAGGGGGTAATTTTACCCCCTAGAAACGTTTCTCCGCCGATTAAAATAAATAAGTGTCTCTTAGATTTTGATGTAGAATAACATATTTAAATTTCATCAAAATCGAAGGACGTCACCGGAAAGACTTTCCTTGTGAGTGTATATGATGCATTCCATGCCATTTCGAACGGTCAAAAAGTGCTCCACTCTCAACAAAATTGACATTCTGTCAAATTATTCAATTATATGAAAAAGAGTACTGTACATTTTTTTTAAATTTTTGGATCGCATGCTTTCGAGTTTTTCAAAATTTCAAAATTTTCTAAGTACCGTTATATATTGCATGAAAGCATACGATTGAACAGAAAAAATTTTCAGACAAAAAAGTTGCAGGTTTAGAGAAACTTTGTGAAATTTTTTATTTTTTATTTTGAGAGTATAAAAAATTCCCATTTTCATCAAAAATATACGAAAATAATTTTTTTCGATCGGTATGTCACTTTCTATTAACTTTCTATTTTGAAAAAATTTACACTACCCTTTTTCATATAATTGAATAATTTGACAAAATGTCAATTTTTTTGAGAGTGGACAACTTTTTGACCGTTCGAAATGGCATGGAACGCCTCATATATAATTAAAATAATAATAATATCATTATTCTATATTTTCAGTGGGATATTTATGCATCCGGATATTATTAAAAAGATATTTTTGTTTTGAAATATTTTGAGTGGACATCCTTTTTGTTTCTCTCTCTCCCGTTTGATCCCGATCGAGCGTGACTCGAAGAAATATCGACTCATTATGGATCATCGGGAAACCCATGCTGTTCATTCTATTGATTTACATATCATCGTGGAACTTCAGCGTGAATGTTAAGCGCCAAGTGGTAAAAATAACTTTTAACGCGTGTGGGAGCGAGTCGGATTGTTAACGAGACACACGATCATTATAGGATGACGACGCATCAAGGGCATCAACGATATTGGGAATGTAAATATTTTGGTAGAAAAATAGCCCCAAGGACACGATAATGGATACCTCATTCATTTAAAATTAATAAAATTTTATTCAGACGTGGGATTAATAGGTCACTTATAGGGCTTCATCTAAATCAGAAACATTCGTTTCAGTCAAATGAATCTATTATTTATCTATTTTTTTATTTATTACTCGATTATGTATTATGAAAAAATTACAGTGAATTTTTTTAACGTTTGCTAACGAGAGATTTAAGGGGGTATTCTGGCTTAAAGTAAAAAAAAAATTCAACTATAACGACGTTCGTACTAATTAGAATCTTTTTTATTTTTATTTTTGTATCAGATGATTAGGTGGGTTACAATCGTGTCAACCAGTACACCCCTATTTTTTACCCTCAACTTTACTAGCTTATAACTTATTCAACTTTCATTTTTTTTTTCGAAAATTTTTTTAGTCAAAATATTCATAAATATGTCGTTAAAAAAATGGTAAAAATACTTTTTTTTATCGAGCTCGACAATACGCTCGAAATTTATGTCTCAATAATTTGAGAATTGGGCCTTGAAAAGTTGAAAATAATTATCCTCCGTGCTTTCTCTCTCGTTGACAAAAAATTCGAATTGAACCGCGAATTACAAATTCCGCGAGCGTCGATATGACGATTCGATTTCGATGATGATTTTCGTCATTGCGTGACCTCGTTACTCTCCGCGTTTAACCAAGAATTTTCTCGTGCATCCGCATCATCGGTAATTTCCAATCTTGTGCCTGTGCAAACTGCCAATGCGATGAGACACGCGCAATGAAACGCACGATATTGCGCAAATATCGCGCGGCAAAATCCTTTTGGGACTCAAAGTGTGCGTCACTTGTATGATCGCGTGTGCAACTGCACGCACAATTCTCCAGCATGAGTTTCAAACCGGGCATTACGTAATATTTACCATTGATTTTTTTTCCTGCTTCACGTATCTTGAGGAATTCAAATTTCAAAAAAATCGTTTTTTAATTTTTTTATTAATAAAATAAAATTTATTAATTTTTTTCTAATTCTAATAGATTTATTGATGAAATAAAATTTATTAATTTTTTTTCTAATAGTACAATGTGTCTAGAATATTTTCCCAAAGTTTCGAGCCAATCGGAGTAAAAATGTGGGAGAGAGAGCTTTTGGAAATTCCCCTCATTAAACTAGACCGGCCAGAAGCCGGAAATCGCTTTTTTCCAAAAATACTATTTTGAAATCTTATTGAAATTTTACACACTTTATCAAAATAGGATTTACTAGAGATTGAACGAAGATTTTTTTCCAATTACAAATAATTTTCCAAGGCGCAGTGTAAATTGTGTAAGCAATTGTTTTGCATACGACTCTGCCAAAAATTGTAATTAATTTTTTTTATTAATCCTTCGTTCAATCACGAACCATACTTATCTACTAATAGATAAAATTTGTTTTTTTAATTTTTATAATATTGCTTTTTTTATGGCTCTCCGGAAACCAGGTTCCACCGACTGAATTTTCCAAAAATTTTCAATGAAAATTTTTACAAAATATTGTTTAAATGTTGCTCTTTCATATCCTTCAACTTTGAATCAAACCATTTATTTGTTATATTCAAAAAAATGGAGAAAATATGCTTTTTTAACTCTTCAAACCCCTTAAAAAATATTATTATTCAACTATTGCAATTATATTTTATACATCGCATGTAAAAATCGTTGAATCTTTGCGAGAGGATAAGAGGCAAAATTCCCATCCGTCCGTGACAAATTATTGTCGTTTTAAAATTTAAATCGCTGAATTTTAAGTATTTGTGAAAATAAAAATTTCCCATGATGTCAAAATGCCTCGGGGCTCGTTCCTTGTACAATTGAGAAGCGAGATAACGAATTATGGTCGCAACATATAAATATGAGGCATTCCATGCCATTTCGAACGGTCAAAAAGTGCTCCACTCTCAAAAGAATTGACATTTTGTCAAATTATTCATTTATATGAAAAAGAGTTCTGTACATTTTTTCAAAATTTTTGAATCGCATGTTTTGGAGTTTTTCAAAATTTCAAAATTTTCTAAGTATCGTTATATCTTGAAAGCATACGATTGAACAGAAAAAATTTCAGGCAAAAAAGTTACAGTTTCACATGAACTTTGTGCAAAATTTGTTTGTGAATTTTTCGAGTTTAAAAAATGACCATTTTCATCAAAAATATACTAAAATAATTTTTTTCGATCGGTATGTCACTTTCAATTTATGTCAAAAAATTCAAGAAAATACTCTGGAGTGTGTGCAATAGACACGTATTTTTTTATTGATGATTCGATTAGTTGTTCCAAAGCTATATGCTTTGTTTTATTAATAACATTATTTTTTTTAGAAAAATCAATTATTATGAAAAATCATACTCTCCCAAATTGTTTCTCTCGAATTTTTTGATAAAAGTACATCTATAATAATAATATTAATGTTTTGGAGCTTATTGGAGCAAAAACAAAAAAAAATATTATTAATAAAACAAAGCATAGCTTTGGAACAACTAATTGAGCCATCTAAAAAAAATACGTGTCTATTGTACACAATTCGGAGTATTTTCTGGAATTTTTTGACATAAATCGAAAGTGACATACCGACCGAAAAAAATTATTTTCGTATATTTTTGATGAAAATGGTCATTTTTTAGATTCAAAAAAATGAAAAAAAAAATTTTTTACCAAGTTTATGTAAAACTACAACTTTTTTGTCTCAAACGTTTTTCTGTTCAATCGTATGCTTTCAAGATATAATGGTACTTGGAACATTTTGAAATTTTGAAAAACTCACAAAAGTGCGTTCAAAAAATTTTGAAAAAATTTATACTACTCTTTTTCATATAATTGAATAATTTGAGAAAATGTCAATTTTTTTGAGAGTGGACAACTTTTTGACCGTTCGAAATGGCATGGAATGCCTCATATATACAATCTTTCGGCGAGATAATGAGCCGCGTCAATTTTGACTTTCAGACGAAATTTCATCACTTTATTTTATTTATTATTATTATTATTATTTTATTTTTTTTCATAAATTGGTGACCAACCTTTTGCGATTCCGGCGAGTCTTTGATGATGTATGAGATAACTATGAAGAGAGACGGAGAGAAAAAAAAATATCAAGAAATAATGATCACAGCGCGACAAATGATCAAAGTCGTGGATCTCGCTGGACTGCGATGAACGAATAGTCGATGGTTCTTTTTATAAGAAAACACAGCTTCCTTCGATTCGACCGCCGAGTTCCCCACTAATTCATCGACGAGCCTGGCAGGAGCAATTAAGAGGGGGAAACGTTTGACGCGCAAAAAAATATGATTTTTTTTCTCAAAACAATATACAAACCGTTTCATTACATGTTCATTGAATATTTTCACGATTTATTGATTTTTGGCCCAAAAATGTGAAAGAGCAATTTTTACATTTCCGGAAAAAAAAATAATTTGCTTGTCAATTATTTCGACTTGAAGAGGGCTATCGCAAAAATTGCACAAAATTAGCCATTTAAATTCCACTGAAAAAAAACATGACTACTTTAATTAATTCGATTAAAGAAATTTGATTACTTGCATTATCATCAAAATTGCGCAAAATTCTAGAAAAAGCAATTTGAATTCCTTATTTCCCGAATCAAGTACCCATTAATTAAGTTAAATAAAATTAATTAGTTTAATTAAAAATTCAAACGATTTGCTGAAATTTCCGCGGAGCTCCGGAAATAAAAGAAAACGGAGCGATTAACGTAAAAGGAACTCGCAATATTTGCGGTTACACAATCTAATCGGTTGGCAAATTAACTGTGGCAATTAATGACGTTTGATTTGGCGTTTCCCCGCGAAGTATAATAATACATCAACCAACCCTTCGTCATTGATCAAAGTTTACACGATTTCGATAATTGGAGCAGGACTTTTCTCGTAGCAAAATTGATTAATTAATTTGATTGACTAATTAAGAAAAAAACAATCGTTCGCAGGTTCGCTGATTCAGAACAACATGATTATTTACTTCTCTCACGATTTTATTGTGTTTTCTGTGTATCGACTGCACAAATAACATAGTAAATTATTGGTCTGTCTGTGCATGGTTTTTGGTTTTCAATTTTTTTTTGCATCCTCTTTCGCTCATCATTCTACTCTCGCTTTCATCACGAAATTCCACATATTCGACGACACGATCAACAATTTAATCTGATTTTGTTATTGTTGTTGTTGTTTCTCATCGCAAAGCTGGACAAGTAGTACAGGCAATAGAGAATTTTTTCTTGCACTAAATTACAGGAGTTATTTTTTTTAAATAGGTTCTGTATCACGTACTGAACGTAAATGAACAAAATCCTTACAAATTTGGAGGGCGGAAGTGCGGCCATTTTGAGAAAAACCGTTTCGGTCTATATCTCCGTAACCGTGCACTTGAGGCCAAAAATGGTAATAATCTTTATTGTAGGTAATTAAATTTTCTATCTTTTTTGTGAAATAATTTTTTTCGTATCATTTACCGTTTACGACTTATACGACTATTATACTACGATTTGTTTATTGACTTTCGGACCCATATCTATTCTAATAATTGTTTAAACAATAAAATGCTAATGACCCAAGTTGTAAATCTCCAAATTTTCTACAACTTTTACTTCAAACTTTCTTTTCTAAAATTAATATTTTTGAAGTTTTAACGCGTTCAATGTTGCACACGTTATAACTTCAAAAATATTAATTTTAGAAGAAAAAGTTTAAAGTAAAAGTTATAAAATATTTAGAGATTTACAACTTAGGTCATTAGCATTTTATTATTTAAACAATTATTAGAAGAGATATGGGTCCGAAAGTCAATAAACAAATCGTAATAGTTGTATCAATCGTAAGCGGTAAATGATACAAAAAAAATTATTGCACAAAAAAGATAGGAAATTTAATTATCTACAATAAAGGTTATTACCTTTTTTAGCCTCAAGTGCACGGATACGGAGATATAGGCCGAAACGGTTTTTCTCAAAATGGCGGCACTTCCGCCCTCCAAATTTGTAAGGATTTTGTGCATTTACGTTCAGTACGTGATACTGGACCTATTTAAAAAAAAATAACTCCTGTAATTAGTGCTTCTCTATTGCCTGTACTAAAGCTCTTGTGGTCACTCGTAGCGCGGTCGATCGGAAAAATGAAAATTTTCCCCGCACAAAAATTGTATCTCATCGATACGAAAACATTTTCATCGTAATCGGACTAGCAAAGACGAGATAAGAGTTTGTCAGCTTCTCGATTGAAATAATATTCATCATTATTGTACACAATATAGGACACTATCCTACGAAATTAAATGAGCCTTGTATTGAGCGCACCCTCTCTAAAAAGTCTAAAAATATTAAATTTAAGGCAAGTTGTCTCTCGTTTAAATTAATTTTTAAGTAAATATAATCATCAATGATAATAAACGAGTAATCATAAAATTCGCTTCTGCGTGGAATAAAATTATCCATTTACTGTGTAAACAAGGGTGTATTTGTGTAAGACAGTGTTTTTGAAAAAAAAATTTCGAAAAAGCTAGTCACGGACGAGAACGGGACAGATTGAGCGACGGCCAAAATTAAAAAATTTCGTTTGAGAATAGAAGCGCAAACCTCTCTCTCTCTCGCTCTCTTTCGATCAATGCGAGACGACGGCGTCGCTTTTTCTAATTTTTTTTTTGTTTTCATCAATTTGGCACAAAATATTTCCTTGTCAAAAATTCTTTTCCATCATCAATTGCAAAGCAATGAGAAATATATATCGTCGTGTATAAAATAACAATGGCACATACCAAAAGCAAATATTGTCGCTCGTCCACTGATTAACAGCGCTGAAAAATCGCATTATAAAATATTTTGATCCCGAAATAATGATAATAATAATAATTCTGCAAAAATAACAATGCTAATTCGGTGCTAAGTAAGAGAACATGAAAAACGTAGCCGGACAATTGTAATACAATAATAATTACAATAATAATAATAATAATAATAATAATAATAATAATAATAATAAACAGCTATACCGCCGTATAGTAACATATCGTGATCGGTAATTTATATATATGGGGCGTTCCATCCCAAATCGGACAGTTTGAAAAACTTATTTTTTTTATTTCCTCAATTTTTTATATTTTTTAGTACCCATGAAAAGACCCTTGCTGTTGAATTTTGAGATTTTTTTAATTACGCGTTCAAAAGATGTTAAATTAAGAAAAAAACTGCTTTTTTGGTATTTTGGTCATAACTTCTTTAATAGTGGTCCAAATTAAAAGTTTTTTTTTCAAAATTTTTGTTTTTTCATGGCCTTTTCAGAAAAAATACATCAAAAATATTCGACGCGTTTTTGAATGAGTTGTTTGAGTTTTAAACTTTAAATCGCGTTTTTAAAAGTGAGTGTCATTTTTTTTTTTTTTTAATTTTTTTATTCAAACATCTGTCTGTTCAACAATTTTTAAGACTAGTCCGATCATGGGATTTCAATAAATACTATTTTTTTTTTCGATTTTTAAAAATAAAAATGTTTTTTTTTCATAAATTATTATGAATACCAATTTTTGTTACTGTATAGTATTTTTTTAATCATTTTGAATTAAGTTTGACATTTTTTTATTTTTAACAGATTTTTAAAATTAATAATTAATCGATGAGCAAATAACAGTTCAAGAATTGTATGAGTGGACATTGAACCTAATAGTCTACGGAATATTGCTGTTAAATTTTCACCTGAGAAACATTATTTAGATGCAAAAGAAAGATTTTATTTGCGATACAATACTGCGAAGTCAATCACAGGGAGACACCAAAATTTCATTCAATTATTCCAATGAACAAAGGAAACGTATTGGCAAAGGAATATTCTAATTCAGGAAATTATCGTATATGTAAGGTTTTCAAAAAAATACGTGAATAAATAAAAACCGTTATTATTATTATTGTTCATAAACAGACTTAACGATTAATTATTAATTTTAAAAACCTGTTAACAATAAAGTGTCAAAATCAATTCTAAATATTAAAAAAAATACTATACAGTAACAAAAATTGGTATTCATAATAATTTATTTAAATAAAGAAATTTTAATTTTCAAAAATCGAAAAAATAGTAGTTATGGAAATTCCACGATCGGACTAGTCTTAAAAATTATTGAATAGATAAATGTTGAAAGCAAAAAAAAATTTAAATAATCAAAAATGACACTCACGTTTAAAAATTCGATTCAAAGTTTAAAACTCAAAAAACTCATTCAACAACTCGTCGAAAATTTTTGTGGTATTTTTTTCTGAAAAGGCCATAAAAAAAATTTTTGAAAAAAGTACTTTCAATTTGGACCATTATCAAAGAAGTTATGACCAAAATACCAAAAAAGCGGGTTTTTGGTAATTTAATATCTTTTGAACGGGTAATCATAAAAATCTCAAAATTTAACAGGAAGGGTCTTTTGATGTGTACTAAAAAATATAAAAAATTTGAGGAAATTAAAAAAAAGTTTTTCAAACTGTCCAATTTGAGATGGAATGCCCCATATATATCTTTATATATATATAACGATTTTTAAATATGCATTACACGTCGGCAATCACACTTCCTCTCGACTAAAATTCTAGATTTACATTAATTACATCGATATCGGCTAATCAATATAACAACAGCACTTTTCTTAGATCCCCGAATGGCCTCTTGAGAAAATTTCACTGCATTCAGTGGTCGCATTATCATCGTTTTTCGATTAATCGTGCTGACCACAATAAAAATCCAGTAAAACTTGATCCGAGTCCCTCATTTATCCACAATCGTATTATCACAGTCAACCGCCTCTCTCTCTCTCTCACTCTCTCTCTCTTTCTCTCTCTCGCGTTTCTATCGTCCTCCATTTTGTATTTTCTTACTTTTGTCTCTCCCACTTTGTTTTCTATCAAGCAAATTTTTTTTTCCTGCCCGGAAATGATGTCAATGCGTTTGTCCGTTTAATCCTCTTTCACCCCCGTTTCATTGCGTTGATTCGCTCTTAATTTCCATTCCCGCATCTCAAAATCGCAAAATCTCAAAATCGCTACCGCGCATATACGAATAAACACAGTAAATCGCAGTAATCGTGAAGTAATTCAGTAACTCATAATATTGTAATTAACAACGTCACGTTATTCAGCAATGATTGTGCCGAACTAGCTATGAAAAATTCATTGATACGGCGAACTTTCGAATTCGCGAAATATGCATTTTATCTAATCAGTTATTCATCAGAACGAACGTATAGTGTGTCTATATTAGGGTGGGTCAAATAAAATGGATTTTTTTTTCCTCGATATAATGAAAAATGTATTGTTTGGCATCTCAAACAAACCGTCTGCAAGTATTAGCCCTTCATATTTAAATTAAGAGGTCCCTCATCGCAAATTTTTATTTCCCATTTAAATAACATAGGAATTTTTTTTTTTTTTAACTTTGGAATTTTATTAGGCTTTAACCGTTGAGGTTAGGAGCGTTTTTTTAGCACATTTTTGTAGAACATTTGATGCTCTACAAAAATGTGCGAAAAAACTCTCCTAACCTCAACGGTTAAAGTCGAATAAAATTCCAAAGTTAAAAAAAAAATTTCCCATGTTATTTATATGACGGACCTCTTAATTTAAATATGAAGGGCTAATACTTGCAGAGGGTTTTTTTGAGACGCCAAACAATACATTTTTCATTATATCGAGGAAAAAAAAATAGTCATCTTATTCGACCCACCCTAGTCTATATGCGATCTCTTTCTCTATGCGGACGCCGAATGAGCGACTTTTTTGGTTGGTTCTCTCATATTTTTCACATTTTCTTTGTTTTTCAATTGTCAATTCGTTGCTAGGAAGCAACGTGTCACGAATATTCACTTTAAAAAGAGGCTTTTCACGAAATAACCGAATCCAAGCGAAGGGGGTGAGGATTTCCACGAATTTTCTAAAATGATAATTCAACTCAATCGTCATTTTTTCCGAAACATTTTTCTCTGACATTGTCATTTTTTTTCCTCTCAGGATGATAAACTTTCTGGATTTATAACCGTCTTTTTCACCCCCATCCCATATTTATTTTTATTTTTGAGACTGGCTGTTTCTCCATCGATGGGCCAAACATGATTCAGGATTGAAAATCGAAATTCGCTTTCTGGGACAGATCTAGCTTGATTATTTTACTTCGAGAATTCGTTCAGCAGCAATGAATCATTCGAATTCGTTACAAACCCAAAAATACTACACCGAGATGAGTGATTTATTCAATTAAAATAAAATCATTTGGAATAAGTAAAATTTTATTCAAATATGGGCCTAGTAAGCGATCAGGCCCATATTCGAATGAAACGGAAAAAATTATTTCAGCAAAATAAATCTTTTTTTCTGGGTGCAGTTCTCTGTGTTTTTTTTTCTTTCATGTAGTCCAGTTTTTTCACTCCAAAAAAACAGCGGAAATTTACGAAAATCATCAAAACTGCATTGATTATATATATACATGGACATGCGTTACGTGTTATGAATATCGTATCTATTTTTGTTTTTCTTCATTCAACAAACCCTTATTCGGGGAAGGGGGTGGCGCACTAGGTACACTCTTGACTAGTTCAAAAAAATGAAAATTCCCCATCATCGTGCGCCCAATCATGATTTCGCGGTCCAAATCTCTTCTGGATTACCCTCTCACGGATATATATATATTGTTCTCCTTTCATTTTAATAATTATGCATAAATGGCTTTTGGATCTCAGGCAGCCTAAAAATGAGCCTCTTACGCAGAAAATTAGCCCCCAGTGTGTCTACACCTCTGGCTAGTCAATAAATTATTATTCGTTCTATGGGTGTCTTTACTTGTTTTTTTTCTTTTTCATAAGTTTTCACTCTCTCAACTGTCGAATCTGATTTTTCGAGCTGCCCTATAACTCCATAGACCCGGAGTCTGCCTCCTAATAATACACATCAACGTAAAATGCCTATAATGTCTCAATGTGTGTGTGTGTATCTGTATCTGTGTGTGTGTGTACGACGAAGCGATTTAATCGCGGCATTTTACTCTGCGATGACGATTTTTTTTACATTTTTTTTGCGTTTTTTTTTTTGTTGTTTTCTCTCAAGTTTCGAATAATCATACGGGGCGGCGCGTTTCATGCGCTAGCGTTGCGAGGGAAACTCGATGGTACTACAAGATCGCGTGATTTTATCCGAGTACCTTGACGGGGGGGCTAACTCGGTGATTCCTCGGGCTCGATCGCGCCAGCGGAAACGCCGGTACCGGAAGTTTCGCTCTCGCGGACGCTCATCGTCACAAACTGCTGAGACAAGGTCTGGAGGCTTTGCCGCACCTGAAAAATTAGACGATAATTAGTTTCTCCATTTTTTTGACATTTAGCAGACAGAATCAGAATTTATTTAGTTAAAATAAAATCATTTGGAATAAATAAAACTTTATTCAAATATGGGCCGAGTAACAGAGTTGTGAAAATAGTAATGTAAAAGTAATGCATTACCCATTACTTTAAACAATGTGTATTGGACAAGATTTCCATTACAAATTACAAAAGTAATGTGTAATGGATGCGTGTTCCATTACAAATTACAATATAAAAAAAAAGTAATTTGCAGTGGAGAATATTCCATTACAAACAGAAAAATTGCTGTGCTCGTATTAGAAATTTGCACATTGCTTTATCATCATTTTATTTCGCTCACTAAAAGTTTCATCCACAATTAACGCAAATGGTCCATAAAGTTAAAAAAAAAGAACAAGCACATTATTTAGGGATTCAATAAAGCGACAAATTATGTATCAGTAACTTGTAATTTTTATTAGATTGCTTATAATTATGGGTAAAAGCGTGTAAAAGCCAGTTCAATATAAAGTTGAATAATTTTTGGGGTTGAGTACATTTTCGTACTACATATTTAACGATGAACTGTCTGTTTTTTTGTTTCTATTTTTTAACTTTATGGATCATTTGTGATAATTGGGGATGAACTTTTAGTGAGCGAAATAAAATAATGAGACAGCAATGTGCAAGTTTCTAATACGAGCATGGACATTTTTCCATTTGTAATGGAATATTCTCCACTGCAAATTACTTTTTTTTTAAATTGTAATTTGTAAAGGAAAGTGCATACATTCACATTACTTTTTTATTTGTAATGGAACACGCATCCATTACACATTACTTTATTATTTGTAATGGGACATGCATCCATTACACATTACTTTTTTATTTATAATCGAACACACATCCATTACACATTACTTTTTTATTTGCAATGGCACATGCATCCATTACACATTACTTTTGTATTTTGTAATGGTACACTTATCCATTTCACATTATGCAGTGTAATGGGTAATAAATACAGTAATGCATTATCAAAGTAATGCATTATTTACTGCGTACAATCGGGCCCATATTGAAATAAATCGAGAAAATTTATTTCAGCAAAATAAATCTTTTTGTTTGCGTCCAAACTTTTTGTTTACTTTTTGTTTGGCAAGCTTACCTTGACAATTTGATCGAGATTAGAGGTGAGATATTGCATCAATCGATCCTGGGTGAATCTTTCGGGCGACGCGAGCGGATGATTCAAATACGCCGAGTGCAATCTGTCGATTCGCACCATCATAAGCGCTGCCGATAGATAAAGCGCCGCTAAAAGTGCCACCAGTATCGCCATCACGGTGCCGGGCCTCAATTCCCAAAGTATCATCGATCTCAAACCACCGCCGAGCCTCGTGTTTGTCGGGGGAGCTATGATTTTTGGCATCGCCGAAATTTGCTCCAATCTGAAAAAAATTCGAGGAGTTTCAGTGAGATAACAGATCCAAAAGCATCGATATTTTTGGGGAGTTGTATTTTTGCAAAGTAAATTATGTCGAATATCGATTTTTTATTTTGAATGGAAAAATTAGTAGCTCTGGAGGAGTTTAAGAATGGCGGATGTACGAGGTTCAAAAAGAATCCTCCCAAAAAAAAAACGAAACCGTTCGGTTTACGTAAATTGGTTGTATTATCAAATCGAAAAACCGGAAAATAAATTTGGGGAAAAAACAGACATGTATGATTGGAAAATTGACAATTTAAAAAGAAATAACGTCAAGACATTCTTACTAATTAAGAATTAAAAAAAAAAAAAATTCGGATGACTAGAAAGGTTGCAATCATGTCAGCCAGCACACCTCTTTTTTTAGCCCCAACTTCATCAGCTTACAACTTATGTAATTTTTTTTCTCGATTTGTTTTTGTTTATTGTCAAAATATTAATAAATATGGAGTAGAAAAAGAATGGTAAACATACGCTACCGGTGGTAAGTTTCCGGACAAAACTGCAACTTTTTTTTATGCTATTTCACCTGAAGTCAACGTAAATTAATTTAACAAGCGGCATTTTAAAGAGGAAGAATTCGGTTTCATTTCCTGTATTTTTAATGATTTGTACAATTTGTTTTTCGATTTGGACTCTATTTAAAAAAAAAACTTTTTTTCGCCTTTTTCCCCTTTCTTCAGGTGCACCCATCTTCTAGAGGAAATTTTTTAAATACATTTTTACGATTGGATTCACAAAGGGAAAAGTTTGAGCTTCAATTTCCTTTTTTTTTACCTTCGAGCGATTTTTTTTTTCAAAGTTATTCTGTTTTTTGTGAAAAAAGAGGAAATTTGAAAAATCCCGTATAACACGAAAACAAAGAGGATTCATGAAAAACTAAAAGATAGCAAAAAGTTGCGTCTGTTTTTGTTGACTTCAGAGGAATTTCATCAGATTGTTTTTTTTTCTCATTTTCTGGATCGGAGCTCAGATCATTCAATTACCATAACTGTGGGAATATTGATAAAATTTTAAGAGGGGAAAATACTTTATTTTACCATTTCTATCACATTGGAATTTTTTCCAAATTTTTTTCCCAAATTTCTTTCCAGCCTCAACATGAGAAAAAAAAATGTTGGGAAAAAAAATCTGAAAAAATTCCTCTGAACTTAACAAAAACAGACGCAACTTTTGGCTTTCCTGAAGTTTTTCACGAATCCTCTTTGTTTTCGTGTTTTACGGAATTTTTCATATTTCCTCTTTTTTTCACAAAAAACAGAATAACATTGGAAACAAAAAAATCGCTGAAACTAAAAAAAAAAAAGGAAATTGACGCTCAAACTTTCCCCTTTACGAATCCAATCGTAAAAATGTATTTTAAAAAATTCCTCTAGAAGATGAGTGCGCCTAAAGAGAGCGACAAAAGGCGAAAAACAGTTGGTTTCAAAATAGAGTCCAAATACAAACAAATTGTAAAAAACAAAATGTAAAAATAATTAAAAATACAGAAAATGAAGCCGAATTCGTCGCCTTTGAAATGCCGCTTGTTAAATCAGTCAACGTTGAGTTCCGGCAAAAGGCATGAAAAAACTTTCAAGACCTTTTTTGAAGGTTCGTCCGGAAACTTTCCACCGGTAGTGTATGTTTTTTTTATCGAATTCGACAAAGCGTTCAAAGTGTATGTCTCTAGACCAGAATACCGCTTTAAAATTAAATTTTTTCAAGTCTACGGTCAAAACCCTATTTTGAACCCTGTTAAAACCCCTCAAAGACCATAAAAATCGACTCGACGATGAATCGCACAAGCATGGACGATTATTCCTGACACTTACCTCGAGGATGCGAGACTGAGCCTAGGAATGCTCGGTGCAAGGGCGTCGGTGTCCGTGCAAACGGTCGGTGGTCTCGAGGTGAGATCGGTGCCGCTCTCGGACATGCTGGAGTCGTCCTCCTCGGCGCAGACCTCGGAATCATCGACCAGCGATACATCGGGAACGAGGAGCTTCGCTTCGACGGGAAGTGGCGTCACAGCGGCAACGGGATCTCGGGCCTCGAGCGCCGCGTCCCAAACCTGTTTCATCAGCTTGAAAGTCGAGTCCCTCGAGAGTAATGAGCAAAAAACGTGTCTCTCATCGAGCGTGGCAACGGCAACGGCGTTCGGTATTATCCTCGCTGTTTTTTCCTTGCTTATCTTGAGAACATTGGCCGTCGGTATCAGTAACTTGGTCACGTAGCCAAAAACATTACTGTAGAAGGCGAAGTAATTCGGCGTTATGTAGAGATGTCCCTGCAGAAGAATGTCACCAACCAACGCGCAGCTGTAATAATTGATGACTCTCTCGTCGGCGCCAACCTGATCGGAAAATTTAGCGGACTATCCGTTAGTTAGACATTTGTTCAACGAAATTTTTATCTCATTGCTTGGATCTTTGATCCTGTTGAGAAATTGCTTACCTGAGAAAAGTGCCGATGAAATTTCTTCTGTCTGGCGCTGCTCGTCGATGTTGGTGACGATCTCGTCGACGATCTGCTCACGTTTCCCGTTGTAACCGATCCACCACCGCCGCTCATCGACGGTGTACTTCGACTCAAGGGTTTCGATAATTGGCTGCAATTAAAGATCAATGTTAAAAGAAAGAAGAAAGCGGAGCGGTGAGTGTCACGTTGGGGAAATGTAAACATTGAGAAGCCAAAAACGCGCGGCAGATTTGATTGTACGGATTGTATTGTAACCAGGGTTGCGAAATTTTTAATGAAAAAGTAATGTATTAACCATTACTTTTTTAATGGCTAATGAAATTTAATGGTTAATGGAAATTATTTTCATTAACCATTAAAATTCAATGGTTATTGGAAATTATTTTCATTAACCATTAAAATTTAATGGTTAATGGAGATTATTTTCATTAACCATTAAAATTTAATGGTTAATGAAAATGCAATTGCATTAAAAAAAAGTAATGCATTATTTGCAACCCTGCCCATTACAATGTAATGTGTAATAGAAAAAATTACCATTACCCATTGCAATGTAATGTGTAATAGACAAAACTTTAATTGCAATTTTGGGAATGGAAAAATATAAATGAATAAATTAATTGCAATTTTGCATTACATTTTATTTACTTAGGACTTAGATTTTCAGGTACCTTAAATTCTAAAAAGCATCTATATTATAATTATAAAAAGCATTTATATTATTATTGCAACGTAATGTGTAATGGACAAAACTTTGATTGCCATTTTCGGAATGGAAAAATATAGATGAATGAATTATTGCAATTTTGCATTACATTTTATTGACTTAGGACTTAGATTTTCACCTTAAATTCTAAAAAGCATCTATATTATATAATTCTAAAAATCTAAGTCCTAAGTCAATAAAATGTAATGCAAAACTGCAATAATTTATTCATCTATATTTTTCCATTCCCAAAATTGCAATCAAAGTTTTGTCCATTACATATTACATTGCGTGGGTAATGGAAATTTTTTCTATTACACACTACATTGTAATTGGCAGGGTTGCAAATAATGCATTACTTTTTTGAAAGCAATTGCATTTTCATTAACCATTAACATTTAATAGTTAATGGAAATAATTTCTATTAACCATTGAATTTTAATGGTTAATGAAAATAATCTCCATTAACCATTTAATTTTAATGGTTAATGATAAATGAAAATGCAAATGCACTAAAAAAAAGTAATGCATTATTTGCAACCCTGATTGTAACGATAAAAAGGCAAAAAAGCCCGTGAAAATCTCAATTAGTGATCGGCAAAATCGATATTTTCATCAATTTAATTACCGCTAATTACTCTGTGTTAGAAAATTTTATAATTGTTCCAATAAATATTACTCCTTATTAAGGCACTCAATGATTCGGCAGTAAGGTATTTCTAATATTCGAGAATTCGATAATTCATGTTCGATTATTATCCCATAAACCTATAACTTGTAATTTAGTTCAAATAATTACTCAATAAGCAAGTAATAAAAATTTTGCTCTTATGGATTACTGATTTTTTTTTTAATTAGGTAATTGTTCCTTCTAATTATTAATTATACAAGTAATTTAATACTCAAGTACTCTACTTACTAATTTTTTCTGAAATTAGTTAATTATTCTTTCCAATTATTAATTATTTTATAATGAATATTTGCGCTTGTAAATTTGTTTAGTGAAGTTATACAGGAACCCTGATAGTACTATAAAAACTTGGTCATCTGTAGCTTGTAATCAATTTGACGTCAAGTTTACGGTAAGTTTTTGGTGAGCAACATTTGAATACAAGTTGATCGAAATCTACGGCCGGTAATTGAATACAAGTTGCAGGCAAACTTGTACACAAAATATACTCCAACTTTTGTACAAGTTCACTCCAATAACATCTACTATTATTTGTAGTCAAGTTGTAGTTAAATTGTGAAGGAATTTATAATTAATCAGTAATTTATATATCTAAATTATTAATTATTCAAATAATTGGTAATTCAAACAGTTCAATTACTGATTACTTGAATAATTAGTAATTTAGATATATGCATTACTAATTATTCAAATAATCAATAATTGACGTAATTCAATTATAAATTATTCTAATTATTAGTAATTAAAATAATTCAATTACTAATTAATTTAATGATAAATATTTCGAAGAATACGATTACTAATTTTTTTAATAATGAATAATTCAAAGAATACGTCTATTCAATATCCAAATAATTCGTAGTATTGGTCTTGAAATTGCTGATTATCGAAATACCCAAAAAAAATAATGGATGATAATATTAATTTTGTAAATAAGGATTAATTAAAAATCTAAAAAAAATTTTTTGCCGATCACTTATCTCAATAACGAAAGAATTTCTTCGGTAAAAAAAATGGGACTTAAGAATCGCCTCCTCCCGTTTATTAACTTATTTATCGCTCTCCTCTCATCGCACTATTCAAAAAAATACATCCACCTCGTGCTGCCGGCTCTTCTAATTCTCAAGCCCCACAGATCGTTGCTCCAGACGTCGATGTCCATGTTTTTTTCAAGATTTTTCACCCTCGTTACGCGAAAACATTGAACGAGAAACGCGGAAAACTGCCAACATCTGCTGCTGGTGTTTTATAAATATCTGCGCGGGTGCTCACAATAGCGTTGTCTATCTTTATCAGTTTGAAAGCCGGCGCAAAGAGACGGAGAGGCCCTTATCTTTCGCATTGAATCACTGATAAGTTTGTTAAAAAAAAAAAAAAGTAATTCTCGCGAGGAGGGAAAACGGACAATTTTTCGAGATTTCCAGTCTCTCACACAAATGCCTAACTCGTAATTGTGTTTATTTTATTTTTTTGTTCAAGCTTATCGCGCGCGCGCGTTTTTCGATAATAAAACAAAAGCAAATGGACTCAGGAATTTTCCAATTAAGGGCTTACATAACTCTGTGGAGAGGAGACGGAATTGCAAAAATATTTTGAACGCTATTGAGAGAAAAATATGAAAAAATGTCCATTGAATATTTTTAATTAAATTTTTATGTATATTGGACAAAAAAGAAAACTTTTTTTTTTCAATATCAACATATTTTGGCGAATCCAATGTCTGCATGATAACTTTACGAACAATGATCCAATTGGCAAAAATAAGATATCTTTTTGTACAATAATATTCTAGTTACAGTCTGACTGGGAGGATTTTGTTTATTTTTGAAAAATAACGATTTTACGGTTTTCCAAACCGCAAATTTATGAAAGTACAAAACAAAAATTTATTTTTTTAATTTATGTTTTGTACTTGCCAAAGTCGCCAAAGTCGAAAATGTCTTGTCCCATGGCCGACAGTTGATCTCAGGATTGGCAAGTCTGAAACAAAAAAATAAAAAAGCATTTTAGAGAGGAAGGTTTCTTAAGCAACGATTAACCACCGTTAATGAAAAATCGATTTTTTAAAAATGGCGGATGTTTGAAATAAAATGTGTAAAATTAAATTTTTATTTTCATTTCAAACATCGGCCATTTTTTTAAAATCGATTTTTCATTAACGGTGATTAATTGTTGTGTAAAAAACCTTCCTCTTTAAAATGCTTTTTTATTTTTTTGTTTCAGCCAATCCTGAGATTAACTTCCGGCCATGGGACAAGACATTTTCGACTTTGGCGCCTCTATAAATTATTCCAAGAATCGAAATAAAAAATAAATTTTTGTTTTGTTCTTTCGAAGGATGAAACAATGTTGTAATACAAGTTTTATAGTCATACCTACCTGATAAAGGAGCTGAGAATTTTTTTTTTTTTTTATTTGCTTTTTTCCCCTTCTAAAGTGGACTAGTATACCTTAATCTACAAATTATATTCTTCAAATTATAAAAAATGCATATTAGTCAAAAAATAATTTTAAGTCCAGGGGCAAGGTTGCATAATATTTAATGAAAAAGTAATGCATTAACCATTACTTTTTCCATTAACCATTAAAATTTAATGGTTAATGGAAATAATTTTCATTAACCATTAACATTTAATGGTTATAATGAAAATGTTAATGGTTAGTGAAAATGCAAATGCATTAAAAAAAAGTAATGCATTATTTGCAACCGTGTCCAGTGGTATCCAAGCCCTTAGGCAACTGATTTGGCTGTTTTTTTTTTTTTCAAAAAAAGTAAGGTGGATGAAAAAATTTGATCCAACCTGTCGTTGCATCTCAGTGCAGCATGACTCGGACTCTTTGGGGGTGGTGGATGACTCGTATTTGCGTTTGCAACGGTGAGTTGGGATCCTCCGATCTGCTGGGACTGTTGTTGTTGTTGTTGCTGACTCTGTTGTTGTTGTTGTTGTTGGGGCGTCCCGACGACACCTTGAAGAGGGGTGCTCGGCGCCGAACGCGCTCCTATGGATCCAGCGGATCTGCCAAAATAACGAGAACAAATTATGAACTGAGAAATTACATAATTTTAAAAAATCGCAAAAATTTAATTTTCTGTCTGTGATGGTTTTTTTTCTCATTCAAGAGGCAAACTACCTCGTTCTCGTTATCGGACCAGCCGATAGACAGAGCTCGATCAGAGCTCGTGTTTCCAACTCCATCGTTTCCTCTTCTTACAAATTTAATGCCTCCTACAAAAAATCCTCTCTATCGACGCTTGTCCATCGATTTCGTTCGTCTTTGTCAGTAACTTCATGGGAATGAGTGAGAAGAATTAAAATTCGTATTTGGGATGAATTCCAAGCATAAGAGAAAAGGAGAAGAAAATTAATATGACGAAAAGGCTTTTTCTTCTTTCGATTCAATAAAAGCCACGCTGATATCGGTGCTTTTTGAATATGGCGCTCGTCGAGTGTCGCCACTTGGCGCCGAGTGTTTTGAGGGCTAATCTCGCCAGAAAAAGGATGCTCATTGTCGTGAAGCTGTTTCTATAAATGCCTCAAAGAAAAATTAGGGATTGAGAATCCTCGCCCCCGAAATCTCACTCTAGTGATTCTTGTTAGCCGAAATTTCCTTAAGATTCCTTCAAAACCAGACAAAAGAGGCAACCAGAGCGCCAGTAGTTTGTCTATGACGGAAATTTCCCAATCTACGATGAACTTCGCGAAGGACGCGACGCGGGAATGTCGTCAGCCGTTATCGAACCGACGCTGAGGTAACTTCGACGATTTTACATCATTATTGCTATTTTCCGCTATTTCACTTTGACCTTATCGCGCGCCACGCATCACCGTGTAAATCCTTAATGAACTCTATAGTTCAGGAACGAGCTTGCCTCGCGAAAATCGAGAAATTTCGACGTTTCTCATTTCAAAAGCTCGACGTCAGAGCAAGCTTTCTCGAGAAATTAAAAAAAAAAGAAACACTATGAAATTGGCTCTCCAAATTCCAATTTCTCACGTCTCGCCTTAACCTCGAGGGAATATAAAAAAACATGCCATTTGGAGCTTTTGGATTTTTGTGATGATTTAAGGGATTGTCAAATGATTCTCTTTCTCAGCGAATCTCCAAAATATGGCGACGACCCGCGCACGCAGCATCGGGAGAAGTTTTCTTCTCTACTGCTTTTTGAAATTGATCCTGCCTAAACAGAGGGTGGAGACAAAACTCGCGACACATCCATCGATGGAAAGTAGAATGTAATGAAGAAGCAAACGTAATTCCCCAGTTGATTGGAAGAATCCTGTTCGCGTGACGATCCACGGGCCAGCCGGGATCGAACTGACGATACTGTCGCTTTGTGTCGTCGTATTTTGCATTGTTACACGTACAAAGCCGAGCAAACGATCGCGACAATCCGGCGACCTTATACAGGATCATGAATTTTTTATAAATCCGTGGAGAAAATTTTCTACAACTTTTTTTGTTTTCGTACGACGATACAAACACGCGCGACCGCCGACAAACTTTCTGCACACTCGGAAAAAAGATCTAGTCGTAGGTACTATAATCGTTTATTTGATTATTTTCAGTTACTTTAAAGAAAAAAAATTTTCCATCCAATTTTGGGCGATATGTACTTCCACTATATTTATTTATTTGAATTACCTGTCATCGACAAATAGGCGTTGAAGAAAAATTCTATTCGTTGTTACTCAATACCTATTCACCCGTAATCTCATCCGATCGTATATGCAGATTTGTCAGTACCCCAAAAATCCGCCAGGTGGCGACCTCTCGCACAAGCGAACCTGCCTCTCGACGCCTATATCCTTTCCAAGCTCGTCTATGTTTGATATCCTTATTTTTCAGTATGGATATCTAATACATTGAACATTGCGGCAAAACGCAAGATGGTCGAATCCCCGAAAAGGATTCCCATAAAAAAAGGGTCTTTTTTCTTTTCCCTTCTGTTAAAGAAAAGACGAAGCTCAACGAAATTGTAGACTTCATGTGTGTAGCTATTCATTCAAAGATTGAAATGTTTAAAAAAATATATTGTGTAAATATCAAAAAAAATTATTTCATTTCAATACGTATATTTGTTCAGTTTGAAATAATATTTATTAATATTAAATAAAAATTTATTAGATCGCAATATATTTTCCTAGTAGGTCGTTCAAAAAAAAAAATTTCGTTGACACGAATGGAGTTGTATTAGGCCGGCCTAGTCGGGCCTACAACTAAAAAAAATTTATTTGGCTTGACTAGGATTTAGTTAAATGTACTAGATCTTTTTTCTGGGTGCAAGGGTGGAAAAATAAAAGTAAAAATATGACACCGAGTATGATGTCGAGAATGTGAAATTAACGAAAGATTCGCGAAAAACGAGCAAGAGGAGGATTGTTGGACTTGTTTTTCGTTCGTGTCTTCTGAGGGGAAAAATAATTCCCCTCCAAATGAAATGGGAATAGATAAGGGATTCTATACTATATCGTATCATGTAATTCGTGAAACATATTTTCTTACCATTTTTTTTTGCACAAGCTTTGAGCAAAGTGCAGAAGAAAAGGCATAAACTATTAAGGCGGTATTCTGGTCTGGAATTTTGAAAAAAAATCAATTTTTTCCCATATTCTTAAAGTTTAGACCTTTAAGAATATATTCTCCGAAGAAATTTTTTTAATTCCAATAATTGACGAAGTAGCAGCTATTTTAGTTACGTCACGTCAGAGCAAATCGGAGTACAAAGGTTTTTCTCAAATTAGCTTATAGCTTATTTCATTTTCATCGTTTTTTTTGAAATTGTTTTTGTTCATAGTCAAAATATTAATAAATTGTTGTGAAAAAAGAAAAGTACATTTTTTTTTCATCGAACTTGACAAACAGCTCAAAATATGTCTCTAGAACAGAATACCGCCTTAAAATAAGGAGATTGCGTCTGGGCTGCAGCATCAGGATGCAGTCGTTGGTCCGTGAAAAATGCCTGCAGAATTGGGATCCCGCAGACTTTCCTATCTGGACTCCCAACTATTGAACGAATTTTCTGGCAACTAGCCAAACTGCATGGATATATATACAGGCACGTACAAAGGGGAGAGCGGAAAAAACGGTCACCGTAAGAAGACGAAGCTGCTAAAACGCCAGAGAAACTCATTGCTTGTGAGCAGTGTTGGGCAGCAGCAAATTACATGGTGTAATTAATTACATTTCCATTACAAATTACAGCTGTAATTTATAATTGAACCGAAATCCATTACCCATTACAATTTTAATTTGTAATTGAACCGAACTGCATCAACCATTACAATTGTAATTTGCAATTAAATCAAAATTCATTACCCATTACAATTGTAATTTGTAATTAAATCGAAATTCATTAACCATTACAATTGTAATCTGTAATTAAACCGAAATCCGTCAACCAATTACATTTTTAAACTGTAATTAACCCGATATCGATCAACCATTACAATTAAAAAATGTAATTAAACCGTAATCCATTAACCATTACAATCGTAATGTGTGATTAAACCGAAATCCATTAACCATTACAGTTGTAATTTGTAATTAAACGGAAATCCATTTACCCTTACAATTGTAATTTGTAATTAAACCGGTTTCCATTAACCATTACAATTGTAATTTGTAATGGTTAATGGAATTTGTAATGGTTAATGGATTTCGGTTTAATTACAAATTACAATTGTAATGGGTAATAGATTTTGGTTTAATTACAAATTCGCCCAACACTGCTTGTGAGAAGAGAAAGATTATTCTTGATCCCCAGAAAAAATCATCGACCCACGATTTTCATTGACAAAATAACTAATTCTATTAATTTTATTAATTTACTAATTTTACTGAATTTATTAATTTTAATAATAATAATCTTATTGGTATATTTGGAACCAACAAACGATTCTGCACGTTACAGACTTTCGTCAATATATTAATAACAAAAATAAAAATTTCCCAGCCGTGGATGCAATCCAAAATACTCCAAAAACAAAAAAAAAGTGTTTTTGATAAAAATTCATGAAAATTGATAAATGTGGGCAAAATTATTGATACATTCACGATCAACTGGAAAAATAAACACCCGAAATAAATGAGTAATTTTTTTTTTTTTTTATGTTTTTGCACTTTTTGGCCAAGATTCATCGATACAATCTCCGCTTCGATTTTAACTCATTCGTTGTTTCTTCAAACGACTCCTTGTTGAAATAATAATAATAATGAGATTATAATAATTAATAATTTGTTGTAAAGAAGTAACTAAAGTGCAAACTCGCTAAAAAAAGACAGTACAGCGGCATCGCGTAGCGAATTGGGCGTTATCGACCGGATTTTCTTGTAGCAACGGTATAATGCTTGCTGTTAGGTCGGCGCCGCACACGTGGCGGTCAGGGTTGCCCCCTCTCCGATGCTACTCGTCCATCCATCCATTATCCCGATCGTTTTTTCTCCCCACTTACTTGTACACACTTTTGTAAAACTAACGAACCGAACGTCATGTTTTGTATCCCACGCGTGTGTCTATTGACTTTTATAAATATACACCAATGTTGGAAATCAATAAAGTCTTCGCAACGTTGAATTCATGAGAGAGTAAATTGATTCAAACTTGCAGCGTTTTCGCTTTTCGATTTTGAAAAAACCGATTTTTTTAATTTTCATTTTCGTAATGTAATTTAAATATATACACAGAAAATTTCATGTCGATCCGACAAATTTTTCAGAGTTATAAATGAGGTATTCCACGTCAACTCGGCCACCCCATTTTTTGGAATCACCAAAAATCACATACAAATTTTTATAAAGTAGTTCTCACTGTCAAGAAAATTCGTGATTTTTTTCAGATTTTTAAATTACATACTTTAGCCGTAAAAAAATACAACAAAAATTTTTTGTTCCATTTTGTAACTCGAAAATTATTCATAGTACGAAAAAAAAAGTAGAACATGAAAGCTGAAAACTGTTAAAACTACAGACGAATCGAAGATGCTAATTCTGAGGAAAAAAAATATCAAAAATATTTGCTCCGAAAATGGCATATAAAGCTTTCGGAGGAGTTTATAAGAAGGGTCAGTGAAAAGCGCGTTAAAAATCCTCAATTTTATGTCCTACTTTTTTTTTCGTACGATGAATAATTTTCGAGTTACAAAATGGGACAAACAAAATTTTTGTATTTTTTTCCGGCTAAAATATGTAATTTAAAAATCTGAAAAAAATCACGAATTTTCTTGATAGTTAGAACTACTTTCTAAAAATTTGTATGCGATTTTTGGCGATTTCAAAAAATGGGGCGGCCGACTTGACGTGGAATGCCTCAAATATTTGTAAACGCGTTTTTCTCAAATCTGTGTGTTTTAAAGACGGTAAAAAAATTTTTACACAAGCTTTATAAATATATTTTTTAGTAATTAATCGAAGGTTTCTCTTCACCGATAAATATTTTCCATTTTATAAACAATTTGAGGCCAAAATTTGCATCAAGAATTGAATTTTTTTTTTTTTTTTTGGAAGCCGCCATTTTGTTGTAGACTGATATTTCGCTTATTCCTTCGATTAGATACTGGATTATGCCTTTTATCAGAGAAATCTTTTCTATTTTGGATGATCCAATCCAAAAATATCGTGGTTTTTTTAGAGCACCTCCCGGAGATCGGTAACAGCGACTTCGAGAATCATTATTTTTGAAGAAGAAAAATTTCAAAATAAAGATAAAAGTTACAAAAATATGTATACAAATTTTTACATTGATAAATTAAAATCTCTTTCCAGTAAAAATTCTTAAAAAATCGCTCTTTTCGACCTCCTTACTGCGTATAAGTGAGTAAGTAAAAAGGTGTGAGTAAGTAAAAAGGAAACCCTTTTTCCGCTCCAAAGAGTAAAAAAAACGGAAAAACCAACGGGCTTTGCCTTCTGGGCCCTTGGAGATGCACAAGAAGCGAGTTTCACGAGTGAAATCGGGTCAAGAATCCTTTCCGCAAGCTTCGCACAAGTGCAAGTGCGAGGAACAAAACGTCTGAACAAACTCCGCTTGGCTCTTTCATCCAGCTTGTAAAGCATGCACGAGGTATTTCTTGAAAAGCATAAACGACGGGTCAACCACTTGATGAGAAGGGAGAGAAAAAAAACGCTAGGAAGTTTTTCGTATCGATCTTGTCATTGAACAAACGTCCGTGGCAATTACGATACGGCATATCGAAATTTTTCCCCTCTCGCGCGCAGACAGATAATACAGATAATGGAGAGCGATTTCCGCCATTCGGCAAATTGAACCGATTCAACGAGCAGCTTTGAGCGGTGCATAATCTACGAAAAGACGTCGATATCACAGTTTGTTGATGAATAAACGTCGCTGATACTTCAATCGAGCCGGAAATCGTCGGGAACGAGTTACGTCAACGACTTTGACAAAGTTGCTCGCGTCAAACCGTCTTCATGGCAGTGTTGCCAGGTCTGAGGTGTCCCCAAATTTGAAGAAATTAGTGAGACCCTGAGGAAGTCTTGAAGAAATTACATAGAAATCTGAGAAAATTTTGAAGATTTGAAGAAATTACATAAAAAATCTGAGGACATTTTGAAGATTTGAAGAAGTTACATACAAATCTGAGGAAATTTTGAAGATTTGGAGACGTTACATAAAAATCTGCGGAAATTTCGAAGATTTGAAGAAATTACATAAAAATTTGAGGAAATTCTGAAGATTTGGAGTAAATACATAAAAATCTGCGGAAATTTTGAAGATTTGGAGAAATTGCATAAAAATCTGAGGAAATTTTGAAAATTTGAAGAAATTGCATACAAAGCTGAGGAAATTTTGAAGATTTGAAGAAATTACATAAAAATCTGAGGAAATATTAAAGATTTGAAGAAATTAGATAAAAATCTGAAGAAATTTTGAAGATTTGAAGAAATTACATGAAAATCTGAGGATATTTTGAAGATTTGAAGAAATTACATAAAAATCTGAGAAAATTTTGAAGATTCGGAGAAATTACATAAAAATCTGAGGAAATATTAAAGATTTGAAGAAATTACATAAAAATCTGAAGAAATTTTGAAGATTTGAAGAAATGACATAAAAATTCGAGGAAATTTTGAAGAAATTGCATACAAATCTGAGTAAATTTTGAAAATTTCAAGAAATTACATAAAAATTTGAGGAAATTTTGAAGATTTAAAGAAATCACATAAAAATCTGAGGAAATATTGAAGATTTGAAGAAATTACTTAAAAATTTGAGAAAATTCTGAAGATTTGAAGATTATCACATTTTTTCACACGTATCTTTCCTTGTCTTATTGTCACACTTTTTTGGGATACATTTTTGTTTATTTGAATACCATTTTTCTTTTGCATTGTCATCTATTAATGTGTCAACGCATAATGTGTTAACAAATAGAGCACCAAATCAGTCTCGAACATTGAGTATTAAGAAAAAAAACTGAAGATATTTTGAAGAAATTTGAGGAATTCTTGCAATCGGATTTTCATGTTGCGGACCTGGCAACACTGCTTCATGGTCATCATTTATTGCACGAAAGGGTTGCACTTGGCAATGCGTTGCCTCGTTTCCGTCTATTCTAATTTAATTTATTAAATTTATAAATTTATTAATAATTTAATTTTTAATTTATTTATTTTTAATTCAATTTTTAATTAATCTATTTATAATTTTATTTTTATTATAATTAATTATATACAAGTAATGGTTAATTATTTTTTGCAATATTTATTGGGGTGGAGGCGCCGGTGCAACTGGCAGCCAACAGCCTCACGTTCACAAAAATTACGTACTGGGTATGTCTTGATAGCCATACCCCGCCGGTCCCGTTTTATTGAACCGACGCGCTATTGAAGTAGCGAGCACCCTTTTTGGAGAATAACGTCGAGAGGTCGGTCTTATATCATGCGCGGGGCGACTGTTCATCGGCGAGAGACGCGGCCATCTATCGGCGTAACTGTGAACCAGGCGCTGAGTACAGAGGTGGGGGCCATAGACGCCGAATTCGAATGAATATATTTTTTAGCCGCCAAGTTGGAATTTTGGTCGAATAAGGACCGGAGTCAAGGACGTTTGAAGGAGTATGGCGCATCGTGTCCTCTCGACTTTCAACATGCATAGAATATAAGTCCATCGATCGGTGCGCACATATATAGTTTTTCCAATATATCGTGAAACAGTAGTTAAAAAAAAAAAAAAAAAGGCGACCTCTGTTCTCCTCTGCTGCTGCTCTCGATCACCAGCGTTAAAATATCAAAGCTTGGTCCGTTGTTCACGGTGATTACACACAAACACACACATGCGAGTGTGAGCTTGCACATGAAAAACGATCGGATGCCGCGGCGATGAAAAGGCAGAAGGCCCGAGCTTGCACTCGACCTCTATAATCCGCGCTCGATATCTCGACTCGAAGTTCAACGGCGGAGGATGATGAAAAAAAAAAACCTCAATGTGCACATTTTTCAAGTCTGCATTTAAAATATTATCTCACGCGCGTCACGCATTGCTTCAATTCTTGAGGAACTTTTTTGTGGTAAATACAATTTAAACAAAAATCGGTTTAAAAATAAACAATTCCAAGGTGGGCGGAGAAAAAGACATTTTATTTTTCCAATCGACTTTATCCAAATTTCGACGACCTTGACAATCGGTAATCGCCCTTTGATTGCGAATCTGCTTTAAGAAAAAATAAGATTTTTGGCGGAAATGGGGAAATGGTGGGAAAAATATGGTTTTTTAACGCTCTTTGACTCAACTTTCAGAATAATTTTAACAGAATTTTGCAATCGGCTCAATTTCATTTGTTTGTCCTTTCTTCAGCAACGTTATTCATTCCTGTTGAAAACACATTAAGCGGTCATCGACTCTCTGTGCACGAAGAAACTATGACCAGAGTATAAAGAAATGCATGCACAGGCGCACAATATCGGGGGAGGTCTTTGACCCACCGCATATGCGGCATTGATAATCGGTCATGGTATTGAATTTTTTCTTATGCAATTGCAATGGCGAGGCCATAAAGGGATGTACGTTGCCGTAAAGAGAGTGAAAAACTCGACGCCGCGCGGAATTCATCTTTAATAATGAAGATTTCCTCTTTGCGGAATACACGCCGAAGGAAGGCGCTATGCAAATCAAATTTGTATTTCTCATTCCAATCTAAATTATGTTGAACTTTGCATCGTTGCAACGCAACGAATATAATCTTTATTAAATTTTGTTATTGAAATTTTTTTTATTGAATTATGTATATGCAATCGTGTCAGCACATCCATTTTTTTAGCCCCAACTTATTTAATTTTTTTTTTCTCAACATTTTTTTTGTTTATCGTCAAAATATTAATAAATATGTTCAAAAAATATGTATATATGAGGTATTCCCGCTCAACGGGACCCCCTTTTAGGCCGACCTCATTCGATTTTCTTGAAACTATGTTAATTATTATATTATTATAATCGTTTTTATTCGGAATTAATTTACTAAATTCAAAATTCGTTAAAAAGAAGCTATATAATACATCAGCGAACTGTTGAATACGAAAAACACGATATTTAAGAATTTTTGTCCTACTAAAAGACTTGGCATTAGTAAACGGATGCGAGTTCCAACTTGAAATTTATATCGTGACTTCTCAGATATATACGAAACATGAAAAAAATTGTTGCGCCGAATTAAATTATGCTCATTTTTTGTAAATAAATTTTTTCGGTTTTTGGTCGAAATTTTAATGAATTCATTTTTTTCGCAATCGCTGATATTTTTTTCGAAAAGCGCAGGAAATATCCGATCGAAAGCTATTGTCAAGAATTTTTTCGATTTTATTTCGCGCCGTGCCAAAGCTCCGAAGTGCTGAATACGCAAAAAGTTTGAAATATAACTTTTGGTGTATTCCAAAGAGTATTATAGTTAGAGATCTGGAAATTGGTGTACAATATACTTTCAGGCAACACTGAAACATACTCGAGTTTCAAGAAAATCGAAAGAGGTCAACCTAAAAGGAGGTCCCGTTGAGCGGGAATACCTCCTATGCAATTGTGTCAGTCAGCAGATTGATTTTTTTTAGCCCCAACTTATTTAATTTTCATTTTTTTTCTCGACATTTTTTTTGTTTATCGTCAAAATATTAATTAATATGTTAAAAAATATATATATATATATATATATATATATATTTTTCGTTTTTTTTTATCGACGGGCGTAGTTGCTGCGTCATTAAAATAGCTATAACTCCGTAAATGATTTGAATTAAAAAATTTCCTTTGGAGAATATATTCTTAAAGGTCTAAACCTTAAGAATATGCAAAAATAATTGATTTTTTCGAAATTCTAGACCAGAATACTCCCTTAAATTCTTTTTTAGTACGATATGCGCTTCGCTTTCATATTTACCATCCCCAATCCTCGACAAAGGGCCCAAAATGCATTTCCACAATTTTTCCACTTCGAAAATTCTTGGGAAGTATGAATTTTATTAAAAATTAAACCATTTCGGTGGAGGTTTATTATCATTCTAATGAGTTGGTTCGCGCGCGGCGTAGTTTCTCAAAATTCCCATATCTACAAATCTACGTGTATAAATATTAATATTTGTATTAGAATACTCATATGCAGGTGCGAAATCCGCGTATTTCGCGTAATCTCCAATAAATCCCATCGTCGTCGTCCCGCATCGAGATCTCTTGGGAAATATATGCATCGGTCAGACTTTCCGGGAAAACAGCGCCGCTGCGTTTTTTATCACGTGAAAATTGGGTGAACCGATCCAACGCGAATGAGCGTCGGAAAATTGCTATATTCTCAATATCACGCGGTCAAATCCTGCCTCGCGGTTTATCATAAAAACCGCAAAAATAATAATAATGATGATGAAGATAATTACGCGCATCGCGTCTTTACACGAATCAGGCATTATAATTGGATTTTATTTTTCCGACCACAATTTCCAGAGCAAACGACAACTTATCTGCTTACTTTTGTGTTTCGCCTCTTTGATGGTAAATAAGAATCTCATCAGGGAAAACGTTTTGCGTCGAAACGACACAGCATCCAGCACACGTGGGCATTGGAAAAGCGTTTACACACGTGTGTGGGTCAGTGTGATTTTCCACGTGCAAGGTCGGCGCACACAAGAAGGAAAATGGAAACGTGTCGAGTGTAAAGGGAGCTCATACCCGACCGATCGTGAAGGGCGAGAGAGAAGGAGATATTCTTGTTATAGTAATAGGAATGTGCGCACAAGACATAAAAGGGAGAGAGAGAGAGAGAGAGAGAGAGAGAGAGAGAGAGAGGGGGAGAGAGAGAGAGAGTTTCACATAGAAATGACTTTCAATCAAATGATCCGATCGATTTTCCAATATTTCTCTCGCAATCTCGGTTTTATCTGAAAAATCGTAAAAGCATTGCTACAGTATATTTTTCCATTCTCCATAAACATGTAAGGACTTTCCCATTTTAAGTATATTTATTTAAAATTAATAAATTTGAGAAATGTATTTGAATCAAATAAATCTTTTTTCCAGATGCAAAAAGGTGCAAGATCACTGTTGATTTTTTATTTTTATAGTCTCCATCGATCGATTTATGCAGCGCAAAATTGAATTCAGTGCGAATTCGAGACATATTTCACTCTTAATTTCATAAAACTGCGCTTTTATAATTCGCTCGCATCTGTTTCCAATATCAGAGAAAGGATATTTTCGCAATGCCACATTTCTTCATTCGCGGGTATAATATCGCGGTTATCTAATGATTCTTGATCGAGACGACGCACGCTCTTACGCAACGATGAAAGTATACGCAAAAATGATTTTCTCAGCAAAGATGATGATCAACGTATTGCGAGAATCGCGACGATGATGCGCAATTGTCGTTTCAATTCTTCTAAGCCAATATATTATATTTAATAAATGTCCCAATTGTTGAACAGGTCCCAATTATTGAACACTACCTTGTATTTTTATTATTTCTCATTCACCTGCATGCATTTACTTATTTATAAAAATTTCATTACATATATGGAACTTTTAGGTATCAAAATGTTACCTTACTTGTGCAAAAAAATTAACTGGCTTATCGTTTTTGCTAAGACGCGCCGCTTCATGCGTAAGGGCATAAAAAATTCAAAAACTGTCGCATCTCAAAAAGTAAAGGCGTTTCAGGTTTCTCAGAAAATTTCTTACAAATAACAATTTGAAATTTTTTTTTGAAATTAATTATTTGTTAAAAAATACGGTGTTCGATCGTTGGGACATAGCAAATGCAGTGTGTCCCAATTATTGAATTTTTTATTTGTATTTTCGTGCAATAAACATAAAGAGAAAAGTAAAAAGAGAATATAACCCAAATGTAACCTAAAAATACGAATGTAATGTTCAATATTTTTTGCTCTCCGATATTTCAGTCGAAAAACAAGAAAGCTGCGACAAAATCAAACAAAAAACAGAACATAAGAACGAGGAAGCTGAAAATAAAAATAAAATAAAGTTCGAGTTGAAAAGCAAAAATAAACCAAATGCGAATGAACCAAAAACCTGTCAAAAGAGACTAAATATATATTTTTGTATTTTTATATGATTGATAAAAGATTATTCAAGTGTTTGATTTTGCTTTTATTTCTTAATATTGTACCCAAAATAATATTTTCAGAACGGAAAAAGAATTCTCGAGAGTGTTCGATAACTGGGACATGCCTGCTCAATATTAGGGACACAGGCACTTCCAGTGTTCAATAATTGGGACATTTGCATACTTCACATTGTTATTCTTTTTTTTTCATTTGAAATAATTTAAAAATAATTTAAAGGGTGATTTTTCGAAAGTAAAAATATCAAAGTATCATTTGAACATGAAAGCGATGGTTTTTTTCTTGATTTTATATTTTTTTCTCACCGAATTCAATCCCCAGATCCTTAGTTGTTCAATAATTGGGACATTTACCTTATATATATATATATTAGAATGGACAAAATGAAACATAATTTTTTTAAATTTACCCTATATTTGATGAGAATATAGTTTTTACTATAATATTAAATGCCGCGAAAGGAAGGTTAAGTACAATTTTTTTGGAGGTATATCGCAATGGATATTTTTCATGTGTCAATAAAATGTCAAATGAAAAAATCCATTGCAAAACCTGTCAAACAAATCATACAAAGTTCTCCTCCGAGGGCGTTCAATATTAGTTTCATAATATTAATTTCATAAATATAAGGTTCAAAAAGTTTGGAAACACTCGTTCCACTCCGCGTCGCACAACAAATTTCACTGCTCTTTAAAAAATAAAGATATTTCAATTCAACAAGCGGCGTTTCAAAGGGGACATTTTCAGTCTTATTTCGCTTTTTTCAAACAATTTTTTCGATTTTTTTTAACCCGGTATGTTTTTCGAAACATTGTCGTTTTTTGGCTTTTTTTTGGCGTTGAAATTTGGGCGCAGGAAGCATGAAATTTTTTTTAAACTGTTTTTCGCATTAAAAAATGGTGGGGGAGAGTATGAGCTTCAATTTCGTTTTTTTTAAAGTTTCGTATGATTTTTTTTTCCCGAAAATATTCAATTTTTCGCAAAAAACGACCATATTTATAATATGTAGCCTAACTCCAAAACTACTGGGTTTTCGTGAAATCACTAAGAAAGTAAAAAGTTGCATATAATTGTTTTGGATTGAATGAAATTTTTTCAGAATTTTGTTTCAAAATTTTTTTTCGTCAGATATTTTCGAACGAAAAAAATGTTATAAAAAAATTCTGAAGAAATTTCATTGAATCCAAAATGATCATATGCAACTTTTTGCCCTCTTAGTAATTTCACGAAAACCCAGTAGTTCTAAAGTCACGCCATATTTTATAAATATGATCGTTTTTTTGCGAAAGATTGAATATTTATGCGAAAAAAAATCGTACGAAACTTTAAAAAAAACGAAATTGAAGCTTATACTCTCCCCCACAAGTTTTTCATGCGAAAAACAGTTTTTAAAAAATTTCGTGCATCCTGCGCCAAAATTTCAACACCAAAAAAAGCAAAAAAACGACGATGTTTCGAAAAACGTACCGGGTAAAAAAAATCGAATTTTTTTTTTTTTTTAACACCGAAATGAAGCTGAATATATCCTCTTTGAAACGTCGCTTGTTGAATCGAAATATTATCATTTTTAAGAGAGCAGTGAAACTTTTTGTGTGGCGCGGGATCGGGGCAAGTATGTTTCCAAACTTTTGGCCGACAAGGTATATATATATATACACATATCTATGTATCTGGATGAATGTATAGGAAAGCCCATATTATATATATATTAGGCCGATAAAAAAAAATTTTTTTTTTTGTTTCTTCTCGCAAACAGGCTCAAAAGTTTATTTTAGGTATAAAAAAAGGTCTGTGAAAATATGAGCTCTCAATATTAATATTATCATCGTCCTCATCGCACTTTTCGATTTTCCATAAGAATAACATGAGAAAAATTATTTTCACGTCTTCTGATTTTTATAACTAGCAAACGATCCATCATACGGGAAATCTAGAGTCATATATTTGTACAGAACTGAACGCTCTACAAAAAAGGTTCCGAGTAATTTTTTTATAAGTCCACTCGTTCAAAAGTTATTAAATGTTTAAGTTCAATTTTTCGTAAATTTTGCTGATTTTTTTATATTACACCGGAATTAGTTAGTTTTATCGACAAAATATGGATGAAATGTGATCTTAAACATAAATTAAACTTTCGACATGTTCACCAATAGTTCTCACTAATAATAATTTAAAAAAATAGAACGCTTTAAAAAAATTGTGCAGCAGAAGTTTGCTTAAGAAATTATTTTTCTATTAAGAAGTTCATTGTAGTATATCAGAACATTTTTATATGTTTTGATTTTTAAATTTAAAAAAAATCAAAAAAAGTATATTTTGAAGCGAATTTATGCTGCACAATTTTCTTAAAGCGTTCCATTTTTTTTATTATTCCAGTGAGAACTGTTGATTGACCTTTGTCGAAAGTTTAATTTATGTTTAACATGAAATTCCATCCACATTTCGTCGATAAAACTAACTAGTTCCGGTGTAATATCCAAAAATCGGCAAAGTTTACGAAAAATTGAAATTAAACATTAAATAACTTTTGAACGAGTGGACTTATCAAAAACGTACTCGGAACCCTTTTGTAGAGCGTTCAATGTTGTACAAAGATATGTCTCTAGATTTCTCATATGATGGATCGTTTGCTATTTATAAAAATCAGAAGACGTAAAAATAATTTTTCCCGTGTTATTCCTATGGAAAATCGAAAAGTGCGATGAGGACGATGTCAATATTAATATTAAGAGCTCATATTTTTACAGACATTTTCTTATACCTAAATGAAACTTTTGAGCCTGTTTGGGAGAAGAAGCAAAAAAAAAATTTTTTTTTAAACGGCCTAATATATATATATATATATATATATGGAAAAAAAACCCACCTGACCTGACACACGCACGCATAGCACGCATGTACGATATGTGTGCTAGAATGCGCGCGCGTAAGCGGAGGTCGACGTTCTTGTGTTGTTATGCCGTAGTCTCTGCCTTCACTCTCTCTGCCTCACGTCAAATTATATAGCGGTACATATCCCCGCGAGCACAGAGAGAGAGAGAGCGAGAGAGAGCGAGAGAGAGAGAGAGAGAGAGAGAGAGAGGGAGCGGTTTCTCGTAGCTCAAGAACCGCTAAAACCTCCACAGAGATTGTTACACTTGGATCTACTCCCGACTCCGACTTTATGACATAAATAAAGAGGTTAAGGTTACGAGAAGGGGTCATGAAAAAAAGGGAAATAGATAAAGCAATGATGAAACGAGATTTGCCGGAGTTGACGGCAGAGATCATCTCTCGTTGCGAATGCTGAAGAGATCCTTGGCTTGAATCGAGACAAATGATGGAAATAGTGGTGAAAATGGTTTTCTTAGTGGCCAATTCTTGTCATCAGAGTTTTGCAGGCAGATGCTGATGACTTTTTGAGGGTAATAATTCCCCTTAATAATGAATTAAATATAAATAAGTAAATAAAGTATAAATTTAGTATACGGAAATTTCCTTCAGAATTTTCCAGCCTACGATCTATTTTCCATCTATCGTTTCGTTTGGGTGTGATCTTCAGGGAGCTGTTGGATGATTTTAACAACACAGCCCACAGCTGGTCTGTGCGACCTAAATAAAATAAACGGGCCATCTCGACGCTTTGCCATATGTCGCGATCCATACGATCTATATGATCTTTTAAATCCTTCAACTTTAATACCCCGGGCAGTTTAGCAGACTCGCATACACCATCGTTTGTCGCAGAGATCGTCGAACAAATTTGCACAAGGTTGATCGCGATTTCGAGATGGAACGATAAAACGTCCGTTTATCAATGATCGTTGAAGGTGCATCGTCGCAATGCAGCGAAAGCAAGTCTCTTCAATTTCGACCTAGAGATGGATTTTTCGCTTTTGCATTAAAAATTTCAAATCCTCAATGGAGAACGTAAAATATATTTTTACAATTCTTCACTTTGGAACATTTTCCGGAAATTAATTAAAAAATAAACTATTTCCGTTGCATTCAAAGTATGCAAACTTTCATTAGAACGCAACAAAAATAAGTTTTTTTTCATTTATTTTCAGAGTTGGACGTTTCGCTTGTGCATTTAGAATCCCAAGTTCTTAATGAAGACTGCAAAATACAGAACTGAGAACATTTTTTTGTTGAAAATGCAAAAATTTGTTTCCGGACGTTGAACGAGATCATTTTGGTAATTCAACAAAGATACAGTGGAAGTTTTAGTTAAATCGGTTTAATCGTTGCTTGAATGGGTAAAGTTTCAGTTCAATCAAATAAATATGTTTGTACCAAATAAATGGTGTGATTGAAAATACGGATTGTTTTTTTGTTACAGCTAAATTTATCTAGTTAAAATATACTGGAAATCAACGAAATATTTCTGTACAGCAATTCAGTAACGTGTAAATTGGACTAAACTGTAACTGGAAATTAACCAAATAATTTTGTTGACCTCGTATCTTATGGTTAACCAAATCCATTTGTTGAATTAATTATAGTTTCATTATTTCAAACAAATTAATATTGAATCAACTAAATTTTTTTCAACTAAATGGATTTAGTTGTTTTAACTGAACTTTTTTCTAAGTGGGTACATTGACTCGAAGCCGAGGTATAAACAATTAACATTAAAAGATTTCATAGGGACTCAACGCATCCTTAATGATAATTTAATTGTGAAGAAATTATATACCTCTTGTTCGAGCGTCTCGATTTCGAGTCCTCACGGGTTTGAAATCCCTGCACGAAGCAAAGCATTATTGGTTCTCTGGGGGTTGCAGCGGTATATGTAACCTCCCCCATGCACAATCCTCGACTTTGGCGACGAGTTACACCCTTTGGTGTACGAAAATGTCAATTTTTTCCTCTTTCACCTCGTCTTTCTCTCCGATATCGCACGTGACAGTCTACGAACTTCCCTCAGCGTTGATTAAATCTACTCAGGCGGATAAAAAATTGGTACCCGTCGTCACTTTGCCGGTTGCAAAAAATTATCTTTCCTCTGTATATTTGCTCTTTGGTCACGAAAAAAATCGGGATAACAGCGTCGATTTATTATTGCATCGGCGTTTGTTCGAGCAATGATCAAACGGGTTTTTCGTGGAGGAGAAAGCAAAACACAGAGAGAACTCAATCAGTCTCGTGGGAATTTCGCAATTTTTTTGTATATCCTCTCATTGGCGAGTCAATGAGACCCATTCATTCACCCGAAATAAACTAAACGGCGCACTATCATTAACTCGTCTCACGATAATTAATTAATGTAACCATTCGAGCGAAGCTTGCCAAAATATTTGGCGTTTTAGAGTTCATGAGAATACCGATAAATATCGCGTTGGAGTCGTTTCCATGATTCATGCTAAAAATGCTCTCATTTCGAGTAACTTTGGAAACAAAATTATTCAAAAATCCTGTCGTTTTTCCGTTTCGCAATCAACAATTGCCCATCGTCCCTCTGTCGTCCAAAATTCCACTCCTTAAGGCGATGAAAAATTGGAGCCACTGCACAATTTCCGATTAAAACAGGAGGGGGCCAAAACTTATCAGGATTTTAAAAAGTGTTCGGCGCACCAATTTGAATGCCGCACATTGAGACAACGTTGAAATTAATCCTTCACCAGCCGGCACAAAGTAAGCGCCTGATAAATCGGAATTAAAGGCTGTCTCTTCGAAATCCGCACCTTGAATCGATGCAATGTTGTTTTTCGTCCCGATCGATTTTATCGGTCGATTATCACGTCCAAAATCTCAATACTGGGTCTATTTCGTCTCTACATCGTCGTTGCTCTCCTTCAGAGACGTTTCATTCTCTCTTCGTTTCCCAAATCGTAGATTCTCGTCTGAGAAACACACATCTCGGTCTCCCCTCGAGAGAGGGAGAGATAAGCGAGCGATAAAGAAAATCAGGAGATAGAGCAGAGAGCATCGGACGAAACGATGAGATAAACGGACGCGCCGCGCCCGTGGCGTTTGTCCGTCCAATACTGGCGCTCTCCACTTGCCGGTTGCCTCTTCTCTACTTTCTGCCACGACGGACTCTTCGCGCACGCGAGAGACGGAGAGAGAGAGAGAGAGAGAGAGAGAGAGAGAGAGAGAGAGAGAGAGAGAGAGAGAGAGCGGGAGAGAGAGGGAGAGAGAGAGAGAGAAAGAGCAGCCGCTCGATACTTCAACCTCGCTTGGTTGTAACTCCCACCAAGTTCTCGTCTTTTCTGTCCGTCTCTCTTCAATCCTCTCTTTTTTTTACCGCTTCTTTTCCCACCGGTTTTCGGCTGCAAAGCAAATCTTCGAGAATTCGTCTATTTCCATTCGGATGACTTTTTTTTCTTAATTTTTCCCCTCCTTTCTTCGTCAATTCGTTCGACAATTCACCGACTCAACTGCTGAGACCGAAAGAATCGAATTATTCCGGCCTGAGACCAAAACTGTCGAGCAGATTCCTGTTTTACCGACATTTTCATTTATTCTCAGGAAATCAAGGATTTCAAGCTTTCCGTTTGGATATAATAACCGGGAAATATATGCGACGAGGATGACATTCATCGATGGAATAACGTTAATTTGAGGAAATTTTCTTTGTTACACTGGCCAAAGTCACGTCGATCGAGCACGCGCCAACTATACACGCTTAGTTCCGGGTATAACGTACCCGGAAGTGATGATTGCTCGCTAGGGAACGGATCGATATGTCGGAGGGTGAACATTCAAACTTTTAGAAACGATTCGCTGCGTTATTGTGCGGGAAATAAAGGGATAATCAAACGTTAAGGCGGTATTCTGGTTTAAAGACTAAATTTTGAGCGTTTTGTTAAGCTCGATGAAAAAAAACATAAAATATTTTTACAATTCTTTTTTTACAGGATATTTATTAATATTTTGACGATAAACAAAAAAAAATTTCGGAAAAAAATGAATTTTTAATAAATTATAAGCTGGTAAAGTTGGGGGTAAAAAAAAGGGGTGGTTGACACGATTGCAACCTTTTTAGTCATCCGATACAAAATTGAAAAAACGATTCTTAATTAGTAAGAATGTCATTATACAGGATGTTAAGCAATTAGATAACCTGACTAGGTTCGCCGTGTAGAGCGCATCAAGACAAAAAATTTGTTTTTTTTTTTTAATTTTGTACGATAAAAATTGGCTGAGTTATCAATGTTTTTAAAGTTGACCAATGACGGCTAAAATCTAGGAGAAATGCCGCTGGTGGGGGGTTTTATGCCACGCCCACCGTTACCCCACCACGCGGCTCACCAGTAGCATTGCTCCTAGATTCTAGCCATCATTGGTCAGCTTAAAACATTAATAACTAAGCCAATTTTTGTCGTATAACAATTTTAAAAGAAGCTTATTTTTGCGAATTGGCGCGCTCTACACGGTGAACCTAGTCAGGTTATCTAGTTACTTAACACCCTGTAGCTCCTACCTCAGAGAAAAAGGTTAAAAGTCTAAACTTTAAGAATCTGCAAAAAAAATCAAATTTCTCGACCAAAAAACCCCCTTAAGACTAATTAATTGATCCCAATAATAAATTGAAAATTTGTCAAGGATGAAAATCACTTCACGTTTTGGAATATTTTACTCATTCGGGAAGTGGAGAATTTTTCATCGAGTGTTTTTGTCGAAAAAGTCAAAACTTCCAATAGGAAAACTTGCAAAAGCAATTTGCAACGAAAAATGACTAATTTACATTTTCATGAGATAGGTCAACGAATGCGTCTCTAAAAGCATCAGAAGATTAATAATCTGGCGGTAGTAACAAAAAATGTTCATAATAATAAATTGTATGTACCGTGATAGAGCGATGGAAAAGGAAATAAAAAAAAATCGGGAATTTCTATTATACAATTATAATCTGACAGTTAACGTGACCCCCGAGGAAGCCAGTGAGTTTATGACTGACTGATAGAGAACATCGAGCACAAGGAGAATTTGCGTCACGAGAAAAATTGGCTTCTTATCGATTCGAGTTTTTTGTTTTGTTTTTTTGTTTCGACAATCGTGCGACGAAACGTAAAAAAATAATTTATTTTCCGCATTAAATTGAAAGGAATGACAAATTGCATCACGTGTTTGATTCGATTGAATTTAATTTATGCATATATTATAAATATTTATGCAGAATTTAGGACTCACGTTTCCGGCCTCGTTCTCGCGCCACGCGCTCATTTTTTTCCACAACAAACATTCAAAAATATGCTTGGCGTATTTTTTCAATTTAATTTTTGGCAAAATTGGGTGTTTTTTCTAATGCGATGAGAATGATAAATAAAAAAAAAATTTCCACCTCTTGATAGTCATGAAAATCTAGATCCGATTTTGCGTGGATAACCCATTTAAATATATGAACCCCAATTATCATGATCGCTCATTCCTTAATTTTTTTGAATCTTCATTTTTTTTTTTGTAAGTTTTTATAGTCTCCATTTTGCCCCAATTGTCCATTTTGCTGCCCCTTCGCAATGAATATGGATGATAGTTGATGATTTTCAAGTCAATGGAGAGAAAAACATTTTTTCTCAAATTAGACGGGGAGAGGGCGCTATTTGTGCCAGGAAAATATGCCACGTGGCGTGTAAAAAGATCCGAGCATCTCAAAGTTCACACAAACGAGGATAGAGTCGAAGATAGAGTGAGAGAGAGCAACGAACCCTCGACGCTATCGCTTAGGCAACGCAAAGCGCGCTGTATTCATTGAACTGAGGAGAAATTTCCAATCCAAGAAAAATAATGTATTTCAACTTGTAGCTGGACAATACTCGGCGCAAAAAGTGCATTTATTTCAATTACAAGAGAAAGAAAGAGCACGTTTTTATTTTCCACAAAATGGCGGACGTCCTTGCGGCTCCAGAAACCGTTGTGGAATTCAGCCGGGAGTACAATATTTTCGAAACACGGACTTGACACTCGCAGGGAGGAATAATATAATGACAAGGCAGAACCGCAAAATTCCGGAAATGAAGTTATTACGAAAGCGACAAAATTAGAGTCACAGGAAAATTGTGGAAAATGTGTGTGTGTATTTTTTTTATTCCATTATTGCGACGAGGTCGTATCTATCTGAAATTGTCATTTCGGATGAAATGTCGCATGAAATTTCATTCTTATTGAATTAAAAATTTGGCGAAAAAATGGACAAACGAATCCTCTTCCGCATCTGAATGCCCGGAAAAATGAGAGCAGGCGTCGAGACGCCATTCAGACACGTTTGAGTATTTTATTCATAGTTAATTGTACAAATATTCTGTTCTAATTCTGAAAATGATTCCAAAAATATTTGTAAAATAATTTTTGATCCTGTGATGATATAGTTCAAAATTTGTTAAAAATGACCGCCTTTTCCTTGATCTCCTACATTTATGAAGCTAAAATTTAGTTTTCAATAGGGTTCGTAGATATCTATCTAGGGTTAGTAAGTAGGATTAGTCATAGACTCCCAGAAAACTACTCATTTTTCGACAGTGTAATAGTTCTTGAATTAAAAAATATTTTAAATAAACCAAATTTTTCAAATTCATATTCGTGTGAGGTATCTTTTGAAAGTGCAGCCTCTGAAGATTCAAAAATCATTTTTTAAATCATTTTTGATCCACTGGTCTTAATTATAAAGCTCAAACTTTACTTGTGCGAGCCTGAGTTCTTCCGGGCTAGTTTTTTCCAGATTCCATCATATTTCTGTGCAATTCAACGCCGATTTTCAGTCGAGATTTGGCTCCAAAGAATAATGCGAAGCGTATATTATTCGTCTCGGATTCGAGACAACGGGACATGATGCAAAATGCAAACCTTAACGCAAGGCTCAAAGTTGGTAAATGCGGAGAAAGAGGACAAAATATACATATATTTACATAAATATATATATATATTAGGGCGATTTTTTTCGACTTTTTAAATTTCTTTCACTCCCCACCCGAAATTTTGTTGCATATGTCTGAAAGAAAATTCCCTGAAAGTTATAGCCCTTAATATTAATATTAAGTACTTTCCCTTCGCGTGATGAATTATTTTTCCATCTAAAATACACGTAAATCAAAAACTTTTTTTCAAAATTTTACCACTCCGCGGTTTTTTATGCTATTGCATCGATTTTTCTCGCAATTTACGCAGAATTGAACAATCTTTGAAAGTGACCTTAACAGCGTAAGTGTAACTTACACTGGTGAGATGGTACGAGGTCACTAAAGTTAATTTTTACCCAGAATTCTCGTTTTTTCGCTGTTATCTCCGGAATGATTAACTTTACCGAAAAAATGTAAAGGAAAATTTTTCTGGAAATTTAATTTCCTACAAAAAAGATCCTCTAGATCTAATTACTAAAATTCATAATTCTTGACATATTGAACCTTAACTTGTTTGTGATATGAAAAATTTTATTGGTCGAACCAAATGTTTCAAGTTGTTGATATTCCATATCATATCACCACTGGTGATAGGATATGTGATATGGTGATATGATATGGAATATCAACAATATAGAACTTTTGGTTCGATAAACTACACAAATTTTATATCATAAATGAGTTAAGGTTCGATATCTCAAGAAATATTGATTTTAGCAGTTAGGTCTAAACGACTTTTTTTTTAGGAAATTAAATTTCCAACAAAATTTCCCTTTACGATTATTCGGTTAAGTTAATCATTTCGGAGATAACAGCAAAAAATCGAGAATTTTGGGTGCAAATCAACTTTAGGGACTCGTACAATCTCATCAGTGTAAGTTACACTTACGCTGTTCAGGACACTTTTAAAGATCGTTCGATTCTACGTAAACTGCGATGAAAATCAATGTGACAGCATAGAAAACCGCGGAGTGGCTAAATTTTGACGATAAAAGTTTTTCATTTACGTGTATTTTAGATGGAAAAACTTATCACGCGAATGGAAAGTACTTAATATTAATATTAAGGGCTATAACTTTCAGGGAATTTTCTTTCAGACATAAACAACAAAATTTCGGGTGGGGAGTAGAAGAAAAAAAATAAGTCGAAAAAAAAATCACCCTAATATATATAATGCCCAGGTCGAAGTTAGTCGAGAAAAGCATATAGGTCACAATATATAAGGCATATTGGAGTGTCGACAATAAACAATAAGGGACGAATGGAGTCAAAGGGGGTGGCAATGACTGCGAGGGTCAATTAGTTCGGAGAATGTGCGATTCGAAATTTTTTTTGCGTTTCAAATGCGATTTCGTGAATCGATTGCCAACGGTGACACACGAAGGCGTCGGACGATACATCGTCGATATTTCGTGGCAGTGCGAAACCAGACTCCGAGCGGAGCAGATTAACCTCAATATCAGAGGCTTATATATTCGCGTGTATGCGGTTGAACGAGATACCTTAGAAAAGCTTTTTTTTTATACAGATGACCCAATGAAAATAGGCCAATAGGGACAGAGGGGAATAACGAGCGCGAGGAGAATGAAGAATGAAAGAAGATTTAATCCAGAGAAAACAACCCTTAGAAATCACGACGCATCAAGGCGAATTTTGCTCGAGTTCAGATTGCAAAGGCTTCATGATTATGTTATCTCTCTTGCGAGCTGACTCGTCGAATTATCGTTGATGTTTCCATGTGCAAAAGCGACTCAAAGACTCGAAAATTATGAGCAGATTATGCATATATATATTAGGGCGATTTTTTTTCGACTTTTTTTAATTTTCATCCCTCCCCACCTAAAATGCTGTTGCATATGTCTAAAAGAAACTACCCTGAAAGTTACAGCCCTTAATATTAATATTAAGTACTCGCCCTTCGCGTGAAAAGATTTCCCATCTAAAATACACGTAAATAAAAAACGTTTTTCTTCAAATTGCTATAACTCCACGGCATTTTATGCTATCATATTGTCCTTGGTCGCAACTTACGCAGAATTGAACGTTCTTCAAAAGTGTCCTGAGCAGCATAAGTGTAATTTACACTGGTGAGATGGTACGAGTCACTAAAGTTGATTTTAACCCACACTTCTCGTTTTTTTGCTGTTATTTTTGAAATGATCAGCGTTATCGAAAAATTGCAAAAGAAAGTTTTGTTGGAAATTTAATTTCCTACAAAAAAGGTCCTTTAGACCTACTTGAGAAAATTGATATTTCTTGAGATATTGAACCTTAATTTATTTGCGGTATAACATTTTTACGGTTTATCGAACCAAAAGTTCTTAATTGTTGATATTCCATATCATTTCGCCACTGGTGATATGATATGTGATATGGTGATATGATATAGAATATCAAAAAATTGAAACTTTTGGTTCAATAAACCATAAAAATTGTATACCAAAACCAAGTTAAGGTCCAATATCTCAAGAAATATCAATTTTCGCAAGTAGGTCTAAAGGACCTTTTCTGTAGGAAATTAAATTTCCAACAAAACTTTCCTTTGCAATTTTTCGATAACGTTGATAATTTCGAAAATAACAGCAAAAAAACGAGAAGTGTGGGTCAAAATCAACTCTAGTGACTCGTACCATCTCACCAGTGTAAATTACACTTACGCTGCTCAGGACACTTTTGAAGATCGTTCAATTCTGCGTAAATTGCGACCAAGGACAATATGATAGCATAAAATGCCGCGGAGTTATAGCAATTTGAAGAAAAAAGTTTTTTATTTACGTGTATTTTAGATGGGAAATCTTTTCGCGCGAAGGGCGAGTACTTAATATTAATATTAAGGGCTGTAACTTTCAGGGTAGTTTCTTTCAGACATATGGAACAACATTTTAGGTGGGGAGTGAAAAAAATAAAAAAAGTTGAAAAAAAAAATCGCCCTAATATATATATGAGGTATTCCCGCTCAACGGGACCCCCTTTTAGGCTGACCTCTTTCGATTTTCTTGAAACTCGATTATGCTTTAGTGTTGCCTGAAAGTATATTGTACATCAATTTTCAGATCTCTAACTATAATACTCTTTGGAATACACCAAAAGTTATATACCTTTTGGTGTATTCCAAAAAGTAGCACAGTGCAAAATCGTTGCTTTTCATCTAAAAATACCGTTCTTATAGATTAGATTGCGCGTCAAAAAAAAAAATGGGAGGCAAAATGGACTGCGACCTAAAATTTTTCTCTCAAAAATTCAAGCAAACGAGAAAAAATGATTTCCTTCGCTTTAAGATACTTAAACCAAGCTGCTTGGCATATTTGTGCAGTTAAAATTTAGGGGAAATTCAATTTTAATCATAGTTGCATTGCCAATTATTGTTTTTACGATTATGGAGAGGGCCATTTTGCCTCCGATACCTAATTTTACTTTGACCCTCGGATTATAAAAATATTTTGGTCGAAGTGGGTTACTATTAGAGTGTTGGGGTGTATTTTTGTAATGCGATGAAAATGACAATTATTTTTTAAAAATTCTTAAATGTTGATAGGCAATTATCATAAATCGCGGATCTATTTACATATATCAACACCAATTTTAATAATAATTTCCCTTATTTTTTATTTTTTTGAATTTTTATTTTTTTGCGATAATTTTTTATGGTTGCCTCCTCCTCTCAATATTTATGTATAACGTGCATCCTTAGGTAAGATGCAAGGGTATCTATTTTTCCAATGCTACGATGTTAACCTCTTTACTTGACGAATTTTTCAATAATTGAAAGGACAATAATAATGATTTTAATAATTGTAATAGTAATTTAAGTATAATTTCCCTCATTTTCTAATTTTCAGAATTTTATTTAATTTTTCATGGGGTCCATTTAGCCCATCCCTCCTCCCACACATATATATATATAAATATTAGACTGATTTAAAAAAAAGCGACTATTTTTTGTTTTTCGAAATAACCTATTCAATACTTTCGGGGAAGTAAAAAAAGATGCCTGTTAAAAGCAGAGCTCTTAATATAAATATTTCGATACGTCTCATCGCGAATTTCTATTTCCCATTTAAATAACACAGAATTTTTTTTTTTTTTACTTTGAAATTTTATACCTCGACTTCAAGTGAATGTACCGAAATGAACGATACGTATTCTTCGAGGGAATTTAGCGCTCTACAAAAAAAGTCTCTTATGATTTTTTGATAAACTCACTCCTTCAAAAGTTATTCACGGTCAAATATATATGTATATTAGACTGTGAATTTGGATTGATCATTTCTTTAAAAATTAGGTAATTTACGTTAATGCAATTTAAACTTTTGTTTCGGCAAAGATTTTATGATATTTAGTAATAAGTTTCACCATTTTGCCGGAAACTAAAAAAAAAGTGAAATTTACTCTAAATTTAACTTTAACCTTGAATAACTTTCGAAGGAGTGAGTTTATGGAAAAATCATAAGAAACCTTTTTTGTAGAGCGTTCAATTCTCTGAAAGAATATGTATCGTTCATTTTGGTACATTGACTCGAAGCCGAGATATAAAATTTCAAAGTTTGCAATTTTTTTTTCCTGTGTTATTTAAATGGAAAATAGAAATGTGCGATCTAAATGTGCGAGACGTATCTAAATATTTATATTAAGAGCTCCGCTTTCAACAGGCATCTTTTTTCACCTCCCCCAAAGTATTTAATATATGTTATTTCGAAGAACAAAAAATAATTGCTTTTTTTTAATCAGTCCAATAAATATACATTTTTTTTAACTTGCTCGGAATCAAGAAATTCTCACACGTACCTCATTATCGCGGTTCTTCGTTACAATCCACGATCTTGATCCGACACGCGATTCTCCGCGTCTCAGACGGAATTGAAACGGATTCAAAAAACGTTTTTGACTGTCGCACATCGGACTTTAAACTATTCATCGGATTTCGAAGCCGGATTTTCATATTTTCGAACTATCGCGATGTCGAGATGCTCCTGGATCTCGAATAAATCCGATCAATATCAACCGAACGACGAAAATTTCGTGATCGACGGGCGCGATGAGATCGAAGAAACAATGCGAGGACAAAAGAGGGGACAAAAGCGACGAGATATCGTAGATCTCCTCGAAGTGGCGTTACTGTCCGATTTTTTGTGCCCCCTTCTCGCTGTAATTTATTTCCCAGAGCGTAGAATATATCTCCCAAAAACACATACATTCGAAAAAAAAAATTCTCGCGGCCAGAGATAAATATTAATCACACATATCAATGTAGAAGTGTTTGCGAGCGAGTGCCCGCGTTTGAGTTTATCGGCAGCGAACACGTGTTCACTCTGGCGAGGATCACGAAACGACGAATTCACGTATTCGAGAGCTATACTAGACAAATTCACAGATAAGGAAAGAGAGAAAAAGAAACTATTTCACACAGGCGCTCTCACGTCGAAAAATAACTCTGCGATTATTCCGAGAAGAATGAATTATTATTGTTCCTCAAATGTTTGATGAAAAATTCAGGAGCGACACGAACATTCGTATTTCTTTTCATTCGCCGACGAATAACAATGATGATAATGATGAAATAACGGGAAATAATGTTTTAATGAAAAATATATACAATATGATGCGCAATATCAGGCTCGAAAAATTGCTGCCGCATTGAACGAGGGATCTTGTTTGGAATTTAAGGGGGTATTCTGATCTAGGATTTTGAAAAAATTAATTTTTTTTTTGCATATTCTTCAAGTTTAAACCCTTAACCCTTACTTGACGCACAATTTAGGCCTGGGGTACGAAATACCCCAGGCCTAAATTTTCTTAATTTTAAGTACCTCATTTCAAAAAAAATGGGACTCAGCGACATCTGTCATTAGTTCGAGGATGCCACTATACTCCTTCAAGATTACAGCATCACTCTAAGACAATAAGTTTTTATGCAGTAGATGTCCAAAGTCGATGCAGTGTGTCAAGTTGCTATATATTAACGATAAGCAAACTCAGTTAAATTTTCAACCTTTTTTGTCTAAAAATAAAAAAGTTATGATTTTTTTCGTAAAAGTCGTAATTTTTTGAGTTTTTTTGGATATTGACATTTTTTTATCATATGTAACTTTTATATTTAAGTATGAATCCTATATAACTTTGGAAAGTAACCTCTTAAGGATGTTGAGTCCCAAATCGCAAATGATGAGAAAATTCTGAAAATTTGGTATGTTTTTGGATGAATTATTTAAGAGGTCGTGTAAAAATTTCACGACGATTAATAAGGTATTTATTGAAGAATTAACATTAAAAGATTTCATAGGGACTCAACATCCTTAAGAAGTTCTAAAAAAAATTGCAAGTTAAAATATTAAATAGTATATTTTTTATACGAATTTTTATCGCTGGGGTATAAACGACCCCAGTGTGTCAAGTACGTTATTCTGCAGAAGTGTGTCAAGTAAGAGTTAAGAATATATCCTCGAAAGAAAATTTTTTTAATTCCAATAATTTACGGAGTTATAGCTATTTTAGTGACGCAGCAACTATACGCTCGTCACGTCGGAGCAAATCGGACTGTAGACGTTTTTTTCAAAACTACTTTTATCAACACGGCTGACATGATATCTCAAGTTCTGCTCAACCGATTTACTTCAAATTTTTTACCAATCTTCAATATTTAACTCTCTATCGCCCCTAAAAGTTTTGTATCAAAATTATTTTTTTTTACTATTGTAAAAAAATTAAAAACTATGAAAAAAGAGTCGAAGAACTTCTTTTTTTGTTCACAGCCGCCATTTTGCGATTTTTTTCCCGTTTTCTCTAAGGTAGGGATTATAACGACATTCTTACTAATTAAGAATCTTTTTTTAAATTTTGTATCGGATGACTAAAAAGGTTACAATCGTGTCAGCCAGCACAGCCTTTTTTTTTAATGATCCTTGAGTGTGCATCGTTGTAACGCAACGACCATTGTCAATTTATCAATAAAATTCCATTCTTCTTAAGAAATTTTTAAATTGTAAATAATTAAAATTCATTTCCGTACCTTTATTAACGATTTAGGATTTTGAATGTACAAGCAAAACTTAAATCTCACTAGAAATGAATGTAAAAAATCGATTTTCGTTGCATTACAACGATGCAAACTTTAACATCATTTTTTTTTAGCCCCAGCTTGTAACTTATTTAGTTTACCTTTTGTTTCTCGAAAGTTTCTCGAAAATAGATCAGAATACCGCTTTAAAAGGAATTAAAATGAACAAATTATGCGAGAAAGGGAAAGAATGAGATGAACAGAGAACTCACCGTTTTATTGAGAACCTAAACGACGATTTTCGAAGAATCCGCGAAAAACTGACGACCTGCAATGACAAACGACGAATAACGACTTCCGGATAAATGACACTCTTGGCGTCTAATCCTGACCAATGCATAGTCATTGTTTCACAAATCCAATATCCAGGTAGCTTCTGCCTTTATATATTCGAATTTCACCGATCAACATTGTCAATAATCGCCCAGCGAGAGATTGTCCCAAATCAGAGATAAGAGCGAAAAATTCGAGAAGAAGTTTATGAAAAACACGTATTCATTTTTTCATTCACGAACTCTTGGAAATGAAAATATGTACACACGCGACACTTATAGCAATTTCTCACGGACTTATTGTTTCCGGTGAATTAAATTACAACGCTCGATATTTTTTGATGCACGGACAAAACGGTTTTTAATCAACGTCACCGCCGATGATATAATTCCGATCCGCGCGCTCGAGTCAACGTTTGTGAAATGATCCGGCGACTCACGCACGAGAGGAGTCGACCGTGACGACGAGAAATATAAAAAAAAAAAAACTGGAAAAATCTCACACACGCGAAGCTTGCGGAATTGACGCGATGATTCTACGCCCATGCCTGCCTGTTTGCGGAAAAATCTTGCTGACTCCCTGTGTTTAAAATGAAATTGCGTTTTCGATCATGCACGAGTTGACTATATTGTCAGGACATTTTTTTTTCGAGCGCGTGACGATTGAAAGATGATAGTGCGTTCGATGGGGCGAGAATGGTTCACGCATTCTTCGGGTTCTCAGCTCCGTTTCTTTTTGTTCAGATGAGAAATTTTCTCACTTAATTTTCACAGAATGACGCAAATTCCCGCCAATATCTGAATTTTTGACCACACAGAATTAATTGGAAAATCGCAAGAAATGGACCATAAGGAAGCACCAAGTTAACTCCCGCGTGGAGACGTTGAAAAGAAGTCGTTAAAATTATCAGACTCTTGAGAAATTTTTTATACAAGTCTCCTCAAGTATCCTGAAGCTTAGAATCTTCTAAAAGTGCCCCTATTCAAAGTACCTGAGGCGAAAATAAATAGTGAGCGATGAGAGATCGTGAGCGACTGGATGACGATTAAATATGGCGTAAATCGCCCGCCATTGTTTTTCTTTTCTTTTCTTCAAATGAGAAATTTTCTCATTCAATTTTCACAGAATGCTGTGAGTCACAAATTGGCGCATATTCACGCCAAAATCTGAATTTTAGACCGCACACAATTAATTGGAAAATCGCAAGAAATGAACCATAAGGAAGTACCAAATTAACTTTCGCGTGGAGACGTTGAAAAGAAGTCGTTAAAATTATCAGACTCTTCAGAAATTTTTTATACAAGTCTCCTCAAGTATCCTAAAGCTTAGAATCTTCTAAAAGTGTCTCTATTCAAAGTACCTGAGGTGAAAATAAATAACGAACGATGAGACATCGTGAACGACTGGATGACGATTAAATATGGCGTAACCCGCCCATTGTTTTTGTTTTCTTTTCTTCAAATGAGAAATATTCTCATTCAATTTTCACAGAATTACGCAAATTCACGCCAATATCTGAATTTTTGACCGCACAGAATTAATTGAAAAGTCCCAAGAAATCGACCACAAGCATCAATTCTTCCAAGCTAACTCCCGCGTGGAGACGTTGAAAATTAATTGTTAAAATGATCAGACCCTTCAGAATTTTTTTGTACAAGTCTCCTCAAGTATCCTAAAGCTTAGAATCCTCTAAAAGTGCCTCTATTCAAAGTACCCGAGGCAAAAATAAATGATGAACGATCGGAGAGAAAGTACCCGAGGTAAACATAAATAATGATCGACTGGATGAAGATTAAATGTGAATTAAACTCACCCATTGTGAAATGAGGACTCGGGTGTGTTCGTTGGCCCCGAGACCTGAACCTTTGGAAGCCCGTAGCTGCTGCCATCCATCGTGACTTGCTGATGGCCTTGGGATTGCCCTTGACTCTGGCCATGGCCAACGTGCTGTTGTGGGCTCTGCTGCTGTTGATGCTGCTGCTGCTGCTGCTGATTCTGTTGATGCTGAGCGTGATGCGAGTTTGTCGAATCATCGCTGTCGCTGCTTTGTTGATGATGCAGATGCTCCGACCCGACTCCGCCACGGGGTCTGCAACATTCATTGACGCCATCGTCGTCGTTGTCGTTGTCATCATCATCATCATCATCATCATCGTCGTAATCGTCGTGCAATATCGATTTTAACACTCGACGATCGCGCGCAACACTAAAACGCTCATGCTCCCTATCCTTATTCGTCCTTGTCATTGTCGTTGTCTCCTTGTCATAAATTACTTCCACGTGTTGAAAATTGTTCGTAATACGACCGTTACCGCCCTCCATTAAAATGTAACCGTCAGTGAGTCGCGATATTTCAATTTCCTCGACCATGTTTCTCGACGATATTCAAATTTTTCGCAATGTTTAATATTTTTAAATAAATATTTATACACGTGCACTATTGTAAAATTAAATAATACTCTCAAGGACTCGGCGGAGGGGAGAGTGGGGCACACAGATCTAGCGAGATACTCGAGTGATGCAAAAACTATTAAAAAATGATATTCAAAAATTATTTCAAGTTGGATAAGCTTATAAACAATTTTTATAGTTTTTTTTATAGCTTTAAAAGCGTTTTTCTAAAAACTACGTTTTTCAAATTTGCATACCGTTTTACCTCAATTTTTAATAAGCAATTACATTTGCACTGAACAATCGAAGGTTGATTTTTTACCAAAAAAGAAGATAAAAATCAAAATTGATGCCAATTTGTGTTTAAAAAAAAAATTTGGGTACTTTCAAACAAAAGCTAAAGTAGATTAAGGTAACACTCCACTGTGACGGGTTCAAAAAATCGATTTTTTTTTTTACATTTTTCGCAAGATAAACGTCTTAAGAATATACTGTAAAAGTTAGCTGATTAATAGCTGATTATTGTAAATATAATTTTTTTGTACACAATCTCTTGTCAAAACTTCAAATGCGTTTTTCTCGAAACTGCGTTTTCGAAACTTCGGGGAAGCACTAACTAAAAACTATTCAACCGATTTGGCGAAAAATGTTACCCGTTATTTTAGACACATAGCTAAATACTTAACCTCTAAAACATTCAATTTTTTAATAATAAATTCATTTTTTAAAACAATTCATTTAAAAAAAATCGATTTCAAAGACCTTTTTGTTCACAAGTCCGCCATTTCGTTTTTTTTTTTTTAAATATGCATGTTATAGGTTAGAGCACTAGAATTAAGCCTGCAAAACAATAATCTCTTTGGATTTTTCATTTCAGATGACTACGGAAGGAAAATTTTCAAAACGATGGCATTGTATTTCGTTATTTAAAAAAATTAATGAAAAAACGTCGAAATTTCGTTCGTCACAGTGGGCTACTACCTTAAGGGGGGAAACCCATATAAATGGTCGAAGATGACGAGGAATTTCGGATTTTTTTTCCAACGCAACTACCGGACCAATCGTTTTCAACTTTGGAGGCTATTTTATTGTATATTTGAAGACTTGAAAAACATTTTTTTAAATCGAAAATAAGTATTCATCAGCAGCCTGCAACCAATCGTTGCTGAACGAATTTTTTCCGCGATGTCGAATTGCAGCAGCTGTAGTTTTTTTGTTTTTCATCCGAAAAAAAAATCAGAAACTTTTACATTCCATATGAAAGTACGCTGTCGATAAACCAAGAAAAAGTTTCAAAAGTTGGATATTGTAATAATGGCGGCACTCAGATAAAAAAGATCGAATTTTCACCGAACATTCTTATGCAAAAAATGATTGTTAAATTAATTTTTTTTTTTTTTAATGGCGGTTTGTCGACGAGGGTTTGCAATTATGTGTCTAAAAATATTTGATTGAAATGAATCGGATGAATAGTTTTTTTTTATCGCTGCCGCAAATTGCGAAAATGTAGTTTCGAGTAAATCGCGTTAAAAAGTTAATCAAAATCTCTGGTACCTTAAAAAAAATGTTTTTCAAGTCTTCGAATGTACAATAAAATAGGCTCCAAAGTTGGAAACGATTGGTCCAGTAGTTGCGTTGGAAAAAAATCCCGAAATTCCTCTTCATCTTCGACCATTTATATGGGTTACCCCCCTTAAGATGATTGGGAAAGCTTTTTTTTACGGCGCCGGGGTAGTGGAACCCCTTAAATGTGGAAAAATCAATTTGTATAAACAGAAAAAAATTACGATTATTCGTCTCATCCCATGCAACAATAATCTCAATTTGTTAAGGTGATCTGTGTGTCCAACTCTATATTGCCAAACCGTGCGAGGACTGAATTCAATGGGATACGAGAGGTTCCCTTTTGAGGCCCATTTTTGTGCCTCTAACCGCATGACGTGTTAAAAAAATTCGTCAAAATTCTCGAGAATAAATTTCACAAGTGGGACGCGGTCGAGGAAAGTCTAATTCTTTCTCAACACGATTCATGCGTCATTGGGTCAAAATTGGGGAAGTCCACCGAGCGATTACCGCTCAGAAAGAGAATAGAAACACGCGCTCATCGTTTCTCCTAACATGAAATCTCTGTTTCAAGAATTTTCGACCTCACGCGGCTCAATACGTTGATATATTGCGAAATTTATTAAGACAAATTTAATTTATTAAATATAAATTTAATTTATTAAATATAAATTTAATTTATTAAATATAAATTTAATTTATTAAATATAAATTTAATTTATTAAATATAAATTTAATTTATTAAGTTTATTCACCAAATTTATTAAGCGAAATTAATTAGGCCACGAGGAGACTTCGAAAATTAATTCGCCAAATTTTCTCTCAACGGATAAACATTTGCGCTCGAGAGCGCGATAAGCCTCGCGATAATCAACGTTAATCATTAATTTCAATTTCTCTCATTTATTCACCCAACGTCATGAAACAGCTGATCAAGTATCGCAATTTCTCCTCGATACGAATCACTCCGAGCATAATTTTTTTTTAAATTATTTTTTTATTACATTGTCTCAACGTGGAATTTCATTTTTGCAATTGGATGTCAGAAGCATGAAAAAAAAATTATAAAAATATAAAAAAATAAAGTGTCTATCTCTTTTTATTTGCCCGAGCGTCGTCTATCGATTCTCCTCTCTCGTTTTGTTCTCGCTATTCTCCATGCAAGAGCCCGATGATGCGTGCGGCAGACGCGAGCGGCACAGCTGAGAGTGGCCGATCAGCTGTGGCCGCTGCGCGCGCCGCTCGACCATTTCCATTTATCGTTACACCGCGCCGCGCGTCTTTCAATTATTGTCAAAGATCCCCACATCTTTCCATAAATCGATTCATCAATTAAACTTGAAAAAAAACACGAACGGATTCCAAAACTTTTCAACTACAATCATTATTATTATCGAGTATCAATTAGATTATCCGTTCAACAACAAATTTCATCACAGCGCCAATTGCGCGAAGAATTAATTCCCCAACTCTATAAAAGCGTAAAAATGTCACCTAATCGTGAATTCATAAAATCAAAAAAAATGCCAGCGAATATTCGACGCGTGTAGCCTCCTAATTACGCCTTAAGGATGCTTAAAACTCGAGCATCAAATTTTTCCATTCGACTGCTAAATTTGCCGGGATTACTTTCGCGAAAAAAAACACAGAAACAGGATGAAATGTACTAAAATTTCACCTGTGGTGAGCAGTGTCGTAGCTGGCCGTCCAGTACAGGGGCGCCACTGTCCTGGGTTGGTTTTTCACAGCCGACAACACACAGGTGGGACAAGTAGTAGCTCTTTTATATCATGTGCAAACGTACATCGATAAACGCGCCGTAAATACGTTCAAACGCGCACTAACATTGATCCTAACGAATGCACGTGTTCGTGCGAGGGATTTTTATCTGTATTCCGCGAGAAAACACTGCGCGTTGACTCTGCTGGAGAATTATCGCGAGTTAAAGCGTGCGGGCTTACACAGCATTCATAAAAACCGGCGTGTATTCTCTCGTTTCAATTGCCAATAATGCATTGTCGTCATACGAGACGAGAGCGTTGTTTTGGAAAATACTCTCTCTCTCTCTCTCTCCCTCACGCATGTCCGCACACACACAACACGTTAAACTCGCCGTTCCGCGCGTGAGACTGAATTTTCGGCCGGAAGTGACGTTTCTCCCTCTCTCTCTCGCACTCACTCACCGTTGAAATTCACTTCATGGCAACTCATACGTATAGACGTTTATACGTATGTGAGCCAATAATGAGCGCGTCATTCGCGTTAACGGTCCAATGTGACGGTAAATGTCGAAAAATTTTACGAGCAACGAACGAGGGAGAAAGAGAGAGAGAGAGAGTGAGTGGGAGAGTGGGGGACGAGTGAAGGCACAGTTCGATGCACGACGGATCGCGAGAGACACGCGCAGAGAGAGGCCAGCAGCAGCAGCATAAGCAGCTGCAGAAGGAATCTGGTCTCGTGTCGCGGCCGCGGAGAGAGGGGGAAACGTAGAGGGCGCGCGCGAAGAGGACGATTGATGAGAAGGAAAGGAGGAAAAAAATGTATATGAATATTGAACGGACGAAATATAACAATGATTTTTTTTTCTATGCGGGAAAAAAGGCGAATAGAAAAATGTTCATGAATTTTCGAACTCGGTTGGGTCTCTTTGTTTGTCGATAAAATAAAACGCACGCTATAGCGGGCGCAAGCGACGTTCGCGGAGAACACGCGAGACGAATGACAGCGGGTCAATTGGATAATCTTCGTGGAGACTCACGACGTTTAATTATATACGATGCGGACAGAGGCAAAAAAAAATAATGCAGTAAAACGACGATCAAAGAGCGAAGTATAAGGCCATGGCAATTTTTCATCTCTCTTTGCGCAAAAAAGAAAACAATTTTTTTTTAATTTCTTCCTCGCAATTGTGTATGCGTTTTAATTTATTTAATTTCATCGATTCGCGGGCATTTAGCGGATCTACTCGATTTCTCCAGCAAACATTGATATACATATATTTATATATAAATATTATATGTATATTAGGGCGTTTTTTTTCGACTTATTTTTTTTTCTCACTCCCCACTTGAAATTTTGTTGGATATGTCTGAAAAGAAATTCCCTGAAAGTAACAGCCCTTAATATTAATATTAAGTACTTTCACATAGAGTGAAAAGATTTTCCATCTAAAATAAACGTAAAACGAATTTTTTTTTTCAAAATTCTACAACTCAGCGCCATTTTTTGCTATTACATTGTTGTTGATCGCAATTTACGCAAAATTAAACGATCTTCAAAAGTGTCCAAAACAGCATAAGTGTAATTTACACTGGTGAGATAGTACGCGTCACTAAAGTTGATTTTTACCCAAAATTCTCGTTCTTTTGCTGTTATCTCCGAAATGATTAGGTTTACCGAAAAAATGTAGAGGAAAATTTTATTGGAGATTTAATTTCCTACAAAAAAGGTCCTTTGGACCTAATTGCTAAAGTTAATATTTCTTGAGATATTTCTTGTAAATTGTTGATATCTCAATATCTAAAAAAATATTAATTTTAGCAATTAGGTCTAAAGGACCTTTTTTGTACGAAATTAAATTTTGAACAAAATTTTGCTTTTCATTTTGTCGATAAAGCTAATCAGTTCGGAGAAACGAGAATTTCGGGTAAAAATAAACTTTAGTGACCCGTACCATCTCACCAGTGTAAGTTACACTTACGATGGTTGGGACACTTTTGAAGGTCGTTTGATTTTGCGTAAATTGTGACCAAGTACAATGTGATAGCATAAAATGCCGCTCAGTTATAGAATTTTGAAAAAAAAATCGATTTACGTGTATTTTAGATGGAAAATCTTTTCACGCTATAAGAAAGTACTTAATATTAATATTAAGCGCTGTAACTTTCTGGGCATTCCTTTCCAGACATATGCAACAAAACTTTAGGTGAGGAGTGGGAAAGAAAAATAAGTCGAAAAAAAATCACCCTAATGTATATCAAATATAATTGGATAATCTTCGTGGAGACAAATGCAAGAAGGAAAAAAAATGAATATAGTAAAATAACGATCAAAAAACGAAGTATAAAGCCGACACTTTCGAAAAAAAAAACTATTTTTTAATTCCTTCCTCATAAACGCGATTGAGCGTGTTTTGCTTCGTTTAATTTTATCGATTCACAGGGATTTAATGGATCTCGATTCTTCCACCAAGTATAAATATATTTATACACAAATATTAATTTATATTAAACATTTTTTTAATTTGGCTTAAAATATTGAATGTATATTAAATGCAATTTGATGACGAAAAAAATAAATAATGCAGTAAAAGGACGATCAAAGATCAAAGATACTGCAATTTTTCGACCAGGCACTTTGGAAAAGGTTTTTTTAAAATAAATTCCGTTAATAGCGCGATTGGTTCAATTTATGCAATTTCATCGATTCGCGGGGATATAAAAAATCGACGTGATTACTCCACCGAATATAAATATGTATACATTTCATATAAATATTAATTTGCATTAAATGTTTCAATAATTTATATATAAATATATTTACGTTTTTTGGCTCTGAGAGGATTATGCGAAAGTGTTTGCCAATGTCACGCGCGGTTCAATAATGATAAACTGCAATTATTATTTATGAGAAGAAACTCGTACGAATTTTCCTTTTTGCACGTGTGAATGCGATTTATATCTTCGATTGTGCGAATTATGGAAGAGAGAGAGAGAGAAAGAGAGAGAGAGAATATACGGCAATGCGGTGTGTTGATTAAACGCGCGCGATCCGATGCGTCGTGCACTGGATAAGTGCGATATCGCGCTGTTCAGTATCACCACGATGCTTTTTCCTTGCGATTCCTGCCTCCCCCCCTTCTTCTATAATAACATTCGGCGGCGCCGCGTTGCGCTCATCCCGAGATTCGCGTCTGCGCTCCGCGCTTCATCTATCGACCGATCTCCCCCCCCCCCCCCCCTCTTCCTTTGCTTTCCCGCAAAAGATGCGCAAAGAAGCGCTGCGCAGGAGCAAAGCTCGATTGCGCGCCGCGACGTGCGCAAAGGTCGTGAAAAAAACGCGCACAACCGAGAGATGTTCTCTCAACATTTTTGGCTCTCTTGCCTCGAATTTGGCAAATTGAGCGACTGAAATTGCAGCCTGAAAGTTTTTAGACTCCGATGCACCTTCTTTTTTATTATCCTTGCGGTAATTCTGACAATTACTTACTTTGGCATCGATACGACGGGACATCCGAGCTGAAGAAGACTGCGCGCGAGATATTCCGGCGCAGGTGAAGCCGCGATGTTCGCAGGAGCCGAATATCGCGCGGTTCTCAGCGCCGCCGCTTGTCCGCTAATTTTCGTAGATACGGAGTTTCCTCCGGCATCGTTCGCGTCGGAAACGACGATGCTGCTCGTTGCTACCGACGTTAACGACCCTGAATTCTGCGACCTTTTATCATTGCCCGGCACGTTCAGCAGATTCCTGCTGCTCTCAACGGCCTCGTTTATTCTCGTCCTGCCGGCAGAGTCTTTTCTGCAGGACGACGCTGACGTCCAAGTGCCACTTTCCACCGCGACGCCAGCGCCACCGCGTCGATAACCATCACGAGGATCGGTATGATCGTCCGTCGCTCTTGTCGCGCTCGAAGAAAGCCTCAGAGAACCGGCGCGACGCAAAGGACCTCCGGGCTGGACCAACAACTCGTCGTCTGTAACCCCAAATTTTTAATAATCATTCCGGTATCAGTGTAACGCTGAATGCGGGAATTTCTTTCTGTCTAAGAGGCAATTGTTTATTTTTATTTTTTTTTCAGGTGTAGAGCAGAGCTGGGCAGTACTAGAAAGTACTCGGTACTTGCAGGTACTTGAAGTACAGTACTCGCAAGTACAAAGTACTTCAAAAGTACTTTAAGTATTGTACTTAAATTTTTCAAGTACTTCATGTACTTGAAGTACTGTACTCGAAAATTTCAAGTACTTTTCTGTACTTGAAGTACTTTTTTCAAGTACAAGTATCAAGTACTTTTGAATGTGTCTTGCTGATGGTTGCATGTGCAAAGCCCTTGAATATGGGTAATTCCATGTCAAATCGACCAATATTTGGAATCGACCCCTTTCAATTTCGATGAGATTGGTCAGAAGTTTTCTTTTATCATAAAACAAAGTTCTAATCATTAAACAAAGTTTAAATATTTCCAAAACTATTATAGTTACGAAAAAATCGTTGTGGTTTCGTCTTGAAGAATATACTTGGGGCTACGAAAAAAAAATATTCCGAAACAAATTTTTGAAAAATGATGAATTCGGAGAATTTTTCAAAATCGTGAAAATCCACGATCAACATTAAATTTTTGGTTTTATTTTTTTATATAACACCTTGTACTGATATTAAAAGATCCTGAAATTTTCAGAAATGTGTTTTTTTTTGTTTCAAAAATATGAATTTTTGAATTTTGGTAAAACTTTTTGTTTACCTCTAAGTTAAGTGAAGTTGATCAATCATGTCATTTTGACTGCTGAAAATTACAAAATTACATGATTGCTCAACTTAAAAAAAATCATATTTTTGAAAAAAAAACACCTTTCTGAAAATCTTTCAAGATCTTTTCAAATCAGTACAAGGTATTATATTTAAAAAATTGAACAAAAAATTCGCTGTTATTTGTGGATTTTCACGATTTAAAAAAATTCAAAATTCTCCAAATTTATCATTTTTCAAAAAATTTTGTCGCTATATTTTTTTTTCGTAGCCCCAAGTATACTCTTCAAGACGAAACAAACGATTTTTCATAACTATCATAGTTTTCAAGATATTCAGAAAAAAAAAATTTTTAATGGTTCAATTTTGAATTTTGCATAAATTTGGAAAAAAATTAATTTTTTTCCTTGGTAGAACTTGGTTTTATGATAAAACAAAACTTCTGACCAAATTTCATCGAAATTGAAAGTGGTCGATTCCAACTCTTGGTCGATTTGACATGGAATGACCCAAGTACCAGAATTTACGAGACGTACCCGAAAACTAGAAAAGTACTTGATACTGGTACTTGATTTTTTCAAGTACTTGTAATTCAAGTACTCGTTTTGACGAATACTTGCAAGTAACAAGTACTTTGTGCATTGCGTAGAGACAATTTATCATTGCAATCCATTTCATATCCATCATATCATATCATTCAATCCAGATCAAACCATATTTCAATGGGAAATTCACCGCTGATTGCAAATCGCGCAGAGTTTTTGTCGAAAAAAATTTATTTATAAGAAAAAGCAAGGAAAATCTGGAAAGAATGTTTTTTTAATGAAAAATTATGAAAATTTTGATTTTTTGAAAAAACTATTGGTGGATTTGTGTTCAGGGGGAAAAAATACATCGACATAAGACACAAAAAAAAAAATTTTTTTTTTGCATTTTGACAAAAATTCAATCGGTTCACTAAAATGACTGTAACTTTTTTTCTAGAAAAGATATAGACTTGAACTTGAGCTCATTCTTTTTGCAATCGTTGAAGCTTCAAAACCATGTTTGGTTCATTCGTGTATATGTATTTTTCGATTTTTGGCACATTTTTCAAGTTTGACCATCGATTTTTGCAAATTTGTTAAGGCCTAAACCCTTTCCGTTTTTTTTCGGCGATTTTCAAAGTACTCTCATTTCTACAAAAATCCATTTATCGGAATGAACCAAACGCCAATCTCTAAGTTTAGTGACAGCTTTTAAGTACGAAAAAGAAATTTTTGAATCGGTCCAACAAAACTTAAGTTATGAGCACTTTAAATTTCGCTATTTTGAGGTTTCTGGAAATGGAGCCGAAATTGAGCAAAAGTGTTTTTGATGAAAATTCGTAAAAATTTCAATCTTTTGAGAAAACTATCGGTAGATTCGTGTTCAGGGGGACAAGATACATCGATATGAAGTTAAAAAAAAATTAATTAAAAAAAACAAATTTCGTTTTTTGGCCAAAATTGAATCGGTTCACTAAAACGACTGTAATTTTTTTTCTCGATACGTTATCAACTTGAACTTGAGCTCATTCTCTTTGGCATCGTTGAAGCTTCAAAACCCCGTTTGGTTCATCCGATTCCGATCATTTTTCGATTTTTCGCAGATTTTTAAATTTCGACCATCGATTTTTCCAAATTTTTTCCATACCTTTTCGTTTTGTTCAGCGATTTTCAAACTGCTCTCATTTCCACACAAAATGAGATATCGGAATGAACCAAACGGCAATCTCTAAGTTTAGTCACAAGATACACGTACGAAATATAAAATTTCGAATCGGTCATACTGAAGTGAAGTTATGAGTACTTGAAATTTCGCTATGGAGGTTTTTGAAAATACGGACAAAATTGAGCAAAAAGGTTTTGCATAAAAATTCATGAAAATTTCGACTGTTTGAGAAAACTATTGGTAGATTCGTGTTCAGGGGAGCAAAATACATCGATATAAGGTTTTAAAAAAATTATGTAAAAAAAAAAATTCATCTTTTGGCCAAAATTGAATCAGTTCACTAAAACGACGTCATTTTTTTTTCCAGATAAGATATCGACTTCAACTTGAGCTCATTCTTTTCGCAATCGTCAAAGCTTTAAACTCTCGTTTGGTTCATCCATTTCCATTGATTTTTCGATTTTTGGCAGATTTTTAAAGTTCGACCATCGATTTCTGCACATTTTTCTCGGCGATTTTCAAAGTGCTATCATTTCTACAAAAATTAAGTTATCGAAATGAACCAAACGCCATTCTCCAAGTTTAGTCACAAAGTTTGCGAACGAAAAAGAAATTTTGAAATCGGTTCAACCAAACTAAAGTTACGAGCACTTGAAATTTCGCTATTTTGAGATTTTCAAAAATTCGCTCAAAAATGAGCAAAAAAAAATTTTGCATTTTCATCTTTTTCAAACTTTATTTCGACGGAAAATTCACCGCTGATTGCAAATCACGCCGAGTTTTCGCCGCAAAAAAATTCACGAGAAAAATCAAGAAAAAACTAAACAAAAAAATGGTTTTAATGAATTTAAAGCCTTGTGAATATTCATCTCCCATCACATCACTCGCCACTTTCTTCATCGATCCTCGCGTCCATTAATTAACTTCCATTGATTATCCATGTTTTTCCCCCTTATAAAATAAACATGTACCATTTGGCTTAAAGTGTCCGTCCCAGGACGGTAATCTCACGTGTTTTTTTCGCATAATGTTGGATGAACAATAAACCGAACAACCGGGCAATGATGAGCTCTGGAACCGCGAATATCGCACGAACTTGAATATGGCTGAGCAAAAACTGCGGAATAAATGCAAGGATTCTAAGCCTACGGAAGATGCAACATTGGGGAAATACACTATAACATCGTGGCTGCTTTCTCTGTCTTCCCCTCTTGCTCAATGTCGTATCGGACTGTATATGTTAATTCGTTTAAAACACGCTTCGTTGCGTCACGCTGTGTTTGTGTTTCGCGGCCAACAACTTCTTGAATTCACCGACGAAAAAAGGCGTAACAGGGATAATGAAGCACGTCGAAGCAACATCTCACCAGAGCCCTCTTCTTCTCGGGCATACCAAAGTTTCATATAGGAAGCATTCCACGTCAAGTCGGCCATCCCATTTTTTGAAATCACCAAAAATCGCATACAAATTTTTATAAAGTAGTTCTAAAACTATCAAGAAAATTCGTGATTTTTTCAGATTTTTATATTTCATATTTTAGCTGGAAAAAATACACAAAATGTTCTTGTTCCATTTTGTAACTCGAAAATTATTCATCATACGAAAAAAAAGTACAACATGAAATTTAGGATTTTCACTGAAATTTTTTACAAACTCCTCCAAAAGCTCTATATCCCATTTTCGGAGCAAATAATGTTTTGATATTGTTTTCCCCAGAATTAACATCTTCAATTTGTCTGTAGTTTTAACAGTTTTTTACTTGATATATTTATAGACTACACAAAAATTGGCTCAGTGGAGAATCCATTCCTTCCCATGCGTTTTTCATCCCAAACGAATACACAAATTTTTGTGTGCATTAACAGGGTTGAGACTATAGATATTTTCTAAAGCCTGCATTTTTGTTTATTTTTTGTACTTTTCCAATTTTTTCAACTTTTTTCATTATTATTTTTTTAAATATCTATCGAGCTCAATTTTCTTGTGACGATACACTCAATGACAATGAAAAATAATACCGAATTTCATAAAAATCGCGTGAGGGGTTCGGTTAAATTTTTTTTTGAAATTTCCATAAAAATTTTGTTAACGCTCCGACATCCGCATTTTTAGAAGTATCGAGCTAAAACTTTTTGCACAAATACACTGGATGATAAGAATGGTTAGGGTTGAATTTGGTGAAAAACGGTCAAGATGTTCGTTCGCAAAAAAATTTTGAAATTTCCGAAAAATACTCGTTAACACTAAGTTTCCTAATTTAGCAGCTATCGAGTTCACATCTCTAGCACCAATACACTGAACGACAAAAACAATTAATAATGTAATTGAACGGAATTGCTAAAGAATCATGCAAATTAGAAATTTGCACATAGCTTCTTCATTTGTTTCCGTCGTTCGGAAGCTTCCTTTATGAGGAAGCCATGATAATAAACATACATGTCATAAAGAAGGTCAAGGATATCCTCATAAAGGAGGGTTGACGAACTACGGAAAAAAATGATGAAGCTATGTGCAAATTTCTAATTTTTTTAGTTCGATTTGGGCATAATTTTCGGGTATGAAGCAACGATACTGCTTTGTTCCTGGAATCGTCTTCGCAGTATCAAAACGAGATTATTTTATTATTTTTTCCTGTCTACGATTAATGATGATAAGATATCTACACTGTTTTGTTAAATCACTCTATAATGATAGATTGTATCAATACAAATGCATTTGAAATAATGAATTCTCCACTACGCCCATTTTTTTATAATCTGTAAATATACGACGTAAAAAACTGTTAAAACTACAGACGAATCGAAGATGTTAATTCTGAGAAAAAAAATATCCAAACATTATTTGCTCCGAAAAATGGCATATAGAGTTTTCGGAGGACTTTGTAAACAATTTCAGTGAAAAGCACGTTGAAAATCCTAAATTTCATGTTGTACTTTTTTTCATACGATGAATAATTTTCGAGTTACAAAAAGGGTCAAATTTTGGGTATTTTTTTTACGGCTAAAAAATGTAATTTAAAAATCTGAAAAAACTCACGAATTTTCTTGATAGTTGGAACTACTTTCTAAAAATTTGTATGCGATTTTTGGCTATTTCAAAAAATGGTGTGGCCGACTTGACGTGAAATGTCTCGTAGGCAAACACACAAACAAACCCACACGTTGCACATGCAAGTGTAAGCCGCGAGGACGTAGCTTTTGCGTTACGTGAATAAAAGACGAGAACATAAAACAGACGAGTAATTGGATTATAATCACTCATCGCGTCCCCGCGGCGATTATCGCAGCAATGAAGACGTCTCTTTGTATTTTCCAATCGAAAAAACTCGAATTTTCATAAAATCCAAAGTCCACTGTCCATTAATCTCGATGGAAAAAGGTCCAAATGACTACTTCGACCTCAAATTGTGGAAGGTTCAAGATTGATGGTCAAGGAAGAGGGGCATTGATTTTGAGTGGGGAAAACTGCCGGAAAAACCGATAAGCGAGAATAAAAGAAAATTATCGTTATGCCGAAGAAACTCGAATTTTGATAAAATCCAAAGTCCACTGTCCTTGATTGAAAAACATCCAAATGACTACGACCTCAATTTCCATTGATTTTGAGTGGGGAAAACTGCCGGAAAAACCGATTAGCGAGAATAAAAGAAAATTATCGTTATGCCGAAGAAACTCGAATTTTGATAAAATCCAAAGTCCACTGTCCTTGATTGAAAAACATCCAAATGACTACGACCTCAATTTGCATTGATTTTGAGCGCGGGGAAAACTGAGGGAAAAACCGATAAGCGAGCATGAAGTAAAATTATCGCTATGTAAACGCCGAGGAAACTTTGGCTCTTGGCTGCGCGAGACGTTGACGTCGATTGTGCGTTATTTGGTTGACAAGAAACTACAGCTGGCAGATAAGAGACTGTATATATTTTTCCCTCGTTTTTGGCATGCACGTTCGCTCACTCGAATTGGAAAATGCGGCATAGAAGACGAACGAGTGACGAAATCGTCGCGATAAATACACGCGCGTGTTTTCAAGCCAATTATTATCAACATATTTTCTTGTTTATGGTTCGTTCTGCACTTATATATGGGTCGTTCCATGCCAAATCGACCAGAGTTGGAATCGACCCCTTTCAATTTCGATGAAATTTGGTCAGAAGTTTTCCCTTTTGATAAAACGAAGTTCTACCAAAGGAAAAAAATAAAAAATTTTTTTTTCAAAAGTTATGCAAGATTCAAAATTTCACAATTTTTTAAATCTTTCAAGTTTATTTTTTAAATATCTCGAAAACTATTATAGTTAGGAAAAAATGCTTCTGAGTTCCTCTTGAAGAGTATACTTGTGGTTACGAAAAAAAAAAAAAATTCCGAAAAAAAAATTTGAGAAATAATGAATTTGGAGAATTTAGTATTTTTTAAAATCGTGCAAATTCACGATCAACATTAAATTTTTGGGTCCATTTTTTTTATATAATATCATGCAAAATTTTAGTAAAAATTTAGTTTCTTTTGCAAAATTCAAAAAATGTATATTTTTTAAACAAACCAACACCATCCTGAAAATTTCAGGATCTTTTAAGATCAGTACAAGGTATTATATCAAAAAAAATGTAACCAAAAATTTATTGTTGATCGTGGATTTGCACGATTTTTCAAAATTCGAAACTTCATATTTTTGAAAAAACAAAAAATACCTTTATACGTGTAACACCATATATATATATATATATACTCTTCTATATGTATATATACTATATCTATATGTTTATACTCTTCAAACAAGCAGAAATAATCGATGCGAATGAATAATACGTCACGATGCTGAATTTCCCCGCAATTGGTCCTGATGAAGTCTGATTGATCATAAATTCGACTAACCATGTTGATGAAAGCTTCACCGCTCGCCTAAAACTCTCTCGGACGTTGTCCGAGATCGCTATAATTTTTTAGAATTCATATCTCTCTTATCACAATTGGTACATGATAAAATATACCGTTATATAAATTATATAAATTGCATATATGCACGATAAATATACATGGTACAAAAATATCCCATTGATAGGAAAAATTTTCGGAAAAAAAATGTTGAACAAAAATTCTGAATTTTTTAAATTAAATCCAGAACGATTGTATGTAATTTTTTACCCTCTTAGTTAACGATTGCACGAAAACCCAGTATTTTTAGTTACGCTACATTTTTTAAATATGGTCGTTTTTTGCAAAAAATTGAATACTCTTGTGAAAAAAATCGTACGAAATATTGAAAAAAAAAACAAAATCAAATCTTATACTCCCCCCCCCCCCGCAAGTTTGTCATGCGAAAAACAGTTTAAAAAAAATTCATGAGTCGTGCGCCAAAATTGCAACGCCAAAGAGGAGCCAAAAAAAATCGAAATTTTTTTTTGGAAAAAGCGAAATGAAGCTGAACATGTCCCCTTTGAAACGCCGCTTGAATTGGAATATCTTCATTTTTAAAAGAGCAGCGAAACTTTTGGTATGAACCTCATGATAGTGCAAAATTGCAATTTCACGCTTGGAATTGCAGATGCCCCAGCTGTTGTCTCAGCAGCATGAAAGGCATAAATTATTCAAAAAAAAACACGTGAGAGTCGAGGAAATTATCACAAATTCCCTCATTTTGATAAAAAGCGCGCTAAATAAATTGACTATATTATATTCATTGCGCTTGCCCAAGGTCAAACTCTCTCTATCGATTTAGCGCATGAATGATACACGGGGTGAATTGTGAAGACGCGAAAGCGCGATGCACACATAATCCCGTTGATGAAACTAACCAACGGATTAATTTAGACCGCCAGACCGCAGCCAGACGGTCACGTTATGCGGACCACGTGACTTCTCACCGCCGAAATTAATAATATTATACATATTATATACCCATTGTAATTATAATATCCATACACTGAGAAAAAAGTTCAGTTAAAACAACTAAATCCATTTAGTTGAAAAAAATTTAGTTGACTCAATATTAATTTGTTTGAAATAATGAAACTATAATTAATTCAACAAATGGATTTGGTTAACCATAAGATACGAGATGAACGAAATTATTTGGTCAATTTCCAGATACAGTTTGGTCCAATTTACACGTTACTGAGTTGCTGTACAGAAATATTTCGTTGATTTCTACTATATTTTAACTAGATAAATTTAGTTGTAACAAAAAAACAATTCGTATTTTCAATCGCACAATTTATTTGGTACAAAGACATTTATTTGATTGAACTGAAACTTTGCCCATTGAAGCAACGATTTAACCGATTTAACTAAAACTTTCACTGTATCTTTGTTGAATTACCAAAATGATCTCGTTGAACGTCCGGAAACAAATATTTGGTTGAGTCAAACAAGTTTTTGCATTTTCAACAAAAATTGGTTCTCAATGTAGTAATATCAGTAATATTAATTATAATATCCATATTATATCATTATTAATTATAATATCGAGAGTAATTATAGTAATTATAATTGTAATTATAATAATAATATATAATATCGAATTATAGTCATTGTAATTAAACATAATAACCCGGATAAACACTCTCAAGAAAAAGAAAAAAAAAATTGAGGTCTTTTCTCACCATTTTCGTACGAATTTGCCGATGACAATTGCAGACTGTTGCCACGACGAAGATTTCCCGGTGTCGAGATAATACACTCACTGCCCGGTATCACCATGATTTTTGTCCAAGCAAATTATATATATATTTGCAGATATATATATTTTTCACTTTTCCACAAATTAGCGCTCGAAAATCACGCAAAATTCATCCGATAGCGAAACACTCTCCGCTTAAAAACAAAACAATGATGTATGTTTGAAATTCGAATTTTGAAACTATAATAATATATGAAAAATGATATATAGTATACAATACACATAAATGTGAGGAAACGTAATCCTCAGAAAAAATTGCCAAAACGTTACTATCATAAACTCGTTGCTTGTCATCAAAAAATTTCTTTCAATAAAGAAACATTAAAAATTTTTTTACGATAGGCCATTTTGCCCCAATTCTCTGGATATGGATATCTATCAGTATGCTCGACACTCATCGTTGATATTTCGCTTCTCCGCGCACACAATATCAATATCGTAAAACTTTCAGACTATTATGAACCGCATCGCACATTCTCCCCTCTCATGTGCGATGAAAAACAGCTGTTCCGATTATTTCCACAGTTTGCCGGTGCTGCCACTGCTGCCGAGTGGCGCCACCGTACGACAGAAGACCGATATTTTTCAATGCGAACGATCGTCAATTTTCTAACAAAATCCGTTCACTCGGTCTTTCATTTTTCGAGAACTCATTATCTGCACGTAAATAAAGAAGGATTGTGACATTACTGTTTGTATAACACGACACTCGTTATATACTTTGTGTATGATATATTCGTTGTCCGAAACGCGCTCTTGCAATTTTCACGATTCTCAATCATTCCGGCATCGCAGCGCCCTCCGTGCGAATGCGTGTGAAAGCGACAAGCGCGCGCGCGATTCTGACTGATTCTGACGGCGTCGCACGGTCAAATCGACGAAAAGTCAAAATGTTTATTTTTACTTGTCCCCCCCTCCCGTTTTGCGTGTCTAAGAGCTGTGATGGCACTTCGTACGGCCGTCGGCTGCTTTTGGCATACGTACAAATAAATCAGTGATCGGCAACAAAATTTATCTATAATTATATTATACAATTTTTTCGAAAAATTAATAATAAGCAAAAAAATATTACTATTTTTTTTGTAAAATTAGTAATTAGCGGTAACATATTACTAATTTTTCTAAAAATTAGTAATTAGCCAAAGATATTACTAATTTTTCTAATAAATAAGTAATTAGTCACAAAACATTTCATATTTTTCAAAAAAAATGAGTAATTAATAAAATATTACTAATTTTTTCCAAGAATTAGTAATTAGCGAGAAAGATATTGCTAAATAACCAAGGAGATCAATAATTTTTGGAGAAATGTTGTATTAATTTTGGAAAAAGTAATAAATTACTAATGCATTTTTTTAAAGGTACTGATTAAATATTCGTATTAATAATAACTTATGTGATATCGTATGACATTCGATGCAATAAATACTATTGCGTGAAATATTCAGAAGACCTAGTTATTATAAAACATAAAACAACTTTTTTAATAAAGTTGTTTGAGCTTATAATCATGACTCAATCCGTACACACAAGTACTTAAATATACACAGAACTTTTCTACGAATTACCGTTTTTTTAAAATTATACTTAGAAAAATTACAATTACTATACTTAGAAAAAAGCTTGGTAATATTTATTCGCTAATTACTATTTTTTTTTTTTTTTGAAAATTTAGAAATATTTTGTCGCTAATCAGAGTTGGGCAAAGTACTTGCAAGTATTTGAAGTACAAGTACTTGTAAAAATCAAGTACCAGTATCAAGTACGTTTCTATTTTTCGGGTACGTCTCGTAAATTCTGGTACTTGGGTCATTCCATGTCAAATCGACTAAGAGATGGTATCGACCACTTTCAATTTCGATGAAATTTGGTCAGAAGTTTTGTTTTATCATAAAACCAAGTTCTCCGAAGGAAAAAAAAATATTGTTTTTTTTTTTCAAAAGTTATGCAAAGTTCAAAATTGAACCATTTTTCAATTTTTTTTTCTAAATATCTTGAAAACTATGATAGTTATGACAAATCGTTTGTTTCGTCTTGAAGAGTATACTTGGGGCTACGAAAAAAAAATATTCCGACAAAATTTTTTGAAAAATGATGAATTTGGAGAATTTTGAATTTTTTAAAATCGTGAAAATCCACAATTAACATCGAATTTTTTGTTTAATTTTTTAAATATAATACCTTGTTCTGATCTGAAAAGATCCTGAAATTTTCAGAAAAGTGTTTTTTTTTTCAAAAATATGAATTTTTCTAAGTCGAGCAATCATGTAATTTAGGAATTTTCAGCAGTCAAAATTACATGATTGATCAACTTCACTTAACTTAGAGGTAAACAAAAAGTTTTACCAAAATTCAAAAATTCATATTTTTTAAACAAAAAAAAACACATTTCTGAAAATTTCAGGATCTTTTAATATCAGTACAAGGTGTTATATAAAAAAATAAAACCAAAAATTTAATATTGATCGTGGATTTTCACGATTTTGAACAATTCTCCAAATTCATCATTTTTCAAAAATTGGTTTCGGAATATTTTTTTTTGTAGCCCCAAGTATACTCTTTAAGACGAACCCAGAACGATTTTTTCGTAATTATAATAGTTTTCGAAATATTTAACAAATAAACTTGAAAAAATGGTGAAATTTTAAATTTTCGAAAAAAAATTTCAATTTTTTTCCTTCGTTAGAACTTTGTTTTATGATAAAAAAAAACTTCTGACCAAATTTCATCGAAATTGAAAGAGGTCGATTCCAAATATTGGTCGATTTGACATGGAATGACCCATATTCAAAGGCTTTGCACATGCAACCATCAGCAAGACACATTCAAAAGTACTTGATACTTGTACTTGAAAAAAGTACTTCAATTTTCAAGTACAGTACTTCAAGTACATGAAGTACTTGAAAAATTTAAGTATGATACTTGAAGTACTTTGTACTTGCAAGTACTGTACTTCAAGTACCTGAAAGTACTGAGTACTTTCAAGTACTGCCCAACTCTGTCGCTAATTACGAATTTTTTTGAAAAAGTTTGAAATATTTTCTTTCTAATTACAAATTTTTAAAAAATTCCCAATATTTTTCCGCTAATTACGAATTTTTATAAAAAATTATCAATATTTTTCAACTAATTATTAATTTTTCGAAAAAATGATTGATAAAATCAATATCGTTGACGAAAAAATCGATACTACCGATCACTGAAATTGATATTACAAACCTACGACGAAAATAAATCATTTTTAACTGAGAGCTTTTTTTTTTTATTGAAAAATAACGTTTTATTTTATTTCTTGTTTATTGGAAAAAAATACAGAATAGCAGTTCTACGCGTCTCATCTATCCTCAGGCTGCTTCGATGGTAAATCCGTGCCGAACAATTCGCCGATGTACTTGAGGAATTTATCGCCCAACGCTTGAACGTCGGAGGAGCCGCGCGACGCGTCGACAATGATCTCGTTGTTCCTGTGAAAAGCGCGTGACAAGGGTCCCGCTTGAGACGTTGACGCTTCCGGCAAATCGATCCGCGATTGCAAGCTCTTCTCGTCGATATCGTGGCTTCTCCTCGGGCATTTTCTCGTGTAATCCTCAATTTTGTAAGCGCAATGCCTTCTGTAAGAATTTTCAATTGCTAAAAGGGCGTAAGCGAGGAATCGACGATGATACCAGAGCGCCTCGTGGCCCGGAAACGAGAGTATATCGTTTTCATTGTCCTTGCAATCTTCGGCCCAGAACGAGAGAGCGATGAGCGTACGATCGTAATCGACGCTCGAGCATCTCGGTGACCTTGAGCCGTGCAAAAAATTCAAATATTCCCGAGAATCGGTCGTTTCCGGGGATGACGATGAATCTGGGGATGAGACGAAACGTTCCACGAATTCACGACGTTCCTTAATTTCATTGATCGTGACGACGTCGTGAGCATCACGATTTTTGACGCTCTCGCGCTCAAAGAGCAAACGCTTGAGTATAAATTGTCGGTAAGCTAGACCACTGTGATCGGAAACGTGGCGACTGCACCATTTACGCGAATTTTCCCACTCAATTTTCAGTATCCTCGCGTAAGACGCCTCCGTCATGTTCGTTTCCCAAACGGTCATCGCGTATTCGCGATGACTCCAAGCGTGATAATTATTGGCGTATCTGTCGGCCGATATGCCGGCAACGTCGATCTCTCTCGTGAGCAAATTTTCAATCTCCGGACCGGAAGCTACCGATCCAACGAGGAGATAACGAACGAGCCATCGTCTGTACGCGAATGCGTCGAAACATTTGGCCTTGTAATTGAGGATCAGCGAGGAGAAGCGCAATTCTTCAAGCGCGTCCAAACGACCGTTGCGCACGAGTTCTCGTTTCATGTTCCAAAATGTCGTTACATCGGGATTCAGCAATAGAGCACCCATCAGCCATCGAGATATCGCCGAGGGTTCTTGACGACGATAATCGTTTCTGCGAAGATCCACGAGACGACTGTAAGTGTGACAATAGAGAGGCTGAACGCACCATGATGCGAGACCCAGGGAATGCTCCTCGTGATAAACGGGCGATTTATTCTCGTTGTCCTGAATTGGAATTATCTCAAAGCTTCTCCTGAACAAAAGAAAAACAAACGCACCATTATTATGAGCAGAGTTGTGAAAATAAAAATGTAAAAGTAATGCATTACCCATTACTTTAAACAATGTGTATTGGACCAGTTTTCCATTACAAATTACAAAAGTAATGTGTAATGGATGCGTGTTTCATTACAAATAAAAAAAAAAGTAATGTGTAATGTATGCATGTCCCATTACAAATAAAAAAGTAATGTATAATGGATACATGTGCCATTACAAGTAAAAAAAAAGTAATGTGTAATGGATGCGTGTTTCATTACAAATAAAAAACAAATTTGATAGCGAATATCATTGATAGCTATACTGCCTCTTCACAAAATTTCATTGCAATATCTAAAAAATTTCAAAAGTTATAGTGTTTACACTTCTGTTATAAAAATTAAAAATTTGATAAAAGTTTAATCATTCGATCGATATTAGCTATATTAGCTCTGTGCAAAGTTTCAGTACAATATCTTAAAAATTGCACAAGTTAGAGCATTTAGGCTATTTTTCAAAAAATTCAAAATTCCATAAAATCCCTCGATGGATTTTCGCCAAATTCAATACCAAACAACCTTAATAGCTATACTAATTCTGTACAAAGTTTGAGTGCAATATCTTGAAAATTGCAGAGGTTAGAGCGTTTACGCCATTCTTGCAAAAACGAAAAAAGTCGATAAAGTCGCAACACTCGTTGTAATTAAAACAAAATTTTTTTCATAATGAAGAGCAGTTCGGGCTCAACAAGTGTGCCAAATTTTAGCTTCATATCTCAAAGCCTTTTCGAGTTATTAATTATTTACATCTGAAACTCAGGATACACACACACACACACATCCATCCGGACATTTTTTCTAAATATGATTTCTCAATGTTTTAGGACATTTTGAACATATTGGCATAAAAATCGCGAAAAAAAAATTGATCACGAAAAGTAATGTGTAATGTATGCATGTTCCATTACAAATAAAAAAGTAATGTGTAATGGATGCATGTCCCATTACACATAAAGAAGTAATGTGTAATGGATGCATGTGCCATTACAAATAAAAAAAGTAATGTATAATGGATGCGTGTTCCATTACAAATAAAAAAGTAATGTGTAATGTATGCACATTCCACTACAAATTACAATTTAAAAAAAAAGTAATTTGCAGTGGAGAATATTCCATTACAAATAGAAAAATTGGCGTGCTCGTATTAGAAATTTGTGCATTACTGTCTCATTGTTTTATTTTTCTCATTAAAAGTTCATCCACAATTATCACGAATGATCCATAAAGTTAAAAAAAAAAGAACACGCACATTATTTAGGGATTCAATAAAGCGACGAATTTTGTATCAGTAACTTGTAATTTTTATTAGATTGCTTATAATTATGGGTAAGAGCGCGTAAAATCCAGTTTAATATAAAGTCGGATAATGTTTGGGGTTGAGTACATTTTCGTACTTCATATTTAAAGATGAACTGTCTGTTTTTTGGTTTCTATTTTTTTAACTTTATGGATCATTTGTAATAATGGTGGATGAACTTTTAGTGAGCGAAATAAAATAATGAGACAGCAATGTGCATAAGTTTCTAATACGAGTACAGCAATTTTTCTATTTGTAATGGAATATTCTTCACTGCAAATTACTTTTTTTTTAAATTATAATTTGTAATGGAACAGGAATTGCATACATTACACATTACTTTTTTATTTGTAATGGAACAGGCATCCATTACACATAACTTTTTTTATTTGTAATGGTACAGTTATCCATTTCACATTATGCAGTGTAATGGGTAATAAATACAGTAATGCATTATTTACAACTCTGATTATGATTAATAATAGAGGACCATGCCAAACATAACCAAGAAAAAAATACATATATATTGTTTTTATGGGACGAAGGAAAAAGTATTAATCCTTAAAATTATTTATTATTATTATGATTATTATTATGATTATTATTATTTATAGGGGGAGATGATCCAAAACTTACAGCTCGGGATCTTTCCTCAAGATATTTTCGATGTCGGACAATATCTTCTCAGCTGCGGGGAACGTTTCCTCGTGTATCGTAATATCATCACTGCTCGGACGTTTCGTCGTGTTTCTCGATAGATTCATCGTTTTCCGTCCGTCTACAATTTATTCCTCGTACGTCATAAGCCGTGCATACGATCAAGTCAACTGCACCTATCGCAATGCAGAATGCGGACGAGCCCCGCCGCTGCATGTAGCACACACCCACATTGTTTGTCCGTCGAAAAATATAAATAAATACGACAAATTAGCGAGCTGCGAGGCAAAAGCAGAGCACTTTCTAGCAGAGTAAAAATATCGCCGATAAGGGCTCCGCGGGTGTATCCACCATGGAGAGGGGTCGGACCGTAATCGTGTGCACCTTGCTCCTGCGGTACAGTAGATTCTAAGGTCGGTATGACAGTTCACAGGATTCCCCGGGAAATTCGATATGAAACTCACTGCTGAGTTGGGTAGTACCCATTATTTTGTGTAATGAATTACTCTCAAATTACACAATACATCCGTGTTTAGTATTGATTCTTTTTATAATTACAAATTACAGATATATTTAGTATCGAAACGTTCTCTTATTTCAAATTACAAATCTAAATACATTTGTATTTCGTAATTAGAACAATAACGATACTGATTACGTTTGTAATCTGTAATTAGAAAAAAAATCGATACGAATTACATTTGTAATTAGTAATCAGAAAATATTTTCATACTAAATATGTACATATGAGTCATTACATGTCAAACCGACCAAGAGTTGGAAACGACCCCTTTCAATTTCGATGAAATTTGGTCAGAAGCTTTCGTTTTTAATAAAACAAAGTTCCACCGAAGGAAAAAAATATAAAATAAAAATTTTTCGAAAGTTGTTCAAAATTTGACAATTTTTTAAATCTTTCAAGTTTATTTTTTAAATATCTTGAAAATTATTATAGTTACGAAAAAATCGTTTTGGGTTCGTCTTGAAGAGTATACTTGTCGCTACGAAAAATGCAAAAAAGTATATTTTTTAAACAACAAAACACCATCCTGAAAATTTCAGGATCTTTTAAGATTAATACAAGGTATTATACAAATAATATTTAACCAAAAATTTAATGTTAATCGTGGATTTAGACGATTTTTAAAAATTCATATTTTTGAAAAAACAAAAAAAGCCTTTATAAAAAATGTCAGGATCTTTTAAGATCAGTAAAAGGTATTATATAAAAAAATGGAACCAAAAATTTAATGTTGAAAGTGAATTTTCACGATTTTTGAAGATTAAAAATTCTCCAAATTCATAATTTTTCAAAATTTTTGTTCGGAATATTTTGAAAAATGATAAATTTGGAGAATTTAATAGTTTTCGAGATATTCAAAAAATAAAGTTGAAAGATTTGAAAAATGGTGAAATTTTTAATTTTGCATAACTTTCGAAAATTTGTAATTTTGTTTCCTTTGGTAGAACTTCGTTTTATTAAAAACGAAAACTTTTTACCAAATTTCATCGAAATCTAAAGGGGTCGATTCCAACTCCAGGTCGATTTGACATGGAATGACCCATATGTAGTTTGTAATTAGCTGATCACAAATTTGCCCAACTCTGCTGAATTGATACTATCTTTATCCTAACATCCTAAAAATGCCGGTTTTTTTTATTACTAATGCTTTCAACCCATCCGCCAGCTGCTGTCCAGCAGTAGCAGCACCGGTAGCGCGGCGTTATCGTGTGCGTGTGCGTGTCCGTGTATGTGCGTCTGTCAGATAATCATAATAAGCACATTAGCCCAGCTGTGCAGCCAGTGTTCCTTGACCTCTCGAAGCGCGAGCCATGAGTCTCAAAACGCCGTCATCGTCGAATCTTCATTCGTCAGTGTATTTCAACCCACGCAAAGAAAAAATGCCACGTTGAAACAATATCGAATAATCAAGCGTTATCAATTATCAACTCTCGTCCCATTAAAACCCCGTTCGGACATGAATTGGTCATCGTTTATTTGATTCCAACGCGCGATTGTGCCGCGTATCAAGAACGAAGCTGTAAAAGTGCCCCAGATCTCAGTATTATTGCACCGCAAGGTTGGTAATTTAAAAACAAAAATCACGATTGATTTCATTTTCTTCTTTTTAAAATTATAATATAAATGATTTTCAATTCTGTAATTTTTGCTCTGAAATCCAATTACACTGAATTAAATTGAAATCTAGTCGATATATGGATTAATTTTTATTTAAAAAAAAACAGTGAAAATTTTTCAACCTATAATTTTGGCTCTGAAATCCAGATACCGTGATTAAAATTGAAATCTGGTCGAAATGTGGATTAATTTTTTATTTAAAAAAAAGGCACGTAACTGTGAAGAAAAAAGAACGATTTGAAATTTACTTTTCGCAGAGAATAGCCACAATGGATATTGGAGTTATTAAGATAGCGGAGGACAATGATTTTGAAAAATTAAAGCGTCTGTACGACGACAACAATGATTGGAGGCTCGATTACAACAAACCCGATCTTTCCGTTTGGACGAAGTCAGTGCCTGGAATAAGCTTCCGTATGGTTAAGGTAAAAATCTGATTCTCATCGCTGTTTGCCTAATCTTGACATAAGAATATAGGAATATTACAGGATTACGAGATAATTAAAACAGGAAACATTCTACATGAAAAATATACACAAATTCATGCAACAGAAGTATTAAAATATGCATATATTGGTGCGACGTGTCTCAATTGTGGATATGGCAAATTTTAATCCCTAATTTATATTGTGTCGCCAGATACGAACGATATTTTCAGATGTTATGCCGGAAACACTGTACGACGTGTTACACGATCCGGAATACAGAAAAGTGTGGGATACTCACATGATAGAGTCCAGAGACATAGGCTTCTTCAATCCCAATAACGACATCGGTTATTATTCCAGTGAGTTTGAATTCTGAAAAAAAACGAAAATTTTAGAGTTTATTCTCTGTTTTTTTGCTTCATCATAAAGGAAGCTTTGTTTTCGTGAAAAAATTTTTGTTGCGATTTTTATGCCAATATGTTAAAAATGTCCTAAAACATCGAGAAATCATACTTAGAAAAATTGTCCAGATGGATGTGTGTGTGTGTGTGTGTATATCCTGAGTTTCAGATGTAAATAATTAATAACTTGAAAACGCTTCGAGATATCAAGCTAAAATTTGGCACACTTGTCGAGCACGAATTGCTCTTTATTATGAAAAAAATTTTGTTTCAATTATAACGGGTGTTTAGATTTTATCGACTTTTTTCGTTTTTGCAAGAATGGCGTAAACGCTCTAACCTCTGCAATTTTCAAGATATTGCACTCAAACTTTGTACAGAATTAGTATAGCTATTAAGGTTGTTTGGTATTGAATTTGGCGAAAATCCATCGAGGGATTAAAATTTTATGGAATTTTGAATTTTTTGAAAAATAGCCCAAACGCTCTAACTTGTGCAATTTTTAAGATATTATACTGAAACTTTGCACAGAGCTAATATAGCTATCGAGGTTGTTCGCTATTAAATTTGGCAAAAATCCATGGAGGGATTAAAACTTTATGAAATTTTTAATTTTTTGAAAAATAGCGTAAACGCTCTGACTTGTGCAATTTCTAAGATATTACACTGAAACTTTACACAGAGCTAATATAGCTGTCGAGGATGTTCGTTATTAAATTGGGCGAAAATCGATCGAATGATTAAATTTTCATCAAATTTTTAATTTTTATAAAAGGAGCGTAAACGCTATAACTTTTGAAATTTTTTAGATATTGCAATGAAATTTTGTGAAGACCCAGTATAGCTATCAATGTTATTCGCTATCAAATTTAGCGAAAATCGATCGAATTTGCACATTGATTACTAATATTTTTGAATAGTTAACAAAGCTTCCTTTACGAGGAAGCCAAATTTGATCGCCATACTGTGTTAAAGGAAGCTATGTGAACTATGGATAAAGATGAGGAAGCAATGTCCACTTTTTTTTTTTTGCTTCCTCATAAAGGGAGCTTTGTTTTCGTGAAAATTTTATTTTTCAAGATTTTTATGCCAATGTGATTTTTGTGCCAAAAATTAAAATTTTATCAAATTTTTTTTTTTTTAAATAGCGTACTTTAACTTCGGCTATTTGCGAGATATTGTACTGAAATATTGTACACATTCAAAATAGTGATCAAGGTTGTTCGCTATTGAATTTGGCAAAAATCAAATTTAGGAAGAAGTAAATTTGAAAGAATTCGGCAAATTTGTACGTTGATAACTCATGTTTTTCGATAGTTAACAAAGCTTCCTTTATGAGGAAGCCAAATTTGATCGCCATACTTTGTGATAAAGGAAGTTGTGTGAACTATGGATAAAGATGAGGAAGCAATGTGCAAATGTCCAATTTGTTTTGTTTTATATTATATTTTGTTTAAAATTCCATCTTCCATATTTTCAGTGGCCTGCCCTTCACCCTTGAAGAATCGTGACTTTGTTCTGCAACGTTCGTGGCTGGACACAGGATTGGAACAGTTAATATTGAATCATTCGGTTTTTCACAAGGATTATCCGCCGCAAAAGCATTACGTGAGAGCCACGTCTTATCTCACAGGTGAGATATCATCACTAAGAGCAACAAAATCAACGGAAATTTCGAATTCTCCTCTCATCGCTCTTAATCCTCCATTCAAGGTTACATCGTACGACCTTCTCGTAACGGGGATGGCTCGGAGCTCGGTTACGTATCGCACACAGATCCTCATGGAAAACTTCCCGTTTGGTTAGTCAACAAAGTAACCCAAATATTTGCTCCAAAGGTACAGTGGAAAATATTTTTAAAGTCAAAATACGAGATTATTTTTTTATACGCTTGTTTTCACATTTATAACTGCGTACGAAGAATCATCTCTATAAAAATATACTAAATCAAGGGAACTAAAAATCTCCAAATGAGTTTTATCTACGAAGAAGAGATATTAAGGTACAAAGTCCCCTTATCACGAGTGTATCTTTGTTTTAAGATGGTGAAGAAATTGCATAAAGCCTCGATCGGTTATCCAGACTGGAAGGTACAAAATAATCCGAATCATAGACCGTGGCATTCGCCGGAGCAGATAGCGGCACCGCGGATACGAGTCGAGGACGTGAGTGGCATTGTAAAAAGAGAATTTACAAAATCTCATCGTATATCACTGAGCAGGGTTGCGAAATTTGTAATGTAAAAGTAATGCATTATTCATTACTTTTAGAATGTGTAATGGAAAAAATTTCCATTACCCATTACAATGTAGTGTGAGGTGAAAAAAATTTGCATTACCCATTACAATGTAGTGTGTAATGGAAAACATTTTCATTACCCATTACAATGTAGTGTGTAATGGAAAAAATTTTCATTACTCATTATAATGTAGTGTGTAATGGAAGAAAATCTCATGACCCATTACAATGTAGTGTGTAATAGAAAAAATTTCCATTATCCATTGCAATGTAATGTGTAATGGACAAAACTTTGATTGCAATTTTGGGAATGGAAAAATATAGTTGAATAAATTATTGCAATTTTGCATTACATTTTGATGACTTGGGTACCTTAAATTCTAACAAGCATCTATATGCATAGAAAAAGTTGAACGACGATATAATACGGTACTGCCATCGTCGGCCCCGGTGAAACGGCTTTTCAGCTACGCAATGATGATGAACGCTCCTAAATTCAATAGGCTCACGGAACATCACTTTGAGCAAAGGATATTGGCCAAAGCAAACGCTGAAAAAAAGTATATTTAGAAGTGCAGTTCAACGTTCCACTTTTTGTATGCATATAGATGCTTTTTAGAATTTAAGGTACCTAAGTCATTAAAATGTAATGCAAAATTGCAATAATTTATTCATCTATATTTTTCCATTCCCAAAATTGCAATCAAAGTTTTGTCCATTACACATTACATTGCAATGGGTAATGGAAATTTTTTCTATTACACACTGCATTGTAATGAGTAATGAAATTTTGTTCCATTACATACTACATTGTAATGGGTAATGAAAATGTTTTCCATTACACACTACATTTTAATGGGTAATGGAAATTTGTTCTATTACACACTACACTGTAATGGGTCAAGACATTTTTTTCCTTTACATACTACACTGTAATGGGTAATGGATTTCTTTTTATTACACACTGCATTGCAATGGGTAATGGATTTTTTTCCATTACACACTACATTGTAATGGGTAATAAATTTTATTTCCATTGAACACAACATTGTAATGGGTAATGTAAATTTTTATCATTACACATTACATTGTAATGGGTAATGTAAATTTTTTCCATTATACACTACATTATAATGAGTAATGAAATTTTTTTCCATTACACACATTGTAATGGGTAATGTAAATTTTTTCCACTACACACTGTATTGTAATGGGTAATGAAAATGGCAATGCATTACGAAAAGTAATGCATTACTTGCAACCCTGTCACTGAGTATTGTGGGGTTGATTGAAACAGTAAATTCCTCGTATCGTTTTCAGTGCATCAAATCAATGGCAGAGAAGAATATGAAGAACAATTACGTCGACGAGTCGGATTACAGAGAATCATCGCACAAGGAAATAATGAGTATCGACAGCGATTAGTCCGTGATGTCAAACGAGACGAGAACAAGAATGAAACAAAACCAAAGAACGACGTTTTTCCAAAGATGATTCGACAGGATTATTTTCGTTCTCACTAGATGAGCTTTTCACGAGAGAGAAATATCATCTTGTGAGATAATTCTTCGAGGATAGATAGAAAATAGAGAGAATTATTTGCAGGATCCCTCGGAATTACAAAGGGATGCCATTTTTGGGCATCAAGTTCGATATAATCTCAAAAAAGTCATATACGTAGCATTTAAAGTACCGGCTTTTGTGTAAGATTGCGTAATACGAATAAGGCTCACTGGCATATCCATTTTTACGGCTATTTTCCGCCGAATTTATTGTCATTGGAAAAAGAAAAACGAGTGGTCTGCAGATAAGGAAAATAATGACTTTAACAAATACATGATCAATGAAACTCTCGTGAAACGCACTTCTTTTTATCTTTTTTTTTTTTTTTACTACGATCAACGATCAAATTTTCCGAATAATCTTGTCGGGTGATTCAGACGAAAAAAAAATTTCAACGAATCCGCAAAAAAAATATATCCTCGTTATTTGAGACATTATACGACACATTTATCGTCTTCCTATCGACATAATTGTTCAATGCTTAGTGTAAATTGCAAGATTATACGAATGTTCCAATGGTGCTCAGTTATCAAAGCCAATTTTACACTGAAGAGAACGGGGGACAAAAAAAAACGTACGAGAAAGTTATCCAGACTCAATTCTCAATGTTACCGTTTATCAGTGAGGTTTCACGGTTCTATGGCTAATTTTGCAAATAACATTCGAGAACGAATCTGCATCGGACAAAAAGTCTGATAATTCCGTGCAGTCTTGTCTCGTTAATAATCGCAGCTTATAATTTTATCGAGCAATTATTCTTTTCGTGCCTTTTATGCAACTAATGATATAAAAAAAACAATAGTACGTCACAAATTTGCGAAAGACTTATTAATAATAATAATAATGAGCTTCTGTACAGTTTTCGTGACCGCTGAATCGCAAATAAGGGCTGTGCATAAAATAGAAAAAATTTTGAGAGAGACAAAAAAAGAAGAGCATGAAAGAAGCATGTTCGGTCCTTATTCGATGGTCTCCATCAGAGTTGGGCAAAGTACTCGCAAGTACTTCAAGTATCAAGTACAAAGTACCGTAGGTACTTGAAGTATCAAGTACCGGTGGTACTTGAAGTACACGTACTTGAAAAAATCAAGTACCAGTATCAAGTACTTTTCTAGTTTTCGGGTACGTCTCGTAAATTCTGGTACTTGGGTCATTCCCATGTCAAATCGACCAAGAGTTGGAATCGACCACTTTCAATTTCGATGAAATTTGGTCAGAAGTTTTGATTTATCATAAAACCAAGTTCTACCGAGGAAAAAAATCAATTTTTTTTTTTCAAAAGTTATGCAAAATTCAAAATTTAACAATTTTTCAAATTTTTTTTCTAAATATCTTGAAAACTATGATAGTTATGAAAAATCGTTCGTTTCGTCTTGAAGAGTATACTTGGGGCTACGAAAAAAAAATATTCCGACAAAAAAATTTGAAAAATGATGAATTTGGAGAATTTTGAATTTTTTAAAATCGTGAAAATCCACAATTAACATCGAATTTTTTGTTCAATTTTTTAAATATAATGCCTTGTATTGATTTGAAAAGATCCTGAAAGATTTTCAGAAAGATGTTTTTTTTTTCAAAATTATGAATTTTTTTTAAGTTGAGCAGTCATGTAATTTTGTAATTTTCAGCAGTCAAAATTACATGATTGATCAACTTCACTCAACTTAGAGGTAAACAAAAAGTTTTACCAAAATTCAAAAATTCATATTTTTGAAACAAAAAAAAAACACATTTCTGAAAATTTCAGAATCTTTTAATATCAGTACAAGGTGTTACATAAAAAAATAAAACCAAAAATTTAATGTTGATCGTGGATTTTCACGATTTTGAAAAATTCTCCAGATTCCTCATTTTTCAAAAATTTGTTTCGGAATATTTTTTTTTAGCCCCAAGTATAGTACTCTTTAAGACGAACCCAGAACGATTTTTTCGTAACTATAATAGTTTTCGGAATATTTAAAAAATAAACTTGAAAAAATGGTGAGATTTTGAATTTTCGAAAAAAAAATTTAATTTTTTTCCTTTGTTACAACTTTGTTTTATGACAAAAGAAATCTTCTGACCAAATTTCATCGAAATTGAAAGGGGTCGATTCCAAATATTGGTCTATTTGACATGGAATGACCCATATTCAAAGGCCTTGCACATGCAACCATCAGCAAGATACATTCAAAAGTACTTGATACTAGTACTTGAAAAAAGTACTTCAAGTACAGAAAAGTACTTGAAATTTTCAAGTACATGAAGTACAATAATTGAAGTACTTTTGAAGTACTTTATACTTGCAAGTACTGTACTTCAAGTACCTGCAAGTACCGAGTACTTTCAAGTACTGCCCAGCTCTGGTCTCCATTATACATGAAAGTAAAAGGGAAAAAAATTGAGCTATGTCCTACCGATACAGCGTGGAGCGGTATGAATTCCATCCATTCGCAAACGTCTGCGAGAAAAATTAATCGGGATTTATTCCGATCGAATAGCTCTAAATTTTTCTTTGTTCGTACATTGGAGCTTTGCCTGTGCGCTAGCGAGAGAAAATAAGAAAAATATCACTCGAAGCTCGTCCACACATGTCGAGCTTAGAGCGATGTACGATTATGTGTTATTAATTTTTTTGTTTCGTCGATTATAAATTGCCTATTAACGTTTCGTACTGCACACTGCAAATGCATTGAAACGTATAAATACCTCCGTAAGATTAGCTGATAACAGAAAAAAAAAAGTAAGCAGCAAAATGTCTCGCCTTATTCGCTGTTTTATTATGTACACGTACATTTTAAGGGGTCTTTGGGTGGATAACTCAAAAAATTGATTTTCCCTCGATTTTACGAAACGATTAATTATCAGAATTCAGATTAATCAATTGCATCAATTATTAATCATATTAATTATACAAAATCTTCAAATTTGATATCTTCTGATGTAACAAAAATTACTTTGCATTCGTTACAAGTTAAGTGATGAGCAGGAAAAATTTGAATTCGCAAATTGTTCTGATTGAAGACAAAATTTTTAATTCCTAGCATTTGTCACGGATTAAAAAGACCCCTTAATAACTGTACCGCTGTAAAGTGCACTCGTATGATATGCCTAAATGATCTCGAACATGATGATTCTGGTGTACCGATGATTATGGAATTTGATCAAAGTTAAGCTTGCCGTACTTACATGGAGTATTCTCTATAAACCTCCACCCACTTTTATCGTTGTAACATCATAGAATTTTTGGAAAAACTTTTATCAGGGTTCTAACTATGGTTGAACGAGCCCTCCGAATTAAGTCGACTTTCTTAATCACAAAATCAAGTCGCAGATTTTGCCCAATAGATTGTTGAAGAATTAAAGGTCTGATAGTCTTTTTTCGAAATTGCCTCGTAAGAAATAACGTTCCGTTAACCATTATCATTATGGTTGATTGTAATAATTTCCATTAGCCATTAACATTTAATGGTTAATCGAAATAACTCCCATTAACCATTAACATGTAATGGTTAACAGAAAATTATTTCAATTAATCAATAAAAGTTAATGGTTATTGAAAATGTAAATGCATTAAAAAAATAATGCATTATTTGCAACCCTGATCAGGACCCAAACATGAATCGGTGCAAAATGTACAAAATTCCATGCAAGTGAATAATTCGTAGAAAAATTGAGAAAAAAATTAGACTGTTGAAGAATTAAAGGTCTGATAAGATTTATTTTTTCGAAATTTCCTCGTAGGGAATGCTCCATAAAATAACCGATCTAGTTAACGTGATAGATAACATGTGTAATATATGCCTGTTGTCTTTTGAGAATGAGACAAAAAATCGGAGCGTGACATCAAATATTCTGCGAAAATGCGTTTTAACATGTGATTCCTCAATTTTTTAAACGAGGTTACAGTATTTATATATATATTCCATTATGGCACACTGTATATATTACTGATAGTATTATTTATGAAAATATATTGCATTGTTAAAAGTTTAAAAAAATCTCAAGTTCTTATGCACGAATATTTCGTCCGACGACGTTTCGACTCGTGTGACGACATTCTGAAATCTTGATTCGAGATTAAAAATTAACATTACAACGTCGGATGGCTGAAATCTGCGGATTAACATTTCATTATTCGTTTTTCTATTAGCAAGATTTTTATCTCCAAAAGCCATAAATTAGTTTGGATAAATTATCCACACAGCTGCTGATGAAATATCGCAGAATTATTCGACGCGGTAATCGTCGAGATTTCAATTGTCGATAACGAATTAAACGACAAATCGAACATTTTCGACGTTCAAGTATGCCCGAATTTTTGGAGACTATCTGCACGGAGAAAACGAGATGGGAAATTATAGTAAATAGTACTAGAAATTTAATCACTTTTTGCTAGAATATTATAGGAATTTGGGGACGATTCCGAATTATAGTAAAATTTACATGACGGTATAACGAAATAGTCTAATCGGTTTTTTTAAAATTTTATACAGTTTTTTTTAAATTTTTAAATTTTTTATTTTAATAATTAATTTTTTTTATTTACATACCTTCGGGACTAGTTACATTAAAAAAAAAAATTAAAAAAATAACTCCATATTATTATTTCAATTTCATCTGTCTCCAGAGGGAATCGAACCCTCGACCTGCCTATATCTATCCTACCTAACTACCTAACACGCTACCTATTACGCTACCGACCGCTTATGAATTCCTTTTACTTATATGATATATCAGTGGTGAAATGCCAGAGAAAACGAGTCAAATTTAAATATTGGGGCATTCCAGGTAAAATCACGTGGTCATCGGCCTGACCCCCTCCGATTTAGTTGCCGAATTTTTTTCGAGCATATTTTGGTCCAAAAAGAAGAGGTTATTTTACAGAATACAGAAAATACATTATAAAAATATAGGACTTATTTTTTTTTAACAAGATACGATTTATTTTTCTTTTTTTTTCCCTATAGGGAACCATCATTAAAATATCTAATTTTCAACATTTGTAAACAATTTTTTTTTCTTTAATTAAAAAAAAATATAAATTATTCTCAGCCCAGTCTCAAACTATGATGAAAATACTTGTGTTTAGTTATAGAATTTATGAAAAAAAAATTCAAAATTTTAAACCTGGTCCAAATTAATTTTTACTCAAAACTTATGGAACAGAAAATTATTTTATGGGGTAAAACAAGTAATCTGAAGAAAATAACCTTTTTTTTTAGCAAAATATGCCCAAAAAAAATTAGTCAACTGAAACTGAGGGGGTCACTCACGTGGTCATCGGCCTGACCCCCTCGGATTCAGTTGACGAATTGTCAGTTGAAATTTTTTTACCAAGAGAGGATTTTTTTTATCCTACAGGGAATCATCATTCAAATATTTAATTTACAAAAATTGTAAACGAATATTTTTTCTTTAATTAAAAAAAATATATATAAATTATTCTCGGCCCACTCTCAAACTAGGATGAAAATACTAAAAAAAGACATAATAATTATAAAGTGTCATGGGCTAATGGAGCTTACATTTACATTGTTTGGCGTCTCTAGTCGCTCGATCGGAGTTCGGAATGAGCAATCGAAAAATTGCTATACCAGATAGGAGAATGTAAAAAGTATCATAGTAGCATAGTAAAAAGTCACGTGCAAAAATTACAATTTACCACGCAGAGTATATATAAATTGTATTATAAGTTGAAGAATTTTACTATGCTGACATTTAAAAATTGCGGCTTTCAAGGCATTTTCAGTTAGTAGTAATTTGTTATCGAACATTGTAAATTTTTCATGGAAGTGAACCAAAAATTGTTTTTCTGCGCACGATAATTTCTTCTTCACATAAGACTATTTTATTGCACTCCGTGCGCAAAGTGCCACTTTTCGCGAGCTGCGCGTGCTCAAACTGGCACTTTGCGCACTCGTACAATAAAATTTCGTACGATACTAGTGCGAGAAACTTTTTCTCAACTCGTTTATCGTAATATACTATTATAATGTAAACAAAGAAAAAGTGCAGTTAGTAAAAATTAATATGTTTTGTAGCAATTCTTACAGAAATTATACTACTTTCTATATAGTATATAGGAATTTCTACAAGAATATTGTAATTTTTACTAAACCAAACCAATCTTTTTTCTCCGTGTGGATGATAAAAATGCATCGGAGGAATCGAAGTCGTTGGTCCAAGACCCCAAAAACTAGTCTACTTTTTAATGAAGCATCTCAAGCGGATAATGCGTATGTTTGCGATATCAGGTCCGCTGGATTAAGAAAATTATTCTGCGCAAGCGTGACAACATTATTCGTCGTCTATGGTATCTCTAGGTCCTTTCCAACTCGCTACGATTTCCACAGTTCGAAATTTGATTCCGCGTGAATTAGTTGAAGAACCCGAGTCCACGACTCGAGGGACATCCCGAAGATCGATATTCACAGTTAAAAAAAAAAAAGAAAAAAAAGAAAAAAGGCTTCAAAGCGTAGTCTGAGAATTTGTTTAGTTGGCTTTTTGCATTTGAACCGGCAGCGTTAATATTTTCGAGTGTTCTTTACAAATTAGATTAGAGCTAACACGATTATTGCCATTTATCGTCGAAGCTGATTCCTCTCTTGGCGAAGAAATCAACGAAGAAGGATATTCCTTGAAAATAAACGAAACTATCGAGGGGCATTTTTTCCATTGGGTAAAATTATTGAACAGCAATCGTTTTCACGGCGAAAAAACGATCTATCGGTAGGAAAAGACGCAAACGACGAGTTTCTGCGATTTGACAGTGAAAATGATGCATCGAAGCGTGAAAATATGCGCGACTAACGCGTAAATTAATTATAATACTCGCTCTTCGCATATTTTCCATGTCCAAGGGCGAGTTCTCGGTACGCGCGAATTAATGAATGTAACATTCGTTTAATTTATCAAACGGTCAATAAGTGGAAGTTCATGCATGATTTTTTTCAATCGCTTAGAAAGGAAGAGAAGAGAGAGGGAACGACGTCGAATCAATTGTGTACATTGAGCATGAAGAAGTTGGGAAGAGTGACGGTGAAACAAGGAGCAATTACCGCGAGAACATCGGTTCCTCATTCGGTAGATTCGTCGATTACGCTTTACGATCGAAAAATGTACGTGAAAACGCGAAAAGACGTCGTTTGAATGGTACATCGAATTTCGAACGAGTTGCCGAAGGATTGTTCAAGGAAGAAGAATACGCGATGAACAACGCGAAGCCCGATCTTGATACGATTTCGCGTGAAAATGTCAAAATAGTGAAGAATCTGACTTGCGAGGAAAAGTCCATCGACGACGCTATCATCTCATCGCTGGAAAAATCGGGAGAAAATTTATTTGACAAAAGCCATGATAATATCGAATTTATGCATCCGGAAGAGAAAGATGAAAGCGACAGTTTCGAAGATGAAGAAGAAGAAGAAGAGGAAGAAGGTAATCGGAGGAGAATCTTTGGCAAGAAATTTAGGAGTATCTTCATTCGTAAACGGGGACTTGGAAAAGTAAGTAACAAAAGTGAGATTTGTTAAGTCTACTTTAGAAGACCGAAAAAGCAAATTATTAAGATTTTTGTTCTCAGCTTCTTTATCAGATATGACTATAAAACTATTTTTGAAACATTGTTTCATTCTTCTAAAATACAAAAAAAAATTAGTTTCTATTTTGATTTTTTGAATAATTTATAGAAGGCGCCAAAGTCGAAAATGTCTTGTATGAAACAAAAAAAAATATTTTGAAGAGAACGGTTTCTTACACAACTATTTACCATCGTTAATGAAAAAACTTGCAAATCGGAAATTTGCACATCGCTTCCTGAGTATTTTTTCGTATTTCCAAATCCTCTTCTATGAGGAAATGTTAGCAAATTTTAGTAAATGTCAGCTGTCACAGTTTTGGCTTCCTCATAGAGGAAGCTTTGTAAATACGGAAAAATACTCTGGAAACAATGTGCAAATTTCCGATTTGCAAGTTTTTTTTACTACCTCTGGTTATCGGAGTAATAAAACGGCAGCTTTGTATCGTACAATTTTCGATCAAGCTTTTTTTTTACAATTTCAAAATTGCATAAAATTTGCACGGTTCAAGCGATTTTTGCAAAATTGCATACCAATTAACTTTTTCCATTGAACTACCATTATAGAAATTTTGAGCCTGATACAACGAAATATCTGCAAGCTAGAGCGATCATGCGCTTTCCCAAAAAATTAAAAACTTTATAAATCACGAACCCCTCGAGCAATTTTCGCGAAATTCAGTAACAACAATATTTTTTACTCAAATTATCGTTATAATTTTTTTTCAACCTGATATCGCAAAATTTACGGACGCTAGAGCGATCGAGCTTTTTCTTTGAAAATTTCAACATCGCATAAAATTTTTACGGCTCAAGCGATTTTTGCAAAATTGAATACCAAGTAAATTCTTTCATTAAACTACTATGATCCAAATTTTGAGCGTGGTATCACGAAATATGTGCGAGCTAGAGCGATCACGCGCTTTTTGCAAAAAATTCAAAATTTTATAAATCACGAATCCCTTGAGCGATTTTTGCGAAATTCAATAGCAATAATCTTTAACACTCAAACTATCTGTATAATATTTTTTAACTCGATATTGCAAAATTTGCGAACGCTGGAGCACCACGCCCTTTTTTTGAAAATTTAAAAGTCGCATAAAATTCGCACACGTCAATGAATTTTTGCAAAACTCATAACAAACAAAGGGGCTGTGGAGCTCAACTTATGTGCACAATTTCGGCTCGCTACTTCTCGATGTTTTAGGACATTTTGGATATACTGACATGAAAATCTCGAAAAAAAAAAATTTTCACGAAAACAAAGCTTCCTCTATGAGGAAAAACATCCGCCATTTTTTTCAATCGTTTTTTTATTAACGGTGACAAATTGTTGTATAAAAAACCTTCCTCTTCAAAATGCTTTTGTAGTTTTTAATTTTAGACTTGCTAATCCTGAGAACTGTCGGCCATGAGACATTTTCGAAGACTCGGATTTGACGCCTTCTATAAATTATTCAAATAACCGGAATTGAAAAAAAAATTGTATTTTCGAAGGATGAAATAATGTTGGAAAACCAGTTTAATAGCCATATCTGATTAAGAAGCTGAGAAAAAAAATTTGCTTTTTTTTTGGCCTTCTAAAGTAGAGAAAGAAAATCGTGCAAGTTCCAAACTTGCACGATTCCTCATTTTTCTACGCATCAGCAATTCCATCTCGTAGAAAAAGCTTTGAAAATATGATGAGGAGGCTTCAAATTGTCACAGATTTCTCTCTTCTATCTTTAATAAACTTTCAATCCAATAACAAAAATATGGTTTCTTTTACCGTCAGAACAATAATTCCACTATCGATTCCACCAACGTGATTGTCAAGAATGTCGATAAGAAGCCGATGAAACTCCGGAAGAAGCGTGCAATTTCGTTTGCCGACACACTTTTGTCCCTCTTTGTCGTTGGTCCTCTCGTTATTGGCCAATGGCGAGGAATCTGGAACATGATGGACATTTACGATGAATTGTACGTATAATCATGCCGGATCATCATTTTCATGGTACAATCATTTCTTCAAAGTTCGTTCTTTCAGCGCTAAATAATCTGACCCGTAAACAAGAATTTTTTTAAAATTTTGAGATAGGCAAACATGAGCCCGGTCTTTTACAAAATTGAATTTTGCAAAAATTCCAAATCGGCTGTAACATTTTCTAGAAACTTTCCTGGGAAGAAATTCCATCGAGGTACGGACAATGACTATTTGTTTCTAACGCGTGGTATATTAAGTGGTATCGATCGAAAATTCTACCAGTTTAGTGATGCATCCTTGGAAGTAGCGACGGACAGTGATTTGTAGGACGTGCTTTTGAATCTTGGTCTAATCAACAAATCGCACTGTAGTTTCCGCTCTTTCAATGATTAAATACCGTTGCTGCTATAAACCTAAAACTCTATCAATGTTCAACGGAACCTTAAATTTTATGCCTTATACCTCATACTTTTTACCTTTATCAGGACCAGGTTTGCAAAATTTTTAATGAAAAAGTAATGCATTAATCATTACTTTTTTAGTGGCTAATGGAAATAATTTCCATTAATCATTAAAATTTAATGACTAATGGAAAAAAATTCCATTAACTATTAAATGTTATTGGTTAATGGAAATAATTTCCACTAACCAATAACATTAAATGATTGATGGAAATAATTTCCATTAATCAATAAATGTTAATGGTTAATGGAAGTTATTTTCAATTATCAATATGAATTAATGGTTAATGAAAATTGTCTCCATTAAACATCACGTGTTGATGGTTAATCAAAATAGTTTCCATTAATCATTTAATGTTAGTGGCTAATGGAAATTATTTCCATTGACTATTGACATTTCATGTAATTAAAATGGTCGTAAGCGATTATTCAGCTATTCCTAGCGGTTTTGGTCCCCTCGCGCTTGAAGTAGAATAACGAAGAAACGTTTTCCGGCCCCTACATCTTTCTCTCTCTGTCTCTAAATTTTATCTTTTGGTTATTTGATCCTAAATCAATTAGTCAACTAGTCCGCTGCTGATCGACACTACTAATCTTTTAAGTTACTCATTGATATTTCGTTTACTTAACTACTGATATTATTGGTAAATAGGTAACGGCTAGTTACAGTTAGTACCATTGGGTTATTTTGACCCATAACCAAATTGCTGCGGCTACAAGTAACCAGGGAAACCTCGGTTAGTACCTTTGGGTCATTTTGACCCAGAATAAAACCAATCGATTACTACCATTTTAATTAACTTCAATGTCAATGGTTAATGGCAATAATTTTTGTAAACCATTAGCATTATGGTTAATTCTAATAATTTTCATTAGCCATTAACATTTAATGGTTAATCGAAATAACTCCCATTAACCATTAACCATCAACATTAAGTGGTTAAAGGAAATTATTTCCATTAACCATTAAATGTTAATGAAATGGAAATTATTTCCATTAGCCATTAACATTTAATGGTTAATGGAAATAATTTCCATTAGCCATTAACATTTAATTGTTAATCGAAATCACTCCCATTAACCATTAACATGTAATAGTTAATGGAAATAGTTAATGGAAATGATTTCCATTAACCATCAACGTTAAGTGGTTAATGGAAATAATTTCCATTAGCCATCAACATTAAATGGTTGATGGAAATAATTTCCATTAGACATTAACATTAAATGGTTAATGGAAATAATTTCCATTAGCCATTAACATTTAATGGTTAATGGAAATAATTTCCATTAGCCATTAACATTTAATGGTTAATCGAAATAACTCCCATTAACCATTAACATGTAATAGTTAATCAAAATTATTTCAATTAATCAATAAGAGTTAATGGTTATAGAAAATGTAAATGCATTAAAAAAAATAGTGCATTATTTGCAACCCGGTCTCGCCCCAAAAATGAATCGGTGCAAAATGTACAGAATTCCATGCAAGTGAATAATCGAAGAAAATTTGAGAAAAAATTAAAAAGTGATTGAAAAAGGATATAAAAATCTAAATAAAATAAATAAATAATAATAAATAAAAATAAATAAATCATAAATAACTAATAATAAATAAAATTGTAGTTTTCCAGAATGGACGTGTTTTATCGTTGGCTCGGGTCTCCACGTGCTATTCGCCATTGGCAGAGACGGTCTTCACAGTCGTTTCGTGGAGAATCTGCGTTCTCAGGGTAAATCCGGACGCATAGCTTACGATCTCGTTCGGCTTTCTTACATTTACATCTTCTGCATTGCCTGCAACGCTCAATGGCGCGGTGGTTGGAAAATTTTCAGTCAATTTATCGGCAGCGATACATGGTAAGTAAAGGGCAAATTCCATTTCGATTTTTTAAATTCAACTCCTGGAATTGTACCTTTATTCTCCAGTCAGCGCGATTGACTCGTTGTTGCTTGGCTTTTTTGATCATTTTGCAGGGTCGTAAGTTTCTTCACGACTCTCTTAGCTGCTGGACTCATAGTTTTGCGGTCCTTTCGAAATCTCTTGGCACCACCTTTCATCGTCATCATCGATCGTCCCGATCGAGTTTTTCGTTTTCCGACGAGATACAGTGTGGTGAGTATAGAATCCAGTTGATCCTGAAAAGAGCGACAAGTTTAAATTTGTTGTTGGACAAAATCATTGATCAATGATCGATGGATCGATATTTCCGCGATTGGGATACTTCTGAGTGATCCTAGCTAGTTGTAACAGGGGTAAGTTGTAACACTCAATTTTGACCGGGAATTTAAAACATTTTTATTTAATTTTTTTGCTGAATGTGCTTCTTATAACTCGCAGCATAACGTAAACACCGCTAATACCCCGCGAGACATCAAATTAAGAGGATATGCACACGAGCTCTATTTCGGCCAGGTTTCGTAAAAAAAATAGTTTCGAAAATTTTTATTTTGACTATTAAAATTAAATCAATTGTTTATTGTTTTTTCCTTGTTACATCGTAAATTAAACTGGCATTCATTTGCTTTTTTTAAAATTATTCTAAAGTTTGTAGTTTTTGAGATATTTCATTGAGTAGAAATAATGAGCCCATGGGGCAAATTGTAACATGTTAGAACTTGCCCCATGCGCGTGTATTTTTTTCTGCTCTCTACATGTATTTGTATAAATAATATTATTACAACTTGTAGCAGAGTGATTACATAGTATTACAAATTATTTGCGGCTTTTTGTGCATTCTTTTACTCTTCTTTACTGTAATATTGCCCAGAAAAATATGCTAAGCAGGGTTGCAAATAATGCATTACTTTTTTTTAGTGCATTTGCATTTTCATCAACCATTAACATTTAATGGTTAATGGTTAATGGAGATTATTTTCGTTAACCATTAAAATTCAATGGTTAATAGAAATTATTTCCATTAACCATTAAATATTAATGGTTAATGAAAATGCAATTGCTTTCAAAAAAGTAATGCATTATTTGCAACCCTTCCAAATACAATGTAGTGTGTAATAGAAAAAATTTCCATTACCCACTGCAATGTAATGTGTAATGGACAAAACTTTGATTGCAATGTTGGGAATGGAGAAATATAGATGAATAAATTATTGCAGTTTTGCATTACATTTTATTGACTTTGGACTTAGATTTTTAGAATTATCATATAGATGCTTTTTAGAATTTAAGGTACCTGGAAATCTAAGTCCTAAGTCAATAAAATGTAATGCAAAATTGCAATAATTTATTCATTAAAATTTTTCCATTCCCAAAATTGCAATCAAAATTTTGTCTATTACACATTACATTGCAATGGGAAATGGAAATTTTTTCTATTACACACTACATTGTAATGGACAGGGTTGCAAATAATGCATTACTTTTTTTGTAATGCAATTGCATTTTCATTAACCATTAAATTTTAACGGTTAATAAAAATAATTTCCATTAACCATTAATTTTTAATGGTTAATGGTCAATGAAAGTAATTTCCATTGACCACTAAATTTTAATGGTTAATGAAAATAATTTCCATTAACCATTAAATTTTAATGGTTAACGAAAATGATTTCCATTAACCATTAAATTTTAATGGTTAATGGAAATTAATTTCATTAGCCATTAAAAAAGTAATGGTTAATGCATTACTTTTTCATTAAAAATTTCGCAAGCCTGATGCTAAGTTATTGTATTGTATTTTTTTTTAGCATAAGATACTACCAAAGATTATAATCATCACAAGAATGAACCACGATGAATAATACAAGACTGTGAACCAATAAAAACGTGTTCTTTCTTATAATCGTTGCCAGTCTTTTCATTGTTACAACTTGCCCCGAGCATGTTACAACTAGCCCCAGACATGGGGTAAGTTGTAACAGCTCTCATTTTTTCAAAAAACGTCGGGTGTAAAAGCTGGGTAAAGATTTAAAATTATTTTTCAATTGGAATTAGTGCTCAGATATATACTTTACAAACCCTCTTACTCACAAGCTTAAAAGCATACATATTTTAGGTGTTACAGGCCTTTTTCCAAAAACTGTTACAACTAGCCCCACGCTCCCCTAATCGAATGAACTGGAACGTGAAGGTGAGCTAATAAAAGGGATAGGTAGAGAAAAAACAATTAAAAGGACTCAACAATTAAAAGGTGTCTCTGCTCTGTGTATGATGTAGAATATTATAAATAAGGATGATGGGAGAGTGGCATACGAAGCTTTTTATACGATGGGACGACATAAAAGTGGCGAGTCAAGGTGAGAAGATTGCTGAAACCGAAGCTTGATTGGGACACAAAAAGGTGATGATTAGCGTCAACTTTGGACCAACAAAGGCACGGAATATTACAGCAGGAAACGCCACTCAGAAAAATCATGGCTCAAGGTAGCCATTTGGGCTCGAAATCACTTGAACAACGTCATATAGACATTTGCGAGGAGCTCTCGTTTCTTCTGTGGTTTCGGGTTATTTTATCAAGCAACAATTTGAGGCCTAAAAACTCATTCGAATCAAAATTGCAAAAGATTGTCGAAAACTTTACATCTGCAAACGGGAGACATAAAAAATACGACCAGATCAAGGGGTCGAAAAATTGAAGGTTTTTCCAACCCTCCGAATTAAATATCACTTGTAAAATATTTTACATTCTCAGAGGACATGTTGATCCCAGAAAGGATGATCTTAATGAAAAGGCCCTTTTGCAAATTTTAAAAGTTGATGAAGCACCAATGATAATTAATCAATCAGGTATTCAAATTAGTGCAAATGAATGAAGATGTAAATTCAAAGAAATAAATTTTACAAATCACACACGCTTGGGATCATCTTCCAGGCCTGTTTCGACTATTCAATGCATCGCGTTACAGCCAGGGTAAAAAATGATGGCAGAAACGCACATGTGTGTGTTTGTGTGGGAGGATAGTTTGTGCCGAAGCGACAGAGAAGTGCATGGATATATAAATATATGTACAGAGAGAGATGAGTCTAGGCCTATAGGTAGTGAAAACATGGAGGATACTCTAGTATTACGGAGAGGTACAAAATGACACAAAGAGGAGGAACACACGAGGATGAGCGATAGACAAGAGAGGTGTATTGGAGTGATCGAGAGATATGACTGATTCTTTTGAGGATCGTGATTTTGATCTCGGACCTCAGATCCGGTTGCAACTTCAGAATTCAATTGCACGAATGAGACAGACATGCGTTAATTTTTTTCAAATTTTTCCTCGCCTTCGTTCAGCTATTCGTAATTTGTATTTTTTCATTCTCAAAACCCAAACCTAATTTTTTTGGCTTGCAAAAAGGGCGAAATCCAACCTGGAAATCTCATCAACGGATAAAATAAACTATGAGGGATTAAAAAATGTTTACTTTAATTCCAGAGGAGAGGTTGGTGAGAGACAAATCCTTGGTTTTGTTTCTATCAACTAAATTTGCCCAAAATTGGCGATATTTTTTCGAGAAGTTCGGAATGTTTACAGAGGAGCGTATTTTGTTCGAGTTCGAAGCAACATCTTTGTTCACATAAAAAAATTGACTTCCAAAATCGTTGTTGAGAAATTTTCAAAAATAGGCAAAACTGGCGCAGGAAGAAATTCAGAAAAAATAACACTTGTCTCTTGGATATGTTTGATCGAATATCGGAGTTTCAAGCGGATCCGAGAACCCAAGGCCCAAAGTCACGCTGGTTTTTAAAAGAACCAATCATATACATGTAACATAAACGTATATAATATGTACATGAAAAAAGAGGGTAGGGGTCCTGCTTCTATTATGTGTGCGTATTACGTGTAACCACTTGTACGATGTCGTTCACCGTCGTGGGTCGGAAATTTTGCGATGGTGTTGGGGAGATCCGTGTGCGGCTCCAACAGTTGATAAAAGATAGCAGTTCGGACACACGGGAATTCAGTGGTCACTCGCTGGCCGATCTGCGTCGACCCCGCGTTTCTCCCGGGTTTCTCACTGGACCGTTGAGATCCAATTGTCCCACCATTTTTGTTTCGTCGTTCCAATCCCAAAGTTCCAAAGAGTTGTTTGGAGACCCCATCAGACGCGATGGTTCCTCGGAGCGTAAAACGATGATCCACGAAATGAAAACTGAAAGTAACAAATTGAAGAGCTCGTTATAATCAAAGGTCAGAGACGAGGATATTTTTTGGCATCGAGATCCGGCACGAGTATCCGTGGAAGAGAAGAGATACGGACTGTTGAAACAGGTGAATCCAACAGTTGTGGTAATCGAAGTAGAATCGATGAATCGATAACATAAAATATAGGAAGATAAACAAATGTGGCAATGGCAATGAGATGGATGGATCGTTGAAATTACAACGCCACAGAGCACATCCCCGAGGGCAGGGGAAAAGGAACGATCCGCGAGTGGGGAAATTGACGACGGAATCGGTTTGTGAGTAAGGCGAGATTAAAGAGGAAGAAGAAGTAGAGCTTCGCTTCGAGTCATGAAACGTGGGTGACGACTGAGGTGTTCCACGGCAGAATCCAACTAAATTCCAGTGTCGTTCAGTGAGAGAGGTCAAACGGAGGATTTGAAGGCTCAGAATCAGGAATTGCTGGCGAAATGAAAATTTGGACTCGGGAAAGGAGGAACACGGACGATGATGGAGAACGCGCGTTGTCATCTTGAGGATTATGAATAGATATGAGCTGTGCGGAAGTCAAAAGGAGTCTCGGCATTGAGATCGGCAAGGCTGAGGAGAAGGAAGAAGAGGAGGAGGAGGAGGAGGAGGAGGAGGAGGAGGAAGCCAAGAGGACTCAGAAAAATTGGAGAATGGTGGAATTGCGCGCTGGTGCTGGAATGGCAGCGGTTGGTCTCGATCCTGGTCCATCGTCGAGTAAATTCCATTACACGATCCTGACGATCCTCGACGCTGTCTTCTCGGCAACGGTCGCGGCACCGGCGGTCGTTGGTTATTGGCGTGGCACGTGGGGTCTTTCCGACATTTACATATATCCGAATGATCGTGTGCTGAGTTACACGTCCTCGATTCTGATCGGTTTCACCGGACTCTTCACGTTTAACCTGGTGCAACATCTCCTCGAAGAGTTCCTCCATCCGGACAAGCACAGGCTCTCGTACTACGTTAGCTCGAGGATATACACCTCGATATTTGGTTTTTGTTGCGTAAATGCGTGGCGAGGCGCGTGGCAGGCTCTCGATCTTCATACCGAACAAACAACGAGCACGGTTTTCGCGACAACGGCCGTTAGTCTGCTCGCCCTTGCAATTATGCGAACAATTAGAAACATTTCGGCGCCGCCTTTCTCACTCAGTCTCGATTCACCGGCAGGATACTTCGAAGTTCCCACCATGTTTCGCGTCGATGTGAGTACACGAGAGTGATCGATGAGCAGGGTTGCAAATAATGCATTACTTTTTTTTAATGCATTTGTATTTTCATTAAATAATTTCCATTAACCGTCAATAGTTAATGGTTAATGAATGGTTAGTTTCATTAACCATTTAATATCAATGGTTAATGGTTAATGGCTAATGGAAATTATTTCCATTAACCATTAAATGTTAATGGCTAATGGAAGTTATTTCCATTAACCATCTAATGTTAATGGCTAATGGAAATTATTTCCATTAACCATCTAATGTTATTGGTTAACGGAAATTATTGCCATTAACCATTGACATTGCATTTGATTAAAATGGTAGTAATCGATATTCTAACCAACTTTCTCAGTTAGTGTTTAGTAAGTAACGTTAGCAAAGTTGACTTATTTCGTTTTAGCAACGAACTTTGCAGGTATCGTCTTGGCAAACGCTCTCGATTAGCTTTAGCAAGAACTTATTTACTTTTAACCAGAGTTGCAAAATTTAATGAAAAAGTAATGCATTGATCACAACTTTTTTAATGGGTAATGGGGATTATTTTCATTAAACATTAACATTTAATGGTTAATGAAAATATAATTTCCATTAAACATTAACATTGAATGGTTAATGAAAATAACTTCCATTAACCATTAACCGTTAACCATTAAATGTTGATGGTTAAAAAAAATTATTTTCATTAGCCATTAAAAAATTAATGGTTAATGCATTACTTTTTCATTAAAAATTTCGCAACCCTGTCGATGACTTCAATTACTGGTTTGGGTTGGGTCAGCATCAAAACGGCGATTTTTAATTATAATTTATAATTTTTTGAGAATACCTACAAATATGATGCATTGTCCACTATTTGAAGTACCCAATGAACAATTTTTTGGGACTAGTTAGAAGCCTTAAGGTGCAACGGTTTCCTGAAAAACCTAGTTTTGAGTTTTTACACTCCGCGCGTGATTCGGAATAAACCGCTCAACGGATTTTACTCAACGACGTCCCATTTTTTTCGTGAGACTTTTCCCCGTAGGATGAACGAGGCACATTTTTTTCAAGTCCTTTATTTCAGAGTTGCAGGCCTGTTTTTAAATTTTTAGCCTATTTTAAACTTTTCAGACATTGTCCTGGTCACAATTTTGACTTTGATCAAAATGGGCCGCGATCATCCCGTGGGAAAAAGCGTTACGAAGAAAATGAGACGTTGCAGAGGAAAATCCGTTCAGTGGTTTATTATGAATCGCGCGCAGAGTGTAAAACCTGAAAACTAGGTTTTTCAGGATGAACCTTGAAGGTTCTAATTAGCCCCGAAAAATTTTTCATTTGGTACCTCAAATGGTGGACGATTTACATCATATTTGTAGGCATTTTACAAAAGTGATAAATTATTATTATTAAAAATCGCCGTTTTTACGCTGACTCGACCGCCTTAATTCACTTTTCGTGAGATTTAGGGTTTGCTTGAGCATTTTAAATCTCGAGTCTATAATAAAATACCAAAATACATTTTAGAGATTTTTCACGAGGAATGAATTTATTAAGGCGGTATTCTGGTCCAGAATTTTGAAAAAAATCAATTTTTTTGGCATATTTTTAAAGTTTAGACCTTTAAAAAAATATCCTCGAAAGGAAATTTTTAAGTTCGAATAATTTACGGAGTTATAGTTATTTTAGTGACACAGCAACTAAAATCGGAGTATAAACGTTTTTCTTAAAACTACTTTTCTAAACACGGCTGACATGATATCTCAAGTTCCACTCAACCGATTTACTTCAAATTTTTTACCAATCTCCAATCTATAACTCTATATCACTCCTACCACTTTTGTATGAAAATTATTTTTTTTACTATTGTAAAAAAATTAAAAACTGAAAAGAAGAGTCGAAAACCGCCTTTTTTGTTTAGACAGCCGCCATATTGCGAATTTTTCTTTTTCCGTTTTCTCTGAGGTAGGGATTATAACGAAATTCTTACTAATCAAGATCACACTCCTTTTTTCACCCCCAACTTTGCCAGCTTATAACTTATTTATTTTTAATTTTTTCTTCTCGAATTTTTTTTTTGTTATCAAAATATTAATAAATATGTTGTAAAAAAAAAAGAATGGTAAAAATATATTTTTATCAAGCTCGATAAAACGCACAAAATGTACGTCTCTAGACCATAATACCACCTTAAACTACAACAAACTATTCCCGTTGCATTAAAACGATACGAATTATTTCCTTTGGCTTCATCACTTTTTTTTCATCATTCAATCGGTAAACTATGTGCAAATTGACAATTTGGACGATTTCTCCATCGCTCTTCATGAAATTTTATAATTTTTTGAATCATGAACACCACAGATGGATCTTTTTTAATTTAACATAAATTGTCGCAGTCATTTGGCACATTTTGAAGTTTGCAAGCTTAAATTTGTAAGTTTTTGTTAAATTAAAATTTATCAGAAGAAAAGGCTTTACGACTGGATAAGAATAATAACATTAGTAGAAGATCACGAAAAAATCCGTGACATCTAGAAACACACGGCTTATCATTGAAAGTCATCAGTGATACGCTCCCAACAATAAAATTAAATTTTCAAGCTGAAATAAAATTGACACGGATCATTTCAATGCTCAAAATTCTACATCGTTCAACGTTATTTCCTGGATTCGTAGTTTATACATGTGCTTATCAAATGGATATAAAAATGACGTCGATTCGCTCATTTAAACTCTAAAATACGATATCAAATAGATGATGAAAAAAAAAATCTCTATTGACAGGCATTATTTCCATTGGAATGTAAATTCGACGCAGAATTAAATTCCACGTGTCTTCCGACAAGTTCTTTTTTTTTAAACGTGCTCAAACTTTTTTTGGAATCTTATCTACTCTCATCGGTCTGTCTTTACATTATTCGACTATTCTTCAATCGTTTGAAAAAAAATCACGTTAAATAGAATTTAAAAATAAAAAAAATTGGCATTGTTTATAATTCGATAAAAATGGTTCATGTTGCTCAATCTTGTCCCAAAATATGACAAATAAAAGCCAAAATTCTGGATGATACAATAAGAGCTATTTTTTTACCCTTTTTTTTAGAAATGTGGATCTAAAATACAGATTCTAAAATTTTTGTTCTAAAAAGAATTAATAAAATAAGAAAAGTAGAACGCAAGTTTAGAAACAATTTTTGAATTCTTAGTGCTCCATTAACTTGAATGTATGGCAAAGACTGCTCAAGCATAAATTTATAATTTTCGAATCTCTAAGTTGAACAGTTTAATTGGTGGAAGAGAATTTGTCGTGCACTGAGAAAAAAGTTCAGTTGAAACAACTAAATCCATTTAGTTGAAAAAAATTTAGTTGGTTCAATAATAATTCGTTTGAAATAATGAAACTATAATTAACTCAACAAATGGATTTGGTTAACCACAAGATATGAGGTAAACAAAATTATTTGGTCAATTTCCAGATACAGTTTAGTCCAATTTATACGTTACCGAGTTGCTGTACAGAAATATTTCGTTTATTTCTAGTATATTTTAACTAAATAAATTTAGCTGTAACAAAAAAAAACAATTCGTATTTTCAATCACACAATTTATTTGGTACAAAGATATATTTATTTGATTGGACTGAAACTTTGCCCATTCAAGCAACGATTTAACCGATTTAACTAAAACTTCCACTGTATCTTCGTTGAATTACCAAAATGATCTCGTTGAACGTCCGGAAACAAATATTTGGTTGACGTGAGTCCAGGGTTGCAAAATTTTTTATGAAAAAGTAATGCATTAACCATTACTTTTTTAATGGCTAATGAAATTTAATGGCCAACGGAAATTATTTTCATTAACCATTGAAATTTAATGGTTAATGGAAATTATTTTCATTGACCATTAAAATTTAATGGTTAATGGAAATTATTTTCACTGACCATTAAAATTTAATGGTTAATGGAAATTATTTTCATTAACGATTAAATGTTAATGTTTAATAAAAATGCAATAGCATTAAAAAAAGTAATGCATTATTTGCAACCCTGCCCATTACAATGTAGTGTGTATTAGAAAAAATTGCCATTACCCATTGCAATGTAATGTGTAATGGACAAAACTTTGATTGCAATTTTGGGAATGGAAAAATATACATGAATAAATTATTGCAATTTTGCATTACATTTTATTGACTCAGGACTTAGACTTTCAGGTACCTTAAATTCTAAAAAGCATGTATATTATAATTCTAAAAATCTAAGTCCTAAGTCAATAAAATGTAATGCAAAACCGCAATAATGTATTCATCTATATTTTTCGATTCCCAAACTTGCAATCAAAGTTTTGTCCATTACAAATTACATTGCAATGGGTAATTGAAATTTTTTCTTTTACACACTACATTGTAATGGGCAGGGTTGCATTACTTTTTTTTAATGCATTTGCGTTTTCATTAACCATTAACATTTAATGGTTAATGGAAATAATTTTCATAAACAATTGAATTTTAATGGTTAATGAAAATAATTTCCATTAACCATTAAATTTTCATGGTTAATGAAAATAATTTCCATTAACCATTAAATTTTAATGGTTAATGGTTAATGAAAATAATTTGCATTAACCATTAAATTTTAATGGTTAATGAAAATAATTTCCAATAACCATTAAACAATAATGGTTAATGAAAATGCAAATGCATTAAAAAAAGTAATGCATTATTTGCAATCCTGGTTGAGTCAAACAAATTTTTGCATTTTCAACAAAAAATTTTCTCAGTGTGCGATGTCAAAAAATCATTTTTTTTCCTCGACACAAACGACTCACGGTTTGCTGTCATAATCGCGCGATGTGTGTTCCATATTATCTATATTACTATAGTATATAAGAGAAGTTTCCGGCTATCTCCCTCGATCGTCGCACCCACCACATCTCTGTATTACTAATACGACTAAACTCGTGTACCCTTTTTTTTTTACATGTAAAAAGCTCGCAAACGCAGTATTAGCATAGTATTAACGTTAAACAGTAACATACAGGCCATTACAATCGCAATTATTTCACCGAATTAAAAACAAAATGATACATTAAAATGCGTGGAAGGAGCATTTTCGTTCATTGAGCTTGTACAATTTGTAAAGGACCCCATTTGCGAACGGTACGTGATTTTTTTAAGGAGGTCAACGATCGTTACAATTCTACGATTTGCAATAGCGAAATATCGAGGATAATGCGAGAGGTCGATTCATTACAAGAGTACATGAAAGGCGCTTCAACGACAAATGTTTTACAGATTGAGAGAGAAAGAGGGAGACATAAACAATGATCTTTAATCTCAATCCTTTCGATATTGCAAAATTTTCACATATATCATATGAATAGAAAAGCAGAATTTATGGCAAATATCCTTTGGTGTGTAAAAAAAATAATAATAATAATAAATTTTGCAGGATATTGAGAAAATAGGTCGAAAAATACAAATTTTGACATTATAAAGCCTTGATGAGGCAAAATTAATTTTAAAAAAAATTTATAATATAATAAAGCATGAAAGCGTTGAAACAATTTTTTTGTTTGTTTCAGAATACAAGAGATTGGTCCCTGTACATATTAGATTGTGCGTTTAGTGTCCTCGTCGTCGGTAGTCTCGTCGTATTCGTCTGGCGAGGAGTTTGGGTACTTTTCGAGCTTCATCTCTTCCCGGAGAATCGCGAATATTCGGCAATCGGTTCGCTCGTAAGTACGAAAATAAGTATAAAAAACAAATTACAAATATTCGCGCATATACTATAGTTATCGTTGGATAAGTCGAATTTCAGTTCAGGTGAATCGATTCGATTGCGAAATCGTGCGTATTCGTCGAATCGTCAATCGGTCAACGTTTGTGATTCACACTTGGCCCGAGAGATTCGATTACGACGATCTTGCCCTCTAAACGATCCAAATTATGGGCTCAATTTTTTTTTCAATTAAAAAATACTAATTTTGCAGTTATAAGTGAAATAAAATAAACTTATAAGCAGAGTTGTGAAAGTAGTAATGTAAAAGTAATGCATTACCCTTTACTTTAAACAATGTGTATTGGACAAGTTTTCCATTACAAATTACAAAAGTAATGTGTAATGGATGAGTGTTCCATTACAAGTAAAAAAAGTAATGTGTAATGGATGCATGTCCCATTACAAATTACAAAAGTAACGTGTAATGGATGCGTGTTCCATTACAAATACAAAAAGTAATGTGTAATGTATGCACGTTTCATTACAAATAACAATTTTTAAGAAAAGTAATTTGCAGTGGAGAATGTTCCATTACAAATAGAAAAATTGCCGTGCTCGTATTAGAAGCTTGCACATTGCTGTCTCATTATTTTATTTCGCTCACTAAACGTTCATCCACAATTATCACAAATGATCCATAAATTTAAAAAAAAAGAACATGCACATTATTTGGGGATTCAATAAAGCGACAAATTTTGTATCAGTAACGTGTAATTTTTATTAGATTGTTTATAATTATGGGTAACAGCGTGTAAAAGCAAGTTCAATATGAAGTTGGATAATTTTTGGGGTTGAGTAAATTTTCGTACTTCATATTCAACGATGAACTGTCTGTTTTTTCGTTTCTATTTTTTAACTTTATGGATCATTTGTGATAATTGTGGATGAACTTTTAGTGAGTGAAATAAAATAATGAGACAGCACTGTGCAAGTTTCTAATACGAGCGCGGAATTTTTTTTATCTGTAATGGAATATTCTTCGCTGCAAATGACTTTTTTTTTAAATTGTAATTTGTAATGGAACGTGCATACATTCCGCATTACTTTTTTATTTGTAATGGAACACGCATCCATTACACACTACTTTTTTTATCTGTAATGGAACACGCATCCATTACACATTATTTTTCTAATTTGTAATGTCACATGCATCCATTACACATGACTTTTTTTATTTGTAATGGCACATGCATCCATTACACATTACTTTTTTTAATTGTAATGGCACGTGCATCCATTACACATTACTTTTTTTAATTGTAATGGGACACGCATCCATTACACATTATTTTTTTTATTTGCAATGTCACATGCATCCATTACACATTACTTTTTTTTATTTGTAATGGCACATGAATCCATTACACATTACTTTTTTATTTGTAATGGGACATGCATCCATTACACATTACTTTTTGTATTTGTAATGGCTTATGCATCCATTACATATTACTCTTTTTACTTGTAACGGCGCACGCATTCATTACGCATTACTTTTGTATTTTGTAATGGTACACTTTTCCATTTCACATTATGCAGTGTAATGGGTAATAAATAGAGTAATGAATTATCAAAGTAATGCATTATTTACAACTCTGCTTATAAGTAACTCATTAAAATGGTCAATTCACATTTTTGAGAGTAGTCAATCGAGAATTGAAATTTTGTTACCCCGAATTGAAATTTGAAATTGACTACCCTGCAATTGACTATCGGATTAGTCCGTCAATCTTATCGGATATTGTAAATTTTACAGAATCAATGCTGCTAATGAAAAATGTCTTATATGTGAAAATAGTTTTCACGCACAGAGAAGCGAGCTTGGAAAATAAATTTTTCGTATCGTGTGTGCAACCTCAAAGTTACTATACACATTTTAGTAACCTAATGGTTCGATTATATAATTGAATATTCGCCAATTGCATGATTGTTGAGGCGCACGGCTGACCCGTATCTCAATATGCCGGCTCAACTCGTGTCGTATTATAAACTCACATATACATGTACACATAAATACACGAATGTACTTTAACAGCGATTGTTTATCGCACGTAGCACGATAATTTACAATGAAACCAATAAAATAATTCCCCTGATTTATAAATATATAGCGCGTGAGAATAAATATCTGCAGCCAAGAGCTTGCATATGGCATAATTTTGGTTCTCACGGTCTGAGATTTCATCCCAATCCAGAATTTAAAAAAAAAATTACATTCTCGTCACTTTTGTTGACCCACTGAGGAAGATTGGTTGCGATAAAAAGAGCATTTCAAAAATTCGATAAATCCGGGATTTAAAAATAGGGAAGGTACAAATTTCAAATGTTCAATCAAAAATTTTCACGTAACTTCACTACACTGGATCTTTTAAGGCACAAGCCAATATCGAATATCTCTGGAATTTGAAAAGTTGTAACAAATTTTTGTTTACCATAATTGGTTAAACAAATGATTGGATCATGGAAAAAAATGTTGTAAAAGTAATTCAGAATTTTTCCAAATTTTTTGACGTTTTTTTCTTAGAAAAAACATTAGCAGGACTTTAACGACCCAGAGTACAGATAGTGTCCCAAAATTTAAGTGTACAGACGGAGGGTTGAAAGTAAAATTATAAAACTACTTTGTACATTTATAATTGACGTGAAAATTTGTAAATTGCGCGATTTTTGATTATTATTGGGAGAACTCTCACGAATTTCGAGAGAATTACAAATCCTTGCTCTTTTTTACGCTATTTTCGCGTTGACGTCATACTTGACCGTGTGGTCCAAAATTATGCTCATCAATGTTCATGTAACGCGAAGGGGGTCTCACTTACAAATTTGACTGTAATAATTCGAGACTGATGAATCATCTTAAAGTCAAAATTGTAAATGGCTCGTCCCTGCGTTGTGTTACGAACAATTTTCTGCAACTTATATACGAGGCATTCCACGTCAAGTCAGCCACCCCATTTTTTGAAATCACCAAAAATCGCATAAAATTTTTTAGAAAGCAGTTTCAACTATCAAGAAAATTTGTGATTTTTTTCAGATTTTTAAATTACATTTTTTAGCTGGAAAAAAATACAAAAAAATTGTTTGTCGCATTTTGTAACTCGAAAATTATTCATCGTACGAAAAAAAAAGTACAACATAAAATTTAGGATTTTCAACGTGCTGTTCACTGACATTTTGTACAAACTCCTCCGAAAGCTCTATATGCCATTTTCGGAGCAAATAATGTTTTGATATTTTTTTCTCAGAATCGACATCTTCGATTTGTCTGTAGTTCAAACAGTTTTTTACTCGATATATTTACAGACTATAAAAAAATTGGCGTAGTGGAGAATCCATTGTTTCAAATGCATTTTTATCGATACAATCTATCATTATAGAGTGATTTAACGAAATAGCGTAGATATTGATATTTTATCATTATTAATCGTAGACAGGGAAAAACAATAAAATAATCTCGTTTTGATACCGCGAAGATGATTCCAGGAACAAAGCAGTATCATTGCTTCATTCCCAAAAATCATGCCCAAATCGAACTAAAAAAGTACTCATTGGCCATACAAACGTCGGTGGATCCAAAGAGGGTAAATTAATTCTTTTTTGCAATCGAGAGACGTGAGTAGCCTTTGACTCAAATTTGAATAGACTCCATCGGTGTCCATGGGTCCATTGATAAAGTTTATTAAAATGTACAAAAAGATATTTTAAAAAATAAAAAAAAGTAAAAAAATTGACAAAGTACAAAAAATAAACAAAAATTCGGGCTTTAGAAAATATCTACAGATAGTCTCAACCCTGTTAATGCACAGAGAAATTTGTCTATTCGTTTGGGATGAAAAACACATGGGAAGGAATGGATTCTTCACTGAGCCAATTTTTTTATAGACTGTAAATGCATCAAGTAAAAAACTGTTAGAACTTCAGACAAATCGAAGATATCGATTCTGAGAAAAAAAATATCAAAACATTATTTGCTCCGAAAATGGCATACAGACCTTTTGGAAGAGTTCGTAAAAAATTTCAGTGAAAAGTACGTTGAAAATTCAAAATTTCATGTTGTACTTTTTTTTCGTACGATGAATAATTTTCGAGTTACGAAATGGAACGAGAAAATTTTTTGTATTCTTTTCCGGCTGAAATATGTAATATAAAAATCTTTAAAAAATCACGAATTTTCTTGACACTTGGGACTACTTAATAAAAATCTGTATGCGATTTTTGGTGATTTCAAAAAATGGGGTGGCCGACTTGACGTGGAATGCCTCATATATATACGTCTTACTACGTCGGGTGAAATATTGTAAGTGGGGCCCAGCGAACTTGACACTGCGACCACATGGGCATAGACAGGAGATTGCGGGAGTATAAAATCGAGCGTTGAAACGCTCTCGTCTCAAAGAAACCCAAACGACTTATCTTAAATAACGCTTAATGCCCGTATATCACGTATGCGTGACCTCACTCTCGACTATGCGTTGACCGGAAGCGAGCCACGTGCCAGAAAGGCCGCACGCATTATATATCCCTGTATATGAAGCCTGACAACCAGAAAGACCAAAAGAGAGAGGGCGAGAGACGCGCTATTACAATATATAAACTAAAGCAACTCTTCCGGATACGGAGCGCTTGTGCTCTTCGCACCCCTTCACAAATATCTTCACTGAAGTATCAATTTAAAAAAAAATTTTATCCCAATATGCATTATTAGGGTTTCGTACCTAAAAGGTAAAAAAGGAACCCTAGAGACAGAACAATTCTTTTTTACTTTAAATCACACTGTTTTTTAATTCTGGCGTAAAATGTTCAAAAAAATGGCACTGCCACGATCCAACCCTTATCAAAGTTTGCGAGCCAAAACAAAAAAGTTCCAGACACTTTCAATTTTTCATTTTATGACTCGCACTTGACGGGGATTTTCTACTTTTGTCTTCACATTTCTTCCTCCATAAAATAGAAGTAATTTTCAATATTTTGTGAATATATGAGGCATTCCATGCCATTTCGAACGGTGAAAAAGTTGTCCACTCTAAAAAAAATTGACTTTTTGTCAAATTATTCAATTATATCAAAAAGAGTAGTGTAAATTTTTTCAAAATTTTTTGATCGCATTTTTGTGAGTTTTTCAAAATTTCAAAATGTTCCAAGTACCGTTGTATCTTGAAAGCATACGATTGAACAGAAAAATGTTTCCGACAAAAAAGTTGCAGTTTTACATGAACTTGGTAAAAAAATTTTTTTTTTTAATTTTTTGAATCTAAAAAATGACCATTTTCATCAAAAATATGCGAAAATAATTTTTTTCGGTCGGTATGTTACTTTCGATTTATGTCAAAAAAATCCAGAAAATACTCTGAAGTGTGTATTTTTTTTAGATGGTGTGTATTTTTTTTTTAGATGGCTCAATTAGTTGTTCCAAAGCTATGCTTTGTTTTATTAATAATTTTTTTTTGTTTTTGCTCCAATAAGCTCCAAAACATTAATATTATTATTGTAGATGTTCTTTTATCAAAAAATTTGAGAGAAACAATTTGGGAGAGTATGATTTTCCATAATAATTGATTACTCTAAAAAAAATAATGTTATTAATAAAACAAAGCATAGCTTTGGAACAACTAATCGAACCATCAATACAAAAATACGTGTCTATTGCACACACTCCAGAGTATTTTCTTGAATTTTTTGACATAAATCGAAAGTGACATACCGATCGAAAAAAATTATTTTCGTATATTTTTTGATGAAAATAGGAATTTTTTAAACACTCAAAATGAAAAATAAAAAATTTCACAAAGTTTCTGTAAACCTGCAACTTTTTTGTCTCAAACATTTTTCTGTTTAATCGTATGCTTTCAAGATATAACGGTACTTACTAAGTAACGTTTGCTTTGTTAGAAAAATCAATTATTATGTAAAATCATACTCTCCAAAATTATTTCTCTCAAATTTATAGATAAAAGAACATTTACAATAATAATATTAATGTTTCGGAGCTTATCGGAGCAAAAACAAAAAAAAATTATTAATAAAATAAAGCATAGCTTTGGAACAACCAATCGAGCCATCTAAAAAAAATACGTGTGTATTGCACACACTTCAGAGTATTTTCTGGAATTTATCGAGATAAGTCGAAAGTGACATACCGACTGAAAAAAATAATGTTCGTATATTTTTAATGAAAATGGTCATTTTTTAAACTCAAAAAATTCAAAAAATAGTTGTTCACAAGGTTCATGTGAAACTGCAACTTTTTTGTCTGAAAATTTTTTCTGTTCAATCGTATGCTTTCAAGATATAACGGTACTTGGAAAATTTTGAAATTTTGAAAAACTCCAAAACATGCTATCCAAAAATTTTGAAAAAATTTACAGTACTCTTTTTCATATAATTGAATAATTTGATAAAATGTCAATTTTCTTGAGAGTGGAGCACTTTTTGACCGTTCGAAATGGCATGGAATGCCTCATATTCAACCAAAAAATATCTTTGTCCTTCACGTGGAAAGTTTTTTCTCGATAGGAGGGTGCAATAAGGGTATTATTTGAAACATGACAAAATTGAGAATGACGAAAGAATAAGCGTCATCGAATTAACGGTTTATATACGCAATTCGCACCGTTGCTCTCAAAATTGAAATCGTCCGCTTACCAAGAAGCAATTATTAAATAATAGTCCATCTAGCGGCCGTTCAAGTAGGTTAAATCTAATCGACTGTGTACACTTCCATGAGAAACGACGATAACCGAGGGTTTTTCACGAGATGTCCACATTGAACTTGAGTGGCGTCATAAATCCTCGAATTTCAATGCGTTGCACTTCCATGATAATTTTTCTAAATAATCGTCTAGAATATACACTACCGACGAGAATTTTCCGGACAAAACTTCAAAAAAGGTCTGGAACGTTTTTTTTAATGTTATTTCGCCGGAAGTCAAGGTAGACTAATTTAACAAGCGGCATTTTAAAGGGGAAGAATTCGGCTTCATTTCCTGATTTTTTGAATTATTTTTACAATATGTTTTTAGATTTGGACTCTATTTTGAAAACTGTTTTTCGCCTTTTTCCCCTCTCTTCAGGTGCACCCATCTTCCAGAGCAAATTTTTTAAATACATTTTTACGATTTGATTCATAAAGGGGAAAGCTTGAGCATCAATTTCCTTTTTTTAAAAACTTTAAGCGATTTTTTTCCAAAGTTACTCTGTTTTTTGTGAAAAAAGAGGAAATTTGAAAAATCCCGTATAACACTAAAACAAACAGAATTCATGAAAAACTTCAAGATAGCAAAAAGTTGCGTCTGTTTTTGTTGAGTGCAGAGGAATTTTTTCAGATTTTTTTCCCCAAATTTTTTTTTTCTCATTTTATGGGTCGGAGCTCAAATTATTCAATTACCATAACTCGAGAACGATGGGATTATTGATAAAACTTCAAGAGGGAAAAGTATTTTATTTTACCATTTTCAACACATTGGAATTTTTTCAATTTTTTTCCCTCAGTGTTTTTTAGCCTCAACATGAGAAAACAATATTTTGAAAAAAAAATCTGAAAAAATTCCTCTGAACTCAACAAAACCAGACGCAACTTTTTGCTATCTTGAAGTTTTTCATGAATCCTCTTTGTTTTCGTGTTACACGGGATTTTTCAAATTTCCTCTTTTTTTCACCAAAAACAGAATAAGTTTGAAAAAAAAATCACTCAACGTTTTAAAAAAAAGGAAATTGAAGCTCAAACTTTCCCCCTTACGAATCCAATCGTAAAAATGTATTTGAAAAATTCCTCCAGAAGATGGGTGCACCTGAAGAGAGAGGGAAAAAGGAGAAAAACAGCTGTTTTCAAAATAGAGCCGAAACCTAAAAACAATTTCTATCTATGTATCTATGATTCAAATACAAGAGTAGTGATGTTAAATTTATCATGAAATTTGAGAAAGCAATGAGTAATATCGATCAGGGTTTTTTTAATTTCCGAAAAAAAAGAGAAGACCATGGAAGGTAAATCGATTGGAAAAAGATTTTTTAAACTGAACAGGTCAGTCGTTGGTCCCTCGTTTTTGTGAGTTGCAAATCTCGAATTCGCGAAGAATCAAGAACCAATCAAGAATCAAGGATCCAAATTTGAATTCGTGATTAAATAATTGCGATTATTCGAAGACCATTCTGTTCACATCAGTCGCGATTCGGGAGTCTCATGAAAGAATGTAAATTGTACTTGTTCGCAGATAATAGGATACATAATAGTAGCCGTGACATTCTGTCTTCAACCATTGATGAGATACACTTGCGCGAGACTCGAGGGCCTCGCGCGTCTTCTCGCTGCCGACGCTTTCTTGCTTCTCAGCTTTCTCGGTACCGTAAACGTATGGCGAGGTATCTGGAGCATTCTCGACCTATGGTTGTTGCCCGATGACCTTGAATTATCATGCTGGATAACGCACGTCGGCTGTTTCGTCTTCCTCGTTCTTCTCAACTGCAGCAATTCGATTCTCGTCAGGGGCGTTTACATCGACGCCGAAGAGGAGGAGGGCCGCTGCGTCGTTTTTCCCTGTCACTATCTCAGACTTTTCTTCAAAGTACGTAAAAAGAAGAACACATTGAGAACTACAACGAATCTGAAAAAAACGAAAAAAATAACAGATTATTCGGAATGCCCTCTCATGAACCGCGATGAAAAATCATGCTCGATCGAACGTTTGACAACTGGGTCATTCCATGTCAAATCGACCAATAGTTGGAATCAACCCCTTTCAATTTCGATGAAATTTGGTCAGAAGTGTTCGCTTTTAATAAAACGAACTTCCACCAACTTTTGAAAAAAATTAAAATTTTTCAAAAGTTATGCAAGATTCAAAATTTCACAATTTTTTAGATCTTTCAAGTTTATTTTTTAAACATCTTGAAAACTATTGTAGTCAGGAAAAAATCGTTTTGAGTTCCTCTTGAATAGTATACTTGTGGCTACGAAAAAAAAAAACGAAAACAAATTTTGAGAAATAATGAATTTGGAGAATTTAGTATTTTTAAAAATCGTGCAAATCCACGATCAACATTAAATTTTTGGTTCAATTTTTTAAATATAATACCTTGCAAAATTTATTTTCAGGATTTTTTAAGATCAGTGCAAGTAGTGATATTAAAAGATCCTGAAATTTTTGTAAAAAAAAAATTTTTTTCACCAAAATTCAAAAATTTATATTTTTCGATATTTCGATGTTTTGATATTTCGATGAAATTTGATCAGAGAATTAAAAATTTGGGGAATTTTTAAAAGTCGTGAAGATCCACGATCAACATTAAATTTTTGGTTCTATTTTTTTAATATGAAATATGATATGATTGCATTTTTATTTTTAAATATGAATTTTTGAATATTGGTTGAAAGAAAATTTTGTTTACCTCCAAGTTAAATAAAGTTGAGCAATCATGTAATTTTGTAATTTTGAGCAGTAAAAATTTTAATTAATGCATAAGAATGTACAAACAGAAACATAATTGAATTTGTGTTCTTATTTTTTTTATAACGCGTTTCAAGCGTAAACATAATATACATGTTAAACCGTAAACTTAATATACAATTTTTACTGCTCAGAATTACAAAATTACACGATTGCCCAACTTTACTTAACTTAGAGGTAAACAAAAAATTTTGTTGACAAAATTCAAAAATTCATATTTTTGAAAAAAAACGCAATCCTGAAAATTTAAGATCAGAACAAGGTATTATAAGAAAAAATTAAACCAAAAATTAAATGTTGATCGTGGATTTTCACGCTGTTTAAAAATCCAAAATTCTCCGAATTCATCATTTTTCAAATTTTTTTTTCAAAATATTTTTGTTTTCGTAGCCCCAAGTATACGTTTTTAAGACCCAGAACGATTTTTTCGTAACTATAATAGTTTTCGATAAATTAAAAAAATAAACGTGAAAAATTGAAAAAATGGTGAAATTTTGAATTGTGCGTAACTTTTGAAAAAAAAAATTAATTTTTTTCCTTTGGTAGTACTTCGTTTTAGGAAATAAAACTTCTGACCAAATTTCATCGAAATTGCAACTATTGGTCGATTTGACATGGACCCATCTTTAAATGAAATTTTAATTCTCGTATTTGCTCAATTGCAGATCGAGCGTCAGAAGAAAGAGGCAAGACGACAGAATCTCGTTGCAGCGAGCAAAGAGGCACAATCTCGCAACGATGCCAACGCCAAAGAAATGGAAAACGAGACACTGCTGAATTGTGCCAATACGCTGCCAACTATAATACCCGCGAATCCGGAATCGTTGGTGTAAAAAAAAAAAAAAAAAAATTGCACCGTTATTCGAATCGAGGATTTGCCAGGAGTGCGTTGTGTGTTTTAATGTTAAATTAGTGAGGAAAATGTAACGCGCGTTACTGACAATTGTGGTGTACCTGAGAGGAAACGTCGTTGAAAACGGTGAAAGTGTCGAGGATGAAAAAAAAAGTGCAATGAAGATGAGATATGAAAAATGAAATTAATTTTTGCTCCAACGAATCGACATACGTGTACATATTCTGTATGCCGTGAAAGTGAGGAAAAACAACAACAACAACAAAAAATAACTATCGCAAAGAGATTAAACGGGATATATAAGAGACTCGCGCGAATGTGAATTAAAAGAAGAATTAAAAATCGATTTTAATTTTGCTAATGGACAACAAAATGTGCTCCTATCTACAAAATAATCACGGGCAGGCTGAAGCCAGTCTATAAATTAGAAAAAGATGAAAAAAAAACCCAAAATTAAGAAACAATAAGTCTATCTCGATATTTCAACCCTAGTTGCAGTTAAATCCGTAAGAACAGGAATTATTTTTTAGAAGAGCATTATTTATGTATAATTGACGTACACGAACCGCGATCCTTGATATCCTGTCTAGTGTATATTTATGAAATTAATTTATGAGAGTGATCGATGAAGAAAAAAAAAGTAATAAAAAAATGGAAAATAACAAGAGCATTTAATTCGCTCATCGAATGATGTCGTTTGTGTATTTGTTTGATAAAAATTCTGAAATTTTTTTCAAATTACTTCTTCTCAAAAATGGAAATTGGAAATTGGCATTTTTACCCTTCTCGAATTATTGAAAAACATTTGTCGCGATTCGCATCTTCTTGAGAAGGAAAAAAAGGAGTATGAGTTTCGAAACGATCCTTCAGTAATGTATAATGGATGGATACATCGAGGTTCGACGGGGCAAAATGAGCTTAAAAGCATGTCCGATTTCTGTGTCTAAAGAGAAGCAAAGACCTTGGACAACAATGGTAATAGGGTTGAACCTCGATATATATATATATATATATATATCTATAGATATATATATATATATATATATCTATATATATAGATATATAAAAGCAAGGGGATAATTTATGAATTGGCGTAACCTTCTCCCCCGCATCCTGTGACCAAACTGAAAATAGTTTGTCCTCTTGTGCCGCAATTATCCTACGTCACGATGTACTAATAATTAATTAACTGCAATAATGACGGTACAATGGCGGGTACGTTGGTCAGAACGATGGGAAGTGCTTAGTTCGAAAAATGAGCGAGCGCCCTCCTGGCCTACATTTAATGTTTATACATTAACGAAGCCCCGGGATCTTTGAACAAAGGCCCTAGGGGTATAAGGATGGTGAATCTGCCCCCGAAAGGTTTTTAAATGATACTCAGGGCATAAGTAGGTACTAGAAAAATAATAAGATCCTGAAAGTTTCAGATCCCTAACTCAATTGGTTATTGAGAAAAAGTGAAATATGTAAAAAGCAGAAAAAAATTGTTTTCTCAGGATTGACCAAACCGATTGATCTAAATTTTTTATATGTTTTGGGGGCTGATAATAGCTCCGAAAAAAAAATTAAGAGCTATATGGCTCTATAAAATCTTTGGCAAAAAATTATTTTTCTTTCATTTTCAATGTTTAACCGTGATAAAATTTTGGCACAATTATGAAACAATTTTTTTTTCAAACCTTCTATATTTCACTGTAACACTATCAATTTTTAAAAATTTAAAAAACGCTACGCCGTAGTAGAAAAAAATAAAAACCACTTTGGGGCTCAAATAATGAATTTATTTATATGTTTTGAGGTTTAATTTTTGGTATTTTAACGCATATTTACATAATTTGTATTTATTAAAAATAATTTTCATATTCAAAATAACAACAAAATTTTTTTTGCCACATCAGTCAAAAATTAAACCAGGTAAATATCAATAATCAATTTTATAGTAATTTTAACAAATATTTTTAGGAACAACATTTTATTTTAAAACTCGATTATTTACATATTTTGTATAGACTTGAGACATAGACATAATCGAAAATTATCGAATTGATGAAAGACAAGAACTTTTTTTTTCTAAACAAATGTAAACTTTCAAAAAAATTTGAGCTTAATTTGATTCATTTATTGTTTTTTCTTAAAACGCTGCTGACGCCTGCTGAAACATTGAGCAAATTATCTGATAGAAACAATGTTTCATCTGCGATTGAAGAAGACAGTGACCAAGACTGATGAAATGTGATTCTGCAAAATTTTTGAAAAATTTATGATTGAGGTATATCTTCCTTTTTATTATTTATTTATAAAAAACTTTTTTTATGTTGTAATTGTATTTTACAGTATATCTGCGCAGTCTTTAACAAATTCTTTTATTAGTGTGAACTGTTGGGTTTATTAATTTTTAAGAAAAAACAATAAATTAATAAAATTAAGCTTAAATTTTTTTGAAAGTTTACATTTGTTCGGAAAAAAAATGTTCTTGTCTCTCATCAATTCGATAATTTTCGGTCATCTCTATGTCTCAAGTCTATAAAAAATATATAAATAATCGAGTTTTATAATAAAATGTTGTTCCTAAAAATATTTGATAAAATTACTATAAAATTGATTATTGATATTTACCTGGTTTAATTTTTGACTGTGGCAAAAAAAAATTTGTTGTTATTTTGAATATGAAATTTTTTTTTTAATAAATACAAATTATGTACATATGCGTTAAAATACGAAAAATTAAACCTCAAAACATATAAATAGATTCATTATTTGAGCCAAAAAGTGGTTTTTATTTTTTTCTACTATGGCGTACAGTTTTTTAAATATTCAAAAATTCATAGTGTTATAGTGAATTATAGAAGGTTTGAAAAAAAAATTGTTTCATAATTGTGCCAAAATTTTATCACGGTTAAAAATTGAAAATGAAAGAAATTTTTTTTTTTTTTCAAAGATTTTATAGAGCTATCTAGGTCTTAATTTTTTTTCTCGGAGCTATTATCAGCCTCCAAAACATATAAAAAATTTAGATCAATCGGTTAGGTCAATCCTGAGAAAGATTTCTTTTTCTGTTTTTTACATATTTTACTTTTTCTCAATAACCAATTGAGATACGGATCTGAAACTTTCAGGATCTCATTATTTTATTAGTACTTACTTATACTCTAAGTATCATTTAAAAACCTTTCGGGGGCAAATTCACCATACCCCAAGGGTCTTTCTCGCATCGCGAAAAATTAACAAAGGTTAATTACTTTTTTTCAAATTTTCTTCCTTCAATTGCAACTTTGATTCTCGATAAATGGCCCACATCTTCGTTTATTGCATAACGCCCGAAGTTAATGAAAATTAGGATTCTCATTGATAAATGGGACAATCGAATTGCCAATTGACGCCCTTTTGGAATATCGTGGGATTGAAAAAAAAATTCGAAAATAATTGGCAAAATGTTAAGAGGTTGAATATTCGTCGATCGATTGCCAATTAATCGTCAATGGCCTGTTGGCCCTGTAAACGCGAGTGGGGCGTTCTATTTGGGGCTGCAAGAAACGTCGATGTCGTAGTGAAAATGAGAAATCACAGTTGGCAGCTTGTATCGACGTTGATGCTGAAGAGAGAGAGGGCTTTCGCTAATCGGGGCACACAAGTAGGAATAACACGAGAGACGACGACAACGACAACGAAGTAACGAGAAGGTTGAATCGAGAATCAAAGAAAATCGATCGTTTCGTCGGCGAGTGATCGAGGATTTTTTTTTGTTCCTCCTGGACGTTAATTTTTGTTGTTGTTGTTTTTTGCGGCTCGATCGGTCGAAGGAAAAATCTGACTCGGAGGTGGCGGCGGTTGGTGGTGGTGCGCGCACGGTGGTGGTGATTGTTTCAAGGTGACCTCACGGTTTTTGAAAGGAATACAAGGATGGCAGGTGGCGATCCTCTCGCTGAATTGTTGTCCGTTGAATTTGAAGTTTTCGGCAAAGTTCAGGGTAAGTTTGATCGCTGAAAAACAAAACGATGATGAAAAAATGAGGTTCGGCCGACGAAATTTTTGACTTTGTTCATTTGACGACAGAAATTAATATTTTCACCTTGCGGTATGATTAAAACTGAGGAAACTTTTCGAAAGAAATGTCGTTGGAATAAAAATAATTATCGTTCAATTGATTATCACAAATTTTTGCTGTCTATGATTATTTTTTTGATTTTATAACGATATTTATTTTCTTGATTTGAATTTACTGACTTTTTCGCTCCGATGTTGATTTTTTTTATTTTGCAATTCAAATCGTGAAAACAGAGACGCTGTCTGTCGGTAATTTAAACTACTTGACAGCAACGTGACAAAAAAAAATCGTTGCGCCAAAATCATCTGTCTCATATTGTTTTGCTGACAGACGATTCTAGTTTCGTTAAAAAGAACTTGATTGCTATAATTTTATGATTTTACACAGGCTGTTACTTTCCCAAGTACACGAAGAATCTTTGTAACGAGCTTGGTATTGTCGGTTGGGTAAAAAATAGTCCAACTGGAACGATAATGGGAAAAATGCAGGGCTCAAAACCCTACGTCGAACAGATGTGAGTTTGTAAATTATTTTACGTTTCAATCTGCAGATTTAGATTAGAAAAAAACTTTTCAAAAAAATTGTTAAATGGCAAAAACAACGTTTTTGGGAATTTTGCAAATTTAGATACCACAAAAAATAATCCCAATAATCAATTAGAAAAATCCATGTTATTTTTAACTGCCCCAATAATCATATTTCGTGACACTGATTTATTTTTCTATCTCTATTGATTACTCATAATTTAATCGAATTCCGAAAAATCTAAACAGGATAAACGAATGATCTCATCAAATTTTTCCGCCTCAAATAAAGTTGAATAAAAAGTAAATCTTGCTCAGTGAAAAATCGTGAGGCACGAATATACACTACCGGCAAAAAGTTTCCGGACAAAACTTCAAAAAAAGGTCTGGAATGTTTTCTTATGCCATTTCGCCGGAACAAGCGGCATTTTAAAGGGGAAGAGTTCGGCTGCATTTCCTGTTTTTTAAATTATTTTTACAACTTGTTTTTAGATTTGGTCTCTATTTTTAAAACAACTGTTTTTCGCCTTTTTCCCCTCTCTTCCAGAGGAAATTTTTGTCATACATTTTTACGATTGAATTCGTAAAGAAGAAAGTTTGAGCTTCAATTTCCTTTTTTTAAAAACTTGGAGCGATTTTTTTTTCCAAAGTTATTCTGTTTTTTGTGAGAAAAGAGAAAATTTGAAAAATCCCGTATAACATGAAAACTAAGAGGATTTATGAAAAACGTAAAGATAGCAAAAAGTTGCGTCTGTTTTCGTTGAGTTCAGAAGATTTTTTTCAGAGTTTTTTTTCCAACATTTTTTTTTCTTATTTTTTGGATCAGAGCTCGGATCATTCAATTACCATAACTCGAGAACTATGGGATTATTGATAAAATTTCAAGAGGGGAAAATACTTTATTTTACCATTCTCAACACATTGGAATTTTTTCCAAATTTTTTTTCCAGCCTCAACCAGAGAAAAAGAAAATTTTGAAAAAAAAATCTAAAAAAATTCCTCTAAAATCAACGAAAACAGACGCAACTTTTTACAATCTTAAAGTTTTTCATGAATCCTCTTCGTTTTCCTGTTATACGGGATTTTTCAAATGTCCTTCTTTTCACAAAAAAACAGAATAACTTTGGAAAAAAAATCGCTTAAAGTTTTTTAAAAAAGGAAACTGAAGCTCAAACTTTCCCCTTTATGAATCCAATCGCAAAAATATATTTAAAAAAGTTGGTCTAGAACCCAAATAAAATTTCAAGAGAGGAAAATACTTTATTTTACCATTTTCAACATTTTGGAATGTTTTTCCAGCCTCAACAAGAGAAAAAAAAAATTGGAAAAAAAATCTGAAAAAATTCCTCTAAGATCAACGAAAACAGACGCAACTTTTTACAATCTTAAAGTTTTTCATGAATCCCCTTTGTTTTCGTGTTACACCGGATTTTTCAAATTTCATCCTTTTTCACAAAAAACAGAATAACTTTGGAAAAAAAATCGCTCAAAGTTTAAAAAAAAAGGAAATTGAACTTTCCGCTTTATGAATTCAAGCGCAAAAATATATTTTAAAAAATTCCTCCAGAAGATGGGTGCATCTGAAGAGAGGGGAAAAAGGCAAAAAACAGCTGTTTTCAAAATAGAGTCCAAATCTAAAAACAATTTGTAAAAATAATTCAAAAATCAGGAAACGAAGCCAAATTCTTCCCCTTTAGAATGCCGTTTGTTAAAAACAGCTGTTTTCAAAATAGAGTCCAAATCTGAAAACAATTTGTAAAAATAATTAAAAAATCAGGAAACGAAGCCAAATTCTTCCCCTTTAGAATGCCGTTTGTTAAATTAGTCAACGTTGACTTCCGGCGAAACGGCATAAAAAAACGTTCCAGACCTTTTTTGAAGTTTTGTCCGTAAACTTTTCGCCGGTAGTGCATAATTTTTGTTTCGTCTTCTTTTTTATCCCACTATACTCTAAATTCAATTCAGAATTTGTCCTGAGTGAGATTCGCTGTGAAATTTTTCCCATCTTGAATCTTTCGGGAGATGTAAAAAAAGAAATAAATATATAATTACAAATCCGACGAGATATCCCGACACGAGAGTACGAAAATGTCTTTTCGACCCGCGTAATCATTCTCGTTGCTTGGCGACTGCGAAACGCCGACCTCGGTCCCAAAATGGTTAGTGTTAGGTCGAAGCCATTAGGTCGAAGACTGACTTTAATAGCGAACTCTAATGGAGTAATGAGCCGGTGCATGACGACCATCGCCTCTCCTTCTCTCTTCTTCTCAATCACCGAACCCGGTCGTCGAATAATTCGCAAGATGCAAGATCACGATGTAAACGCTCAAATGGGTCCCGCGAACAACGATGTTCGGTGTCGCTTCTCGCACCCGGTCTCGATGTAATCTCTCTGTAAGAAGCAAAACGAGAGAGGAGAAAAAAAACCAATGCAATAGTGACAAAACAATCTCAAGTAGGTTGAACGTAAACGAAAGTAAAGTATATTCAATTGCGAGATCGTTATTTCGACGGGAATTGGGTCGGGGACCCACTGATCCATTTGGAATATATATCTGCCGGTGCTCTTCTCGTATCCTTCAATTTGTCTCTCTCGTTCAATTTTAATAAAACAATTGCAATATAAAAAAAAAATTCCCTTCAACGGTTCCTCAATGTTTCAATTCAGAGATCGGGAAAACGATGGAAAAACCATAATACCAAATATCAAAATATTACATTATGATACGAGTGTCATACAAAATTATATTGCACGAGTGCGTAAAATGGGCACTTTACGTACGGAGTGCAATAAAAGATTTTTTCGTTTTAATCATTCTCATGCTTATTAAATTTTGATCGATGCGAATTGAAGACTTGACGATATATTAGAACGAAGGCAGATGTTAGCATGTTTTTGTATCAATAGAAATCGTGAACGGTCTTTTTGATGATAGAAAAAGTGCCCTCAAGGTTCAAATGCGATTTGGCTGCGATCGTCACTGTATTATTTCTCAACAAAACAGTCTGGCTTGTCCCCAATTGGAATTTTGCGCCGAGTGATCTCGAGATATTTCAAGAAGAAAATATATATTGGCTGTACGATTATTGGCTGTCTCTGCCAGTGTCGTTTAAATGACAATATCGAGGAGACGAAAAAATATAGGGGAATGTGGGGCAAAGGGGACACGCGAAAAATTTCAAATTTGGGGGCAAAGTGGACACGAGCTGAAACTGAAAATAATGTCAAGCTCATAAAATTGTTACTTCGAATTCAGACTATATCTGCACGATTCCCGTAACGTTTCATACACTGTTGAACAATATATTCAAAATAAAAAGCACAAAACACGGAAACCGAAAAATTTGGCAATTTTTTTTCACAAGATTCAAAAAACAATAATGGGAAATGAATTTCATGACTGAAAAGTCGATGAATATATGAAAATACCATGATTTGTTCAGTTGCAAAGTGAATTCATGGTACATTTTCCACATGGAAAAAATTGGAGCAAAGTGAACCTGAAGATTTACCTCTTTTTTTTTTAAATTTCATTCGAGGAACGATTCTATTGGCTTTATTTCTTTGTTTATATTATTAAGTTAATATTTTATTCAAGCATAGTCGATTACAGTGTCTCTATTTTCGAGAATCACCGAGTATAGAATTTTCTGTATCTGAAAAGACGTGTTCATTTTGCCCACACATTTTTTTTTTACCAAATTCAAAAAACAAGAATGGGAATGAATTTCACGACTCAAAAGTCGATGAATATGTGAAAATACCATGATTTATTCACTAACAAAGTGAATTCATAGTACTCTTTCCACATGGAAAAAATTAGAGCAAAGTGCGTCTGAAGAATTACCTCGTTTTTTGTTTTAAATTTCATTCGAGGATCGGTTTTATTGGCAGTATTTCTTTACTTATATTGTTAAGTTAATATTTTATTCGGGCATAGTCGATTACAGTGTCTCTACTTTCGAGAATCACCAAGTATAGATTTTTCTGCATCTGAGGAGGCGTGTCCATTTTGCCCCCAATTTTTTTTTTTCAAAATCAGGGATATTAGGATCGGGTATCAATTTTGAGACATGAAAGTAGTTAAAAGACCGTGTGCTTGCTGATGAAAATCCTTAAATTCCTCAAATGTCCACTTTGCCCCACACTCCCCTATAAACACAGAATTTGGCAATAAAGATGATATTTTTGTTAGAATCTAACGAGCACAAGAATGATGCAATTTTTTACCCTTTTTGCAGGGAACATTGGTTAACGACGATAGGAAGTCCTGGCAGTGAAATTCATCACTGCGAATTCACGAATATCGAGTCAGTAACGTCTCTCGGATATCGAGGTTTTTCCATACGTTTTTGACGCAATTATATACTACCTCTGACATCGAACATCCGTCGTTATCTCACAAACACAAGCGCATCACGTGGTGGATGAGCTCGAAAAAAATGAACCACAAATTTGTGCGATAACGAAGAAAAATCCAAAATTTCGTGATGAACGTTGAGGCGTTCGTTTTCCAACTTCCGGCTGGATTTTCTCGTGACGATTCGCTGGAACTCGACTCTTCACTGCGATAATCAAGTATAAAGTGTAAATTTCATTTGACCATGTACAGAAAGAGAGAGAGAGAGAGAAAGATCGATGATGCGGAAAAAGGATTCGTCGAAGGAGAGAGCGCACTCGAACAATTATCCTTTGTAATTAATCCACATGCTAATCTCGTTGAAACTTTCTACATTAAGCAATTTTTGTGTCTTCGATACTCGTACTAATCGCCGTAGTTCAAAATTCAGAGATAGAAAAGAAAATCGACTCCGATAATTCAATTAAACGCTTTTTCATGCATATATATTCTCGTGTATACCGATATATATATATACCTATATATATATATGAACAGATATGTACATAAGTAAATATATAACGTCGAGTAGTGAAGGAGATAACGATGAATTGTTTTTTTGTTTTGCATTTTTTACTACCTATGATACATTTAATCGTAAAATCTTCGATGTACCTTACCTCGCGCGAGTTTATTGCACCTAAAATTCCGTTCGATTATCCTACGTCGAAACAACGGTCTAAACACACGATCCGCGCCGATTTATCGAATCAAGTTCTCGTTGTTATAGCGGTCGAATAACTTTGGGTATCACAGCATTTGCAACGAATTTTCACTGTGCAACGTTCCACTCCGTCCGCATCACGTTTTTCCCTCGTATATGAAAGTGGCGTCGAGCATTTGTTGAGCGAAATGATAATCCGCGTTCGTCTCTGGCAAATATCGCGACACACGGCGAATCAATTGGATGGTATCGTCGTTCGAGGAACCGGTCAACACGATACCATTGAAATTCTGGAAATTAAAGGAAAATCTCTCATCGTACAATTTTCTCTGACATTATTGGAAAAGTTGGAATACCGAATTCATAATTTCTCAACGAACTTCCGTGACCGCTCCACACTGAGAGAATAATATATTTATATTTACCAGGATTTGTTAACTGTTCACAAATGTAAAGTTGGATACGGCAAAATTTCAACAGTTGGGTCATTCCGTGTCCAATCGACCAAGAGTTGGAATCGACCCCTTCAATTTCGATGAAATTTGGTCAGAAGCTTTATTTTTTTATAAAACGGAGTTCTACCGAAGGAAAAAAATAAAAATTTTCGAAAGTTATGCAAAATTCAAAATTTCACAATTTTTCAAATCTTTCAAGCTTATTTTTTTTTAATTTCCTGAAAACTATTATAGTTATGAAAAATGGTTCTGAATTCGTCTTAAAAGGCTGCGAAAAAAAAATACGACGAAAAAATTTTTGAAAAATGATGATTTTGGAGAACTTTGAATTTTCAAAAATCGTGAAAATCCAAGTTCGACGTTAAATTTTTGGTTTAATTTTTTTTATATAATACCTCGTACTGATCTTAAAAGATTTTGAAATTTTCAGAAAGGTGTTTTTTGTTTTTTCAAAAATATGAATTTTTGAATTTTCAAAAATCCTGTAAATCCACGATCAACATTAAATTTTTGGTTAAATTTTTTTTATATAATACCTGCTACTGATCTGAAAAGATCCTGAAATTTTCAGGATCTTTTGTTTCAAAAATAAAAACATTATAATTTTGGTAAAAAAAATTAAGTAAAGTAAAACAATTAAATAAGTAAGTAAGTAAAGTTAAGTAAAGTTGAGCAATCATGTAGTTTTGTAATTTTGAGCAGTAAAAAAAAGTAAAGGTAACAGTATTTTGGAAAAAAAAAAAATTTTTTACCAAAATTAAAAAATGTATATTTTTAAAACAAAAAAAAAACCATCCTGAAAATTTCAGGATCTTTTAAGATCAGTACGAAGTATTGTATTTAAAAAATTGAACCAAAAATTTAATACGGAACTTGGATTTTTACGATTTTTGAAAATTCAAAATTCTCAAAATTCATCATTTTTCAATTTTTTTTTCGGAATATTTCTTTCTTCGTATACCACAAGTATACTCTTCAAGACGAATTCAGAAGAATTTTTCATAACGATACTAGTTTTCGAGATATTTAAAAAATAAACTTGAAAGATTTGAAAAATTGTTAAATTTTGAATTTTGCATGACTTTCGAAAAAAAAATTTAATTTTTTTCCTTTGGTAGAATTTTGTTTTATTAAAAACGAAAACTTCTGACCAAATTCCATCGAAATGGAAAGGAGTTGATTCCAACTCTTGGTCGATTTGACATGGAATGACCCAGTTAATAAATTATTTTGACACGAATAAGATTTTGTCATGAGAACACGAATGTTTCTTAACGACTAACAAATTTTGTAACGGTTAAGGAATATTTAAATAAAAGTGCCAACTAAATATATTTTTTTACTATAAATAAACTGTTTTCTCAGTGCAGGTCGTTTTTAACTATCGAGCTGAACCCTCTTTTTCTTTCGTGAAAACAACGATTTCTTTATTACGAAACAATAATCGTGGAAGTTTGAAATGTTGTTTCCCAAAAGAGGATTAGCGAACAATAATAGGACAAATTCACAATTTGGCCAATTATATCCAATTTTTTTTTTCAACTCCGAATGAAATGGTAACGTTAGATATTTACCAAGCTTTCCAAGTATTGCGTGAGTTTAAAATTTTGTTTCCCAAACGAGGATTAGCGAACAATAATAGGACAAATTCACAATTTGGCAAATTATTTCCAATTTTTTTTTTCAACTCCGAATGAAATGGTAACGTCAGATATTTACCAAGCTTTCCAAATATTGCGTGAGTGTTGGACTGATGCGCGATACTTCTTCGAGAAGATTCGGTGTCTCGGATAGATAAGTCATCATTCTTCTTCCAGCGATGGGTAAAAGACTACCACCGAGTGATTCCGTATCGCTGACCGCAGAGACCACCTTTGAATCGACGAATTATTTTAATTACACAAAGAATACCGAGCCACGAAAAAAATAATAAAATGCTTGAAAAAAATAATTAAAAAAATAATAAATTACCTCCTCGGCCAATCGATCAAATCCATTGACGTACAGCTGGCAGACCTGATGTATCCTGAGCTTGTCATTGTTTATTTTCCAAATTGAAGCGAGAGTCTGACATTTGCTCATCCAATGAACAGCCTGACTCGAGCTCAGTGTATTGCCCCCGTTCGTTTCCTGATGTATAGATTCCATCGAGGCGGTTATAACACGACAGAGAAAATCGATTCTCATGTTGTCGCGTTTTTCATCGTGATACCAAGTGAGTATCGCTTTATCCGTGATATCGTGAAAAAAGTGTCGCGAAGTCTGCAATCAGAGCGTTTCAGTTAGTCAAAATTATATTTTTTTCCTCCGGAGATTATTTTTTTTTTCTTCGTTTTGCATCACTCACCACAGATTCGAAAAGATTGCCCATCGGTTTACTGAGTTTCATATTGAAATGTGCCATCATGTGAAGAACATTTGCGAGCTGAAGATGCAGCAAAACCAAATCGTACCACGCCGGTGTTTGAGATATTGCCAGTGTCGCGAATGCCTGTGGTCCGACATCGTGACTTTCCCACAATTCTTCAAACTTTATCGTACAATTTTTCTCCGCTTCCACAACGTCGGCCTATCGATTATCGAATAAAAAGAAGAAAAAAACCACGTACAACAAACCAGAGTTGTGAAAATAGTAATGTAAAAGTAATGCCTTACCCATTATATTAAACAATGTGTATTGGATAAATTTGCCATTACAAATTACAGAAGTAACGTGTAATGAATGTTCCATTACAAATGAATATAGTAATGTGTAATGCATGCATGTTCCATTACGAATAAAAAAAGTAATGTGTAATGTACGCATGTTACATTACAAATAATAAAAGTAATGTGTAATGGACCATTACAAATTATAATTGAAAAAAAAGTAATTTGTAGTGGAGAATATTCCATTACAAATTAGTGTGTTTCTACGACAATTTGGAGCAAGTTTCTATTTGTAATGGAATATTCTCCACTACAAATTACTTTTTTTTAATTGTAATTTGTAATGGAGCACTCATCCATTACAGATTACTTTTTTATTTGTAATGTAACACGCATTCATTAGACATTACTTTTGTATTGTTTTGTATTTTGTATTCCATTACAAATAAAAAAAATAACGTTTAATGAATGAGTGCTCCATTACAAATTACAATTGAAAAAAAGTAATTTGTAATGGAGAATATTCCATCACAAATTAGTGTGTTTCTACGACAATTTGGAGCAAGTTTCTATTTGTAATGGAATATTCTTCACTACAAATTACTTTTTTTTTCAATTGTAATTTGTAATGGAGCACTCATCCATTACACATTACTTTTTTTATTTGTAATGGAACACGCATTCATTACACATTACTTTTTTATTTGTAATGTAACACGCATTCGTTAGAGATACTTTTGATTTGATTACAAATAATAAAAGTAATGTGTAATGGTTGACTGTTCCATTACAAATAAAAAAAATTACGTGTAATGAATGAGTGCTCCATTACAAATTACAATTGAAAAAAAAAGTAATTTGTAGTGGGGAACATTCCATTACAAATTAGTGTGTTTCTACGACAACTTGGAGCAAGTTTCTATTTGTAATGGAATATTCTCCACTACGAATGACTTCTTTTTCAATTGTAATTTGTAATGGAGCACTCATCCATTACACATTACATTTTATTTGTAATGTAACACGCATTCATTAGTCATTACTCTTGTATTGTTTTGTATTTTGTATTCCATTACAAATAAAAAAAATAACGTGTAATGAATGAGTGCTCCATTACAAATTACAATTGAAAAAAAAAGTAATTTGTAGTGGAGAATATTCCATCACAAATTAGTGTGTTCCTACGACAATTTGGAGCAAGTTTCTATTTGTAATGGAATATTCTCCACTACAAATTACTTTTTTTTTTCGATTGCAATTTGTAGTATAGCACTCATCCATTACACATTACTTTTTTATTTGTAATGGAACACGCATTCATTACACATTACTTTTTCATTTGTAATGGAACACGCATTCATAAGACATTACTTTTGTATTTTGTAATGTTACACTTGTCCATTTCACACTATGCAGTGTAACGAATACAGTAATGCATTATCAAAATAATGCATTATTTACAATTCTGCAACAAACACGTTGAGACTTGACAGTGCAAAATTTGAAATCTTTCGACTCACATCGAGAAAGATGTCCAAAAAAGTGACGCATTGATGAAGCATCGCCGTGAGCTGAATATCCGACAATCCAGTGTCTTGCATGCAGAGTCTCTCTTTCGGTAATTTGCCCAATTTATTCATGAGCTTTGCCGCGGCTTCCATTCTTCGTTTAACGTGAAGAGTCCATAAAAGACAACAGACACCTTTGACACGAATATCAAACACTGTTAAGATTTGTAAAAATTCGAGAACCTATTTTGCGCTTAATAGCGAGGATAAAGGATTACCATGACGTATTTGTTTCATTGGTATTTGACGTAAAATCGCGAGTGCTGCCTCCAATGCATCGAGATTCGTGACATCGCGACTCCACGCCATGACGAATTCCCAGCACAAATTTGCCAGTAAAACGCTGCTCGTCAAACTGTACGGAAAGTGACGTTTCAGCAATGAAATTCTTTCTGTGACGATGAGAAAAAAAAAATTTAATATATTTCCTTTTTTTTTTGTAGCGCAATCGGGAACATTCTGAATTGAGACACGAAAATTATTCACCCAATACGTGAGTCTGTGCGGTCGTGTCTGCATTTGCTTCACTGCCGATTTCGACCGAAACGGCGAGTAATTTAGTTTGATCCTCCTTTGGAATATCCACTGCTGCTGCCTCGTCCAGATTACCCGTAGTTTTTAACGAATCGACCGAAAGTTGCATCTGATCGAATTCAACGTCACGCGTGTCTATCAAACGAGCTGGATCAACGGCAGCCGAGGACAACCATTTCGCCACGGACTCGGATACCGATCCTGTAAAATTTATTGTTGAATTAATTTTTCAGTCTCTCATTAAAATAATAATACTCGAGCCAAACACTGAGTTAGAATTTATTCGTCTCCAGCGTACCTTTTCCCTTGCTGAGAATCGCGGCCAAAGATATGTCAACGTTTTCGAATGGTAAAGCGAAAAAATTCGTCGTGTCGTCGGTCGGCGACTGCTGACTGAAATCAATTATGAAATAATATAGTAATTGATTATTTTATACAACGCAAACCTCCTGCACGATTTCCCCAAAATCGCTTAACAATCTGTGTACAAATTCTGAGCTCAAAAAATCTAACAAACAATTTGCAAACCAAAGATCATTGATTTTGAAAAATGAGTCATTCATCACGTACATTTCTGGTGGTCTTAACTTTAAATAAACAAAAAACCGACGGTCCAATACTGACCTTAATACAGCATTGAGAATAGTGATATCCTCGAGGCTCGCGATGAGTTCGGTAAATTGACACGCATCCCTGCTCATATTTTCCCATTCGCTGGCCGAACTGTGCATTTCATCCTCCGGTGTCGTTTTACTCTCGGCTTCTTGAAATTTCGTCATTTTATCATAATTCGCATTGTTCTCTGGAATCGCATCATTCTGACGTTCGTTGCCATTGTCATCGGTTATTCTCTTGACGATTGAATCTTTATTTTTTTGCAGCGTCATCGCAACAGCGCGACAAGCCAATGCAGCTGTCAGAGCTTGAAACGGTTTGTTCGAATCCGCAAGAGTGAATCTAACGTCGCTCCACCAAGAGGAAATTTCATTGTACTCGACGCAAATTTGTTCCTCGTCATTGGCCAATTGACATATAGCGTGCAACAGTTGGGTGAAACGTTTGACCTCGATTTCCAATGGCGCTCCCGGTCTCTTATTGAGCCAATAAATCATCGCAAGATGCATCATCGTTCGAGAACGTATTTTGCTCTCACTGGCTTGAATTTTCCATTCCTCCGTCGTCTCGCTCGAGTACATCCAGCCTTGATACATCAACGACGATATTTGATACTTTTTTTCATCGTTCACGCGCTTGTGAAGTCCAATCGATGTCTGTACCCCAAAATCGAGACACGATAAAAATTCCAGAAACATGCTACCGTCGTCCTTGAACGTAACGCGACTTGTCTTTGGCTTGGTAGACTCAAATTCTTGAAGAATCTTCGACAGCTTGAAGACTCTCGTTATCTCTGACTCGGACGTGAGCAACAATGACGCCAAATGTTTGGCGTCAGGAATTATTTCCGACGCGACTGTGCTGTACTCCGGAGGACGGTCGAATTGCGATCTCACGTATTTGTAAAATGATATCGCACGATCGAGCTGCAATGCCATTTGATGAAGCGTTTTTCCCACGGGCTCGAGTTCGTCCTCGTCTAGAGAGAATTAATTATAATATAATTTTTTTTCTACAAAAACAAAATTCTTGGAATATCATGCAATTGTGAACCAGAGTTGTGAAAACAGTAATGTAAAAATAATGCATTAACCATTACTTTAAACAATGTGCATTGGACAAGGTTTCCATTACACATTACAAAAGTCATGTGTAATGGATGGGTGTTCCATTACAAATAAAAAAGTAATGTGTAATGTATGCATGTTCCATTACAAATAAAAAAGTAATGTGTTATGGATGAATGTCCCATTACAAATAAAAAAAGTAATGTGTAATGGATGCATGTGCCATTACAGATAAAAAAAAGTAGTGTGTAATGGATGCCTGTTCCATTACAAATAAAAAAGTAATGTGTAATGTATGCACATTTCATTACAGATTACAATTTTTAAAAAAAGTAATTTGTAGTGGAGAATATTCCATTACAAATAGAAAAATTGCCGTGCTCGTATTAGAAACTTGCACATTGCTGTCTCATTATTTTATTTCGCTCACTAAAAGTTCATCCACAATTATCACAAATGATCCATAAAGTTAAAAAAAAAGAACATGCACATTATTCAGGGATTCAATAAAGCGACAAATTTTGTATCAGTAACTTGTAATTTTTATTAGATTGCTTATAATTATGGGTAACAGCGTGTAAAAGCAAGTTCAATATAAAGTTGAATAATTTTTGGGGTTGAGTACATTTTCGCACTTCATATTTAACGATGAACTGTCTGTTTTTTTGTTTCTATTTTTTAACTTTATGGATCATTTGTGATAATTGTGGATAAACTTTTAGTGAACGAAATATAGTAATGAGACAGCAATGTGCAAGTTTCTAATACGAGCACGGTAATTTTTCTATGTTTAATGGAATATTCTCCACTGCAAATTACTTTTTTATTTGTAGTGGCACATGCATCCATTAAACATCACTTTTTTTATTTGTAATGGGACATCAGGGTTGCCAGCACTTCAGAGGGTCGAAAATAGTAGAATAGTGACTTACTTTCACAGAAATAGTGATATAATAGTGACTTTTTCGTTTAAATAGTGACAAAATAGTGACATATTCCCTACCAATTTAGGAACTTTTGTGAAAGCTAGTCGTATTTTTTTTCACCATTTTAGAGCCATTTGCAGTATTTTCATGGGAAAATTTGTAGGATATGGGACGTAAATGAGGGAAGAGACAAGACAAACTTGAAAGTGACTTTTTTTTCCTTAAAATTTGTCAGTTTAGTGATACCATTTGAAAGAAAATTTGTTATGCACTTACCATAGATTTATAATAATCTAAGGAGACTCCTCTGAAATCGTGAATAAAATTTCAGCTGTTCCATATATTTTGGATCGAATAGGTATCACATTTAGTATGAAACAGCTGAATTTTTTTTTCACGGTTTCAGAAGAATCCCCATAGGAAAAGTTTGTATTGATGGGTAGAACCACCTTTTAAAAAAAGGGGTATCAAAAAGAACACGGTGCATTGAAATATATTTTTTTTAGTTTTTCCTTGCTTTTTCTCACGAATACATTTTTTTTCGACAAAAACTCTGCGTGATTCGCAATCAGCGGTGAATTTCCCATGGAAACAACGTTTGAAAACGATAAAAATAAAATTTAATTTTTTTGCTCAATTTTGACCCTATTTTCAAAAACCTCAAAAAAGCGAAATTTCAAGTGCTCGTAACTTTACTTCAGTTTGATCGATTCCAAAATTTTTTTTTCGTGCTAAAAGGCTGTCACTGAACTTAGAGAACGGCGTTTGATTCATTCCGATAACTTAATTTTTGTAGAAATGAGAGCACTTTGAAAATCACCGAAAAAAATGGAAAGGGGTATGCCTTAAAAAATTTGCAAAAATCTATGGTCGAACTTTAAAAATCTGCCAAAAATCAATGAATTATTCGAATTACATGAACAAAGCGGCATTTTGAAGCTTGAACGATCCCGAAGAGAATGAGCGCATGTAGAACCCAAAATTCTATCTAGCAAATAAATTACAGTCTTTTTAGTGAACCGATTCAATTTTGACCAAAGTGCGAAAAAAAAATATTTTCAATTTTTTTTTTTGGGTTCTATACCGATGTATTTTGTCCCCCTGAACACGAATCTACCAATAGTTTTCTCAAAAAATCAAAATTTTCATGAATTTTCATCAAAAACATTTTTCTTCAATTTTAGCCCCAGTCTCAGAAACCTCGAAAAAGCGAGATTTCAAGTGCTCATAACTTTACTTCGGTTCAACTTATTCCAAAATTTCTTTTTCGTACTTAAAGGCTGTTACTGAACTTAGAGAATGGCGTTTGGTTCATTCCAATAACTTAATTTTTGTAGAAATGAGAGCACTTTGAAAATCACCGAAAAAAATGGAAAGGGGTATGCCTTAAAAAATTTGCAAAAATCTATGGTCGAACTTTAAAAATCTGCCAAAAATCAATGAATTATTCGAATTACATGAACAAAGCGGCATTTTGAAGCTTGAACGATCCCGAAGAGAATGAGCGCATGTAGAACCCAAAATTCTATCTAGCAAATAAATTACAGTCTTTTTAGTGAACCGATTCAATTTTGACCAAAGTGCGAAAAAAAAATATTTTCAATTTTTTTTGTTTGGGTTCTATACCGATGTATTTTGTCCCCCTGAACACGAATCTACCAATAGTTTTCTCAAAAAATCAAAATTTTCATGAATTTTCATCAAAAACATTTTTCTTCAATTTTAGCCCCATTCTCAGAAACCTCGAAAAAGCGAGATTTCAAGTGCTCATAACTTTACTTCGGTTCAACTTATTCCAAAATTTCTTTTTCGTACTTAAAGGCTGTTACTGAACTTAGAGAATGGCGTTTGGTTCATTCCAATAACTTAATTTTTGTAGAAATGAGAGCACTTTGAAAATCACCGAAAAAAATGGAAAGGGGTATGCCTTAAAAAATTTGCAAAAATCTATGGTCGAACTTTAAAAATCTGCCAAAAATCAATGAATTATTCGAATTACATGAACAAAGCGGCATTTTGAAGCTTGAACGATCCCGAAGAGAATGAGCGCATGTAGAACCCAAAATTCTATCTAGCAAATAAATTACAGTCTTTTTAGTGAACCGATTCAATTTTGACCAAAGTGCGAAAAAAAAATATTTTCAATTTTTTTTGTTTGGGTTCTATACCGATGTATTTTGTCCCCCTGAACACGAATCTACCAATAGTTTTCTCAAAAAATCAAAATTTTCATGAATTTTCATCAAAAACATTTTTCTTCAATTTTAGCCCCATTCTCAGAAACCTCGAAAAAGCGAGATTTCAAGTGCTCATAACTTTACTTCGGTTCAACTTATTCCAAAATTTCTTTTTCGTACTTAAAGGCTGTTACTGAACTTAGAGAATGGCGTTTGGTTCATTCCAATAACTTAATTTTTGTAGAAATGAGAGCACTTTGAAAATCACCGAAAAAAATGGAAAGGGGTATGCCTTAAAAAATTTGCAAAAATCTATGGTCGAACTTTAAAAATCTGCCAAAAATCAATGAATTATTCGAATTACATGAACAAAGCGGCATTTTGAAGCTTGAACGATCCCGAAGAGAATGAGCGCATGTAGAACCCAAAATTCTATCTAGCAAATAAATTACAGTCTTTTTAGTGAACCGATTCAATTTTGACCAAAGTGCGAAAAAAAAATATTTTCAATTTTTTTTGTTTGGGTTCTATACCGATGTATTTTGTCCCCCTGAACACGAATCTACCAATAGTTTTCTCAAAAAATCAAAATTTTCATGAATTTTCATCAAAAACATTTTTCTTCAATTTTAGCCCCATTCTCAGAAACCTCGAAAAAGCGAGATTTCAAGTGCTCATAACTTTACTTCGGTTCAACTTATTCCAAAATTTCTTTTTCGTACTTAAAGGCTGTTACTGAACTTAGAGAATGGCGTTTGGTTCATTCCAATAACTTAATTTTTGTAGAAATGAGAGCACTTTGAAAATCACCGAAAAAAATGGAAAGGGGTATGCCTTAAAAAATTTGCAAAAATCTATGGTCGAACTTTAAAAATCTGCCAAAAATCAATGAATTATTCGAATTACATGAACAAAGCGGCATTTTGAAGCTTGAACGATCCCGAAGAGAATGAGCGCATGTAGAACCCAAAATTCTATCTAGCAAATAAATTACAGTCTTTTTAGTGAACCGATTCAATTTTGACCAAAGTGCGAAAAAAAAATATTTTCAATTTTTTTTGTTTGGGTTCTATACCGATGTATTTTGTCCCCCTGAACACGAATCTACCAATAGTTTTCTCAAAAAATCAAAATTTTCATGAATTTTCATCAAAAACATTTTTCTTCAATTTTAGCCCCATTCTCAGAAACCTCGAAAAAGCGAGATTTCAAGTGCTCATAACTTTACTTCGGTTCAACTTATTCCAAAATTTCTTTTTCGTACTTAAAGGCTGTTACTGAACTTAGAGAATGGCGTTTGGTTCATTCCAATAACTTAATTTTTGTAGAAATGAGAGCACTTTGAAAATCACCGAAAAAAATGGAAAGGGGTATGCCTTAAAAAATTTGCAAAAATCTATGGTCGAACTTTAAAAATCTGCCAAAAATCAATGAATTATTCGAATTACATGAACAAAGCGGCATTTTGAAGCTTGAACGATCCCGAAGAGAATGAGCGCATGTAGAACCCAAAATTCTATCTAGCAAATAAATTACAGTCTTTTTAGTGAACCGATTCAATTTTGACCAAAGTGCGAAAAAAAAATATTTTCAATTTTTTTTGTTTGGGTTCTATACCGATGTATTTTGTCCCCCTGAACACGAATCTACCAATAGTTTTCTCAAAAAATCAAAATTTTCATGAATTTTCATCAAAAACATTTTTCTTCAATTTTAGCCCCATTCTCAGAAACCTCGAAAAAGCGAGATTTCAAGTGCTCATAACTTTACTTCGGTTCAACTTATTCCAAAATTTCTTTTTCGTACTTAAAGGCTGTTACTGAACTTAGAGAATGGCGTTTGGTTCATTCCAATAACTTAATTTTTGTAGAAATGAGAGCACTTTGAAAATCACCGAAAAAAATGGAAAGGGGTATGCCTTAAAAAATTTGCAAAAATCTATGGTCGAACTTTAAAAATCTGCCAAAAATCAATGAATTATTCGAATTACATGAACAAAGCGGCATTTTGAAGCTTGAACGATCCCGAAGAGAATGAGCGCATGTAGAACCCAAAATTCTATCTAGCAAATAAATTACAGTCTTTTTAGTGAACCGATTCAATTTTGACCAAAGTGCGAAAAAAAAATATTTTCAATTTTTTTTGTTTGGGTTCTATACCGATGTATTTTGTCCCCCTGAACACGAATCTACCAATAGTTTTCTCAAAAAATCAAAATTTTCATGAATTTTCATCAAAAACATTTTTCTTCAATTTTAGCCCCATTCTCAGAAACCTCGAAAAAGCGAGATTTCAAGTGCTCATAACTTTACTTCGGTTCAACTTATTCCAAAATTTCTTTTTCGTACTTAAAGGCTGTTACTGAACTTAGAGAATGGCGTTTGGTTCATTCCAATAACTTAATTTTTGTAGAAATGAGAGCACTTTGAAAATCACCGAAAAAAATGGAAAGGGGTATGCCTTAAAAAATTTGCAAAAATCTATGGTCGAACTTTAAAAATCTGCCAAAAATCAATGAATTATTCGAATTACATGAACAAAGCGGCATTTTGAAGCTTGAACGATCCCGAAGAGAATGAGCGCATGTAGAACCCAAAATTCTATCTAGCAAATAAATTACAGTCTTTTTAGTGAACCGATTCAATTTTGACCAAAGTGCGAAAAAAAAATATTTTCAATTTTTTTTGTTTGGGTTCTATACCGATGTATTTTGTCCCCCTGAACACGAATCTACCAATAGTTTTCTCAAAAAATCAAAATTTTCATGAATTTTCATCAAAAACATTTTTCTTCAATTTTAGCCCCATTCTCAGAAACCTCGAAAAAGCGAGATTTCAAGTGCTCATAACTTTACTTCGGTTCAACTTATTCCAAAATTTCTTTTTCGTACTTAAAGGCTGTTACTGAACTTAGAGAATGGCGTTTGGTTCATTCCAATAACTTAATTTTTGTAGAAATGAGAGCACTTTGAAAATCACCGAAAAAAATGGAAAGGGGTATGCCTTAAAAAATTTGCAAAAATCTATGGTCGAACTTTAAAAATCTGCCAAAAATCAATGAATTATTCGAATTACATGAACAAAGCGGCATTTTGAAGCTTGAACGATCCCGAAGAGAATGAGCGCATGTAGAACCCAAAATTCTATCTAGCAAATAAATTACAGTCTTTTTAGTGAACCGATTCAATTTTGACCAAAGTGCGAAAAAAAAATATTTTCAATTTTTTTTGTTTGGGTTCTATACCGATGTATTTTGTCCCCCTGAACACGAATCTACCAATAGTTTTCTCAAAAAATCAAAATTTTCATGAATTTTCATCAAAAACATTTTTCTTCAATTTTAGCCCCATTCTCAGAAACCTCGAAAAAGCGAGATTTCAAGTGCTCATAACTTTACTTCGGTTCAACTTATTCCAAAATTTCTTTTTCGTACTTAAAGGCTGTTACTGAACTTAGAGAATGGCGTTTGGTTCATTCCAATAACTTAATTTTTGTAGAAATGAGAGCACTTTGAAAATCACCGAAAAAAATGGAAAGGGGTATGCCTTAAAAAATTTGCAAAAATCTATGGTCGAACTTTAAAAATCTGCCAAAAATCAATGAATTATTCGAATTACATGAACAAAGCGGCATTTTGAAGCTTGAACGATCCCGAAGAGAATGAGCGCATGTAGAACCCAAAATTCTATCTAGCAAATAAATTACAGTCTTTTTAGTGAACCGATTCAATTTTGACCAAAGTGCGAAAAAAAAATATTTTCAATTTTTTTTGTTTGGGTTCTATACCGATGTATTTTGTCCCCCTGAACACGAATCTACCAATAGTTTTCTCAAAAAATCAAAATTTTCATGAATTTTCATCAAAAACATTTTTCTTCAATTTTAGCCCCATTCTCAGAAACCTCGAAAAAGCGAGATTTCAAGTGCTCATAACTTTACTTCGGTTCAACTTATTCCAAAATTTCTTTTTCGTACTTAAAGGCTGTTACTGAACTTAGAGAATGGCGTTTGGTTCATTCCAATAACTTAATTTTTGTAGAAATGAGAGCACTTTGAAAATCACCGAAAAAAATGGAAAGGGGTATGCCTTAAAAAATTTGCAAAAATCTATGGTCGAACTTTAAAAATCTGCCAAAAATCAATGAATTATTCGAATTACATGAACAAAGCGGCATTTTGAAGCTTGAACGATCCCGAAGAGAATGAGCGCATGTAGAACCCAAAATTCTATCTAGCAAATAAATTACAGTCTTTTTAGTGAACCGATTCAATTTTGACCAAAGTGCGAAAAAAAAATATTTTCAATTTTTTTTGTTTGGGTTCTATACCGATGTATTTTGTCCCCCTGAACACGAATCTACCAATAGTTTTCTCAAAAAATCAAAATTTTCATGAATTTTCATCAAAAACATTTTTCTTCAATTTTAGCCCCATTCTCAGAAACCTCGAAAAAGCGAGATTTCAAGTGCTCATAACTTTACTTCGGTTCAACTTATTCCAAAATTTCTTTTTCGTACTTAAAGGCTGTTACTGAACTTAGAGAATGGCGTTTGGTTCATTCCAATAACTTAATTTTTGTAGAAATGAGAGCACTTTGAAAATCACCGAAAAAAATGGAAAGGGGTATGCCTTAAAAAATTTGCAAAAATCTATGGTCGAACTTTAAAAATCTGCCAAAAATCAATGAATTATTCGAATTACATGAACAAAGCGGCATTTTGAAGCTTGAACGATCCCGAAGAGAATGAGCGCATGTAGAACCCAAAATTCTATCTAGCAAATAAATTACAGTCTTTTTAGTGAACCGATTCAATTTTGACCAAAGTGCGAAAAAAAAATATTTTCAATTTTTTTTGTTTGGGTTCTATACCGATGTATTTTGTCCCCCTGAACACGAATCTACCAATAGTTTTCTCAAAAAATCAAAATTTTCATGAATTTTCATCAAAAACATTTTTCTTCAATTTTAGCCCCATTCTCAGAAACCTCGAAAAAGCGAGATTTCAAGTGCTCATAACTTTACTTCGGTTCAACTTATTCCAAAATTTCTTTTTCGTACTTAAAGGCTGTTACTGAACTTAGAGAATGGCGTTTGGTTCATTCCAATAACTTAATTTTTGTAGAAATGAGAGCACTTTGAAAATCACCGAAAAAAATGGAAAGGGGTATGCCTTAAAAAATTTGCAAAAATCTATGGTCGAACTTTAAAAATCTGCTAAAAATCAATGAATTATTCGAATTACATGAACAAAGCGGCATTTTGAAGCTTGAACGATCCCGAAGAGAATGAGCGCATGTAGAACCCAAAATTCTATCTAGCAAATAAATTACAGTCTTTTTAGTGAACCGATTCAATTTTGACCAAAGTGCGAAAAAAAAATATTTTCAATTTTTTTTGTTTGGGTTCTATACCGATGTATTTTGTCCCCCTGAACACGAATCTATCAATAGTTTTCTCAAAAAATCAAAATTTTCATGAATTTTCATCAAAAACATTTTTCTTCAATTTTAGCCCCATTCTCAGAAACCTCGAAAAAGCGAGATTTCAAGTGCTCATAACTTTACTTCGGTTCAACTTATTCCAAAATTTCTTTTTCGTACTTAAAGGCTGTTACTGAACTTAGAGAATGGCGTTTGGTTCATTCCAATAACTTAATTTTTGTAGAAATGAGAGCACTTTGAAAATCACCGAAAAAAATGGAAAGGGGTATGCCTTAAAAAATTTGCAAAAATCTATGGTCGAACTTTAAAAATCTGCCAAAAATCAATGAATTATTCGAATTACATGAACAAAGCGGCATTTTGAAGCTTGAACGATCCCGAAGAGAATGAGCGCATGTAGAACCCAAAATTCTATCTAGCAAATAAATTACAGTCTTTTTAGTGAACCGATTCAATTGTGACCAAAGTGCGAAAAAAAAATATTTTCAATTTTTTTTTTTTGGTTCTATACCGATGTATTTTGTCCCCCTGAACACGAATCTACCAATAGTTTTCTCAAAAAATCAAAATTTTCATGAATTTTCATCAAAAACATTTTTCTTCAATTTTAGCCCCATTCTCAGAAACCTCGAAAAAGCGAGATTTCAAGTGCTCATAACTTTACTTCGGTTCAACTTATTCCAAAATTTCTTTTTCGTACTTAAAGGCTGTCACTAAACTTAGAGAATGGCGTTTGGTTCATTCCGATAACCTCATTTTTGTAGAAATGAGAGCACTTTGAAAATCACCGAAAAAAATGGAAAGGGGTAAAGGGGTAAAATTTGCAAAAATCGATTAGCAAACTTTAAAAATCTGCCAAAAATTGAAAAATTATCCGAATTGGATGAACCAAGCGGCATTTCGGAGCTTCCACGATTCCGAAAAGAATGAGTTCAAGACGAAGCCGGAATTTCATCTAGAAAAAAAGCTACAGCTATTTTAGTGAACGGATCTAGTTTTGGCGAAAATACGAAAAAAAAAAATTTCAATGTTTTGGTTTTTAAACCTTAGATCGATGTATTTCTTCCCTCTGAACCCGAATTTACCGATAGTTTTCCCAAAAAATCAAAATTTCTAAGAAAATTCATCATAAACCTGTTTCGTTCCATTTTTGCCCTATTTTCAAACATCTGAGAATCGCGAAATTTCAAGTGCTCATAACTTTACTTCAGATTGGCCGATTCTAAAATTTCAGGTAGAACCACCTCTTAAAAAAAGGCATATTAAACAGAATACGGTGTATCGAAAGTGATTCCGCGCGGGGCAAATTTGTCCCCCACGCGAGTTTATCGTAGTGAGCGAGTCGAGGTACAAATTTGTCCCCTATTCTAACCGGCACCTCTATTCTAACCACTTCTGAGCACTGAAATAGTGATAATAGTGGCCGAATTTCAAAAATAGTGAGATAAGTGACACGATTTTAAAATAGTGAAAAATAGTGACAATAGTGACTCACTGGCAACCCTGTGGGACATGTATGCATTACACATTACTTTTATTATTTGTAATGGAACATGCATACATTACAAATTACTTTTTTTTATTTGTAATGGCACATGCATCCATTACACATTACTTTTTTATTTGTAATGGGACATGCATCTATTGCACATTACTTTTCTATTTTTGTAATGGTACAATTAGCCATTTCACATTATGCAGTGTAATGGGTAATAAATACAGTAATGCATTATCAAAGTAATGCATGATTTACAACTGTGTTGTGAACTAACCATATTTTGATAAAACATCCATGAAACAAGTAGCAGCGACTTTCAAAGCTTCCGGTATAACGTGTTTACTGCTCATGAGCATCTCGAGAATTTGTAATCTTATCTCGTTCGTTTTTATTTCCGAGCAAACATTCGTTACTTCCTCCACCAATCTATCATCATCGAAATCCTCCTCTCTCATGAAGCTCTTAAGTTTCTTCAGGAGATGTATGTCCCGTGCGCGTTTGCCATTTTTGCTACTGAGAGCAAAATGAAAGGGCACGAGGATCTCCTTGAGGCCACCAACTGGATCAATGAATACACAACCGTATTGAGCACGATTGCCCGATGGAAGTGCAACCTCGTTCAAACCGAAAAGACCGTAATTAGTGTACAACAATCTGCAAGAAAAAGTCCTTTGAATCAATATCGCAAATTGTACGTCTCATCGTTCGTGATTGATTGGAAAAGTACGAAGGACATTTTTGTCCCGTCGATGGGAAAGCTTGTTCGAAATAAAAATGTAAAAATATTTCATGTGGCAAATTGTTGGTGAATCGTTGATTATTATTTACTGGTATTGTGAGTAAACTTACCGGCCATTTTTGCTAGCCGAGAAGGTCGTTATTTTTGTGCCCTGTTGTATGCACCAGATGTCTATGACACCTTTTTTGGGTGCGTATATCGCGAGGAACAATGCTGTTCGGAGATTCGCCTTTCCATGAACTTTGTGTCCGGTCGAGGTACGATGACGATCCTCAACGACCTCGATCCAACCGCACTGAGCATCGCGATAACCCTTCCACATTCTCAATGCAATGCCGCGTCTGTTATCGAGAAGTATAACGCGACCCAACGCATCGTTCACGACCGACAGAGCTTTGTTTGGACTCATTACCAGACAATCACCCTCGCGCATCACGTCGCTGAGTCCAAAACGGCAAGTCATCGACTCGGCGGGTTCCTTGTCTGGTCCTTTTGATTTTTCCGACAACGACGATTGCTTGGACGAGCTACGAAACCAGCTGGACGGCGATCGGATCGGCATTGTTGGGGAAAAAAAAATGTTTCCATTAAAGAGACATATGGGGCATTCCATACCAACCGGACACCATTTAGCTTTTGCATCTCCGATTTTTTTCAAAAATTTTTATGTTTTAGTATTGGTTGAAAGAGGTCTTCATGATTTTTTTCATTTTTTTTTGTCGAGCCGTTTTCAAGATATCGATTTTTCAAAAATTAGGCTACTTTTTTTTTAACGCCCATAACTTTGCGAAGAATGGGCCAAATGGGACGTATTTTTTTCAAAATTTTTGTTTTCAAACGTACTTTTGATAAAAAATATCGAAAAAAAATTTCAAACCGTATTTCTGAGATTTTCAAGTTTTAAAAATAAATTGTTGATTTACAAAAAACACGTACTGATCGATTTTCTTAACAAAAGTTTGTGAAAAACTATCATCTATTCCACAACTTTTAAGCCTAACGAGATAATGGGTAAACGATGGGATCTATTTTTTCGATTTTAAATTTAGCACCATTTAGCTTTTGTATCTCCGATTTTTTCAAAATTTTTTATGTTCTAGTATTGGTTGAAAGAGGGCTCTATGATTTTTTTCAATTTTTTCTGTCTATCCGTTTTCAAGATATAGATGTTTCAAAAAATAAGTTTCTTTTTTTTTTGTAAACGTCCATAACTTCGCGAAAAATGGGCCACATAGGACGATTTTTTTCAAAATTTTTGTTTTTGAATGCACTTTTGTATTTTTAAGTTTTAAATATAAATTGTTGATTTGCAAAAAACACGTACGGATCGATTTTCTTAAAAATTGTTTGTGAAAAACTGTCACTTATTTCACAACTGTTATGCCTAAGTAGGTAATGGGATAACGATGGGATCTATTTTTTTTTTTTCGATTTTTCAATTTCCATATTTTAGTTATCCGTGTTGGAAATAAATATTCATCTTTTTTTTAAATACAATAGATATATCTTAATCATTAAATGAACGATGACCGATAATTTTTATTTTATTCAATATTTTTTATAAAAAGTATGTTCAAAAACAAAAATTTTGAAAAAAAACGTCCTATTTGGTCCATTTTTCGCAAAGTTATGGAAGTTTACAAAAAAAAAGAAACATATTTTTTGAAAAATCTATATCTTGAAAACGGATCGACAAAAAAAATTGAAAAAAATCATAGAGGCCTCTTTCAACCAATACTAAAACATACAAAAATTTTAAAAATATCGGAGATGCAAAAGCCAAATGGTGTCCGGTTTGGTGTGGAACGCCCCATATATTGTTCGTAATTTTCACCTTGAAAAAGTTGTTGGCAGCCAACTTCGAATATTTTGTTGTAAGAACTTTGAGAATTGGTGAAGTTAATTGAAAAATGAGTAATCGTTTTATGGCTATTTTACTCACGGAACGGCAGTGCCAATTTTTCCGATAGCGTTTGCAAGTGTATTGGCCATCGCTAGAGCAACGTCCGACAATACCGGAGCTGCGCCACCCTCAAGGGCGTAATGAAAACCGACGAAGGGTCTTTTTCCCACGGCCATTATGAGATTGTGCTGTGGCGGACTGGACCGATAGGAGGCGCTGTATCCGCCGCAAATCGACGCTGTCATCAGATGATCGAATGTATTGACCGCGGTCGTACCGATCACTTGACAATCGTTCACGACATCCTGGTCTTTGAAAGCCCATTTTTTATAAGCAAGACTCGACGCCGGACGCTTGTCATTGCAATTTGCTTGAACTGGACGATAAAAATAGTATTAGAGTAGGATTAGAAAAAAATGTGCTGATCGTTGCGTTGATACGAGATAAATACCTCTTGCTAAATGATTTCTGCAAGCTCTAAGCGTGGAAAATAGCGCGAAACCGGGTAAAACGCATACGACGCTTTTGTAGAGAACGTGAAGCTCTTCGCTCGTTCCCGTGTGTCCAACGTGTCTCGGAGGCGAATAAGATTGACATTTTATTCCCAAAACAGGTTCGTTTTCGAGCTGCTCCTCCAAGAGAAGAGATCCCGTCTGTTGTAAGGAAATATTGATACGTAAGGAATTTATTTGGCATTTTTTTGACACCTCTCGTTGGAATAATCGTAAAAGATGAAAAATTCTTTATCTTACTTCGGTGTAAAATCTGAGATAGCCCGTATTGAATCCAACGACTATGGACGTCCAATCGGGAGCGCTAACGGCGCTGGCCTTGGCTAGAGATATCAGAGGAAGGCAAGCCAGACTCGTGATCCATTCGCTATAATAATGTTTTTGTCGTCAAGTAAATTAAGTAAACTCAACTTAATATATGAGGCATTCCACGACAAGTCGGCCATCCTATTTTTTTTAAATCGCCAAATATCGCATGCAAATTTTTAGAAAGTAGTTCTAACTATCAAGAAAATTTGTGATTTTTTTCAGATTTTTAAATTACATTTTTTATCCGTAAAAAAATACCAAAAATTTGTCCCTTTTTGTAACTCGAAAATTACTTATCGTACGAAAAAAAAAGTACAACATAAAATTTAGAATTTTTAACGTGCTTTTCACTTAAATTTTTTAGAAAACTCCTCCGAAAGCTCTATATGTAGATATTGATATTTTATGATTTTATCATGCCCAAATCGAACTGAAAAAGTACTCATTGGCCATAGAAACGTCGGTGTATCCAAAGAGGGTAAATTAATTATTTTTTGCAATCGAGAGACGTGAATAGCCTTTTACTTTAATTTGAATAGACCTTATCGGTGTACATGGCAGTGATCGTCAGTATCGATTTTTTCGTCAACAATATTGATTTTATTAATCATTTTTTCGAAAAATTAATAATTAGTCAAAAAATATTACTAATTGTTTATAAAAATCAGTAATTAGCGGAAATATATTAGTAATTTTTATAAAAAATTAGTAGTTAGTAAGAAAATACTTCCAATTTTTCCAAAAAAATTAGTAACTAGTGACACAATATTTCTAATTTTTCGAAAAAATTAGTAATTAGTGACAAAATACTTCTAATTTTTCTAAAAAATTAGGATTTAGCGAAAAAATATTTCTAATTTTTCAAAAAAATTAGTAATTAGCGAAAAAATATAACTAATTAATTTTTTTAAAAACAGTAATTTGTAGAAAAATATTGTGTATTTTTACGTACTTGTGTGTACGGATTGAGTCATGGTTATAAGCTAAAACAACTCTATTCAAAAAGTTGTTTTATTTTTTATAATAACTAGATCTTTTGAATATTTCACACATTAGTATTAATTGTATCGAATGTCATACGATATCACATAAGTTATTATTAATACGAATATTTAATCAGAACCTATTAAAAAATACATTAGTAATTTTTATTTTATTTATTACTTTCTCCAAAATTAATACAACATTTCTTCAAAAATTATTGATTTTTTGGTTATTTAGCAATATCTTTCTCGTTAATTACTAATTCTTGGAAAAAATTAGTAATATTTTATCGTTAATTACTAATTTTTTAGAAAAATTAGTAATATTTTTTTGCTAATTATTAATTTTTCGAAGAAATTGGATAATAAAAATAGATAGATTTTTTTTTGCCGATCACTGGTACATGGGTCCATTGATAAAGTTTATTAAAGTACAAAAAGATATTTAAAAAAATTTAAAAAGTCAAAAAAATCGAAAAAATGCAAAAAATAAACAAAAATGCGGGCTTTAGAAAATATTTATAGATAATGTTAATGCACAGAGAAATTTGTGTATTCGTTTGGGATGCAAAACGCATGGGAAGGAATGGATTCTTCACTAAGCCAATTTTGTTATAGTCTGTAAATATATCAAGTAAAAAACTGTTAAAATTACAGACAAATCGAAGATGTCAATTCTGAGAAAAAAAATATCAAAACATTCTTTGCTCCGAAAATGGCATATAGAGCTTTCGGAGGAGTTCGTAAAAAATTTCAGTGAAAAGTACGTTGAAAATCTTAAATTTCATGTTGTACTTTTTTTTTCGTACGATGAATAATTTTCGAGTTACGAAATGGAACAAGAAATTTTGTTGTATTTTTTTCTGGCTAAAATATGTAATATAAAAATCTGAAAAAAATCACGAATTTTCTTGACAGTTAGAACTACTTTATAAAAATACTTTATTTGCGATTTTTGGTGATTTCAAAAAATGGGGTGGCCGACTTGACGTGGAATGCCTCATATATTTTATGAGATTGAGAATCAGAAAAAAGTGCAATAGCTGAAAACTGTTCAATGAAAAATGTTTAGCTTACTTCTCGTTCGATCCTATGCTTCCGCTCCATATGTTCTGAAATTTATTTTTAACGTCTCCCGTTTCCTGAGAATCCCATCTGGCTGAAAATCAAAATCACATTATGGATTTGTCGAAACTACAGTGGAAAAAAAAATCGAAAGAAGAAAAATCTTACAAGCCAGTGCGACGATGTTCGTGTTGACGGCCATTGCCATGATATCACCAGCTGACGACAAAGATATAACGGCATCTTGCAACGGTAACTCGTCTCTGGGTACACGATCAACTGTAAATAATTGTATCATTGTTTTTCTTTTTCGATATTTCTTAATGAAAATGCAAGTATATTCGTATACGATTACTCGTAATGAAATGCTTACGCTTGACTTCGCCATTTCCGAGTAATCGCTCTTTGACGTCATGTGGATCAACGATATACGCGATTGCCTTAATTTGACAGGACATCTTTCATAGTTTATTGGCAAATTTACGAATTTCCAAGCATTGACGTTCGGAATTTTTTCTAAGGTTCTCCAAAAAGAATGGAGCAGAATCCAGAAGATATCGCTGCGAGAAAAATTAACGTCATTGGCACATTATTGCAAGTAATCAAATTTTTTTTTTCAAATTCGATACTTCTTCAGGGCAACAATTATCTCGTTCTTGCGTTTAGACTTTATAGTACAAGTGAATCTAGCTGCACTTTGCAGAACAAAATTAACGTAGTTTACACACATGCGCGCTATTTCATCAGCTGTTTACGAGTGTCGATTGTTGACGCGGACGTGTACATAAAACATATGATTGGCAAAAGACTTGTATTGTGTCAGAATGACGAATTCCCCTTCCCCTCCTATTTGCGCGCAAGAACAAGAACAAAGGGTTAAAGGGGAGGGCGAGAGGAGAGGGTTAAGGAGGGAATCCGGAGATGTCGAGTCCAAGTTCTTTTTCCGGGCAAATATTTTATTTGGAGAACATTTAAGAATCAACCCTTCACTTATCGTGCATTATCCTGGAGTATTTTGTACCTCTGAATTTTGTACAAGCGGCTCTCTGCTATGAATTTTTTGTTTCAAGCCGCCTTCGGGTAAAATGTTGAGGAAGTTTTGAGGTTATATTGTTTGTACTCCGAAATAACCTACTTCAGCGTCAAGAAGATATGGTCAGTTGACCGAGTCTGACGCTGAGGTCAGATTATTTGCATCCGGGTAAAAAGTATGCCCCGTTCAAATAATAAGGATTTCCTAAAAAACATTACGAAAAAATGCTCCTGCCCGCGCGCTTAAATATAATGTCTAAAAATGCTTTATTTACCTCTCACTCTCGTATAATTCGGAAGATCCTATCTCTCCCCCACCAGAGTGATCGTCTCAGCTGCCTTTTTTTTTATAAGTCCATTAGGCGGGAAGCAAAAATTCGATAATTAGAAAAACAATATTTCCGTCAGTTGTGAATCTTCTCAAGGACGAGATCGTGATAAGAAGAAAGTCCATCTGAAAGAGCAAAGCATTATTAATAACTATTCGAAATATTATATTTTTCGTACATTGAGAACTCACGTTTATACTGCGTGGACATTTTGAAAGTATTTTGAGCGCGTGTGCGTTTGTCCATAGCCATCTGCGATCTGCATCTGTCAGTTACGTATATATAACGTATATATATGGGGCATTCCGCGCTAATCGACCACTTTAGAACCCGACCCCCTTCGATTTGACTGAAACTTTTTTATCTTCTTCTACCTTATCAAAAAATTTGAAAAAAGAAATAAAAACAAAAATTGACAGCGGTAATCATCGAGAAATTTTCAATTTTTTCCAAAAATCTAAAAAACAACGATGAAGATGGGTTTCAATAATTTTTTCGTATTTTTTTTTCAAAAAGTGCATTAGAAAACGAAAATTTTGAAAAAGTTATAGGTATTTGAAAAATAAAAAGCCATTTTTTTTTGAAAAATTCATAACTTTTTATCGGTTGGGTAAAAAAATTTGAAAAAATGCTGAAGAATGTTTTTGATAGGGAAGAAAAAGATAAAAAAAAGTTTCAGCCAAATCGAAAGTGGCCGGGTTCTAAAGTGGTCGATTTGGCTTGGAATGCCCCATGTATAAGCGACGCGCAGCGACGTTATATGACTCTGGCTTGAAAGTGCGTCATTACGAAAGACGAAAAAGCGGTAACAATGAAGGAAAGATACTACCGTCCTTGGTAAAATAACAGAAGTACAATGAGTACCGAACATTTTTCGTTTTACCAAACGAGGTAATTATAACGGGGATCTTGCGTATATACGCACGTTTTTCAAAGTCAAAATGGAGTACACGTGTTTTGCGTAACGTCACGTGACGTTGGTTTGTGTGTCGTCAAGGAAAATTGCCGCTTATCCTGCCTCGGATTGGTCGAAATAGGGAATTGCGACCAATGACATGAGTCGTCTCTCCGCAATGGTCGTGGGGTAAAAGTGTTCGGCCATCTTGTTATTATTTTCGAAAATCTTTATAGGTTGGGTTTCGGAACGACGTAGAGAGAGAGAGAGAGAGAGAAAGAGAGAGAGAGAGAGAAAGAGAGAGAGAGAAAGATAGATAGATGAGAGAGAAAGAGAGAGAGTCGCCGTTTTTCCAGGCATATTTTTTTTCTTCACCGTCGGCGCGATTTATTGAAATAAATAGATAGAAAAAACGAGGGAAGCGTTAGCGCGGATGAAATTAAAAACAATTGTGTACAGATTCGGAATAACGGAGAAAGGTTTCGCGGTGGGTATTGAAAAATCTTTCTGAATGTATATCGTCGCGTATCGGTGGACGATCGGGAAAAGATCGAAAGCGGACACGGGAGAAGAAAGAGAGCGAGAGGGAGAGTGAGATGGAGTGAGAGAGTAAGAAAGATGTAAACGTATAGTGTGCGAGTGTGTGGGTGTGTGTGTGTGTGTGAGAGAGAGAGACAGAGAGAGTGAAAGAGGGAGAGTGAGACGGCGACAGCGAGGAAACGGCGAGTGTGCGAAACGAATAAGTTGGTCCGCGCGCGGGAATCCGTCGTTTTGTGTGTTTGACCCTTTTTGTGCTTGTGAGGATTTAATATATCTCTGGGATAGAAGAAGAAAAAAAACGTATAATTCGCGATTTCTGGTGCGTAAACGTGTGTGTGTGAGTGAGTGAGTGAGTGTGTGTGTGTGCGTACGTGCGTGTGTGTGTTTTTTTTACCGCCGAGACGTGAATCTGTGTGTGGCAGGTGAATACGGTACGTTTTTTTTTCTCTTTTTTCTTCAACATCGCGGCTTCTCCGCGAAAATCTCTTATTTCCCTCTTTCTCTCGCTCTCTCACTCTCTCTTTCTCTCCTATTTTGCATGTATACTTGTCCCAGCGACGCAATCCCAAAGCCCCCGTTTTTGGTCCTTGGTTCACGCTCGCGCTCAATGTCCGAGAAATAATTATATACGACGTACGCGAGGAACGTACGAAAAATATTCCGCCGAAACGTTGTTTTTCGATATTCCCGTAGCATGGCTAAACGTTTTCGCATGTAAGATCGATACGACATTGGCGGCAATATCCCTCGATTAACCGCGGTTTTGTTTCTCAACGACAGAATACCAAAAGTTCGTCATAACCTTCTTTGGCGAATTGTCAAATATAGGTTAAACCGCGAGCGGTTCGCATCTCGCGCCGCGAGACACTGATTTTCGGCACACGTTTTTTTCGATCGTAAACTCCTCGGCTCGACGCTATTTTACCTCATTTCGGCATTCTTCCTTTCCCCGTTCGACGAGCAGTCGTAAATTTCCACATTTCTTCCCTTTTCTTCCCATCTCTTTCTTCCTTTGTTCGAAACTGAACCTCAATTACATCGCTGCACAGAAATATTCTGCGAAGGCCCCCTTTTTCTTGCCTCGCTTTCAACCCCGTATTCCTTACGCCGGAAGCATTCGCGGAACTGAGAGAGAGGAAAACAAATTTTGGACATGGCCTTTTTTGTCCGATCTTTAGATTGAATTTGCGAATATAAGAATCAACGAATAACCGTAATGGCAAATGTGGCGGAGCAAGCGTCAAAGTTGCTGGACTTCAACCAGAAGTTGGACATTACACTTCTGGACAGCATGGTCGGTTGTATGTACGACGGCGTGGGAGAACCGCAAAGGTTCGCCCAGGAAGTTCTCACAACGCTTAAGGAACATCCGGACGCTTGGACACGAGTCGATACGATACTGGAGTATTCGCAGGTGAATATTTCGTAATTATGAACTCGATTCCCCGTAAGATTTTACTGTATTCCGATGTAATATTATATAATTCGTTGTAATTGCAAAAAAAAACGTTCTTAGCTTTTATAAGATAATTCAATTGTCTCAAAAATTGAATCGCTCAAACTCAGCAAAATAATTACTAATTTTTTTGTTTCCGTTTTTTTCTCTCAGAATCCCCAAACAAAGTACTACGCGTTACAAATTTTGGAACAAGTGATCAAGACCCGATGGAAAGTATTGCCGAGGAATCAGTGCGAGGGTATAAAAAAGTACATAGTAGGACTGATAATAAAGACGAGCAGCGATCCGGAAACCATGATTTCGCTCAGAACCTATCTGAACAAACTGAACATGATACTTGTGCAAGTATTGAAGCGCGAATGGCCAAAGAATTGGGAATCGTTCATTCGCGATATCGTCGGTGCGAGCAAGACCAACGAGAGTCTGTGTCAGAACAACATGATTATACTGAAGCTACTGTCGGAGGAAGTATTTGATTTTTCGAGCGGACAAATGACTCAGAGCAAAGCGAAACACCTCAAGGACACAATGTGCAGCGAATTTTCGCAAATATTTCAGCTCTGCCAATTCGTCATGGACAATTCGCCGAATGTACCGCTCGTTGCCGTTACCCTCGAAACTTTGCTCAGGTTTCTCAATTGGATTCCTCTTGGATACATCTTCGAGACGAAGCTCATCACGACTCTGATATTCAAGGTAAAAACCCTGCAAATTCGAATTCGCACATTGCTTCCTCATCTTTATCCATAGCTCACATAGCATCCTTCAACACACAGTAGCGATCAAATTTGGCGTCCTCATTAAGGAAGCTTTGTTAACTATTGAAAAATATTAGTAATCAATGTGCAAATTCGATCGATTTTCCCCAAATTTGATAGCAAATAACATTAATAGCTATACTGGCTCTTCACAAAATTACATTGCAAAATCTAAAAAATTTCAAAAGTTTTAGCGTTTACGCTTCTTGAATAAAAATTAAAAATTTGATAAAAATTGAATCATTCGATCGATTTTCGCCAAATTTAATAAAGAACATCCTCGATAGCTATATTAGCTCTGTGTAAAGTTTCAGTGCAATATCTTAAAAATTGCACAAGTCAGAGCGTTTACGCTATTTTTCAAAAAATTAAAAATTTCATAAAATTTTAATCCCTCGATGGATTTTTGCCAAATTTAATAGCGAACAACCTCTATAGCTATATTAGCTCTGTGCAAAGTTTCAGTACAATATCTTGAAAACTGCACAAGTTAGAGCATTTAGGCTATTTTTCAAAAAACTCAAAATTTCATAAATTTTTAATCCCTCGATGGATTTTCGCCAAATTCAATACCAAACAACCTTGATAGCTATACTGATTCTATACAAAAGTTGAGTGCAATATCTTGAAAATTGTAGAGGTTAGAGCGTTTACGCCATTCTTGCAAAAACGAAAAAAGCCGATAAAATCTAAACACCCGTTATAATTAAAACAAAATTTTTTTCATAATGAAGAGCAATTCGTGCTCGACAAGTGTGCCAAATTTTAACTTGATATCCCAAAGCGTTTTCGAGTTATTAATTATTTACATCTGAAACTCAGGAGATACACACACACACACACATTTTTTCTAAATATGATTTCTCGATGTTTTAGGACATTTTGAACATATTGGCATAAAAATCGCGAACAAAATTTTTTTCACGAAAACAAACAGGGTGGCCACTGTCAGGGAAAACCTGGAAAACCTGGAAATGTCAGGGAATTTTTTCGGGGTCAGGGAAATCAGGGAAATGTCAGGGAATAAAATAGTTAGTCAGGGAAAATTATCAAATGGAGAAAAAAAGTGTATGGGCGAATATTTTTTGTTCTGCGTATCGCTGAAAAAAAGTTATGTGTGAACGTTTTTAACTTCAGCTTCTTCAGAAGGATCATTCTTCAGCAGGATCTTTTCCACTTCTGCTTCTATATCTTGTCATCTCTATTCCATTCATCATTTATTATTATCATTTATTATTATGATTATTCATTTATTTATTATGATTTGTTCCTTCCAAATATATAATGTAATAAACAATACCAAAGAATGAATAACAATAAACATATGCAATGTTCTTACCGCGTTACTTTCTTTTCACAAATCTGAATGGTTTGTCAGGGAAATTTTCGAAAATGTCAGGGAAATGTCAGGGAATTTTTTTCGTCCGATTTAGTGGCCACCTTGACAAAGTTTCCTTTATGAGGAAGCAAAATTCATTAAAATATTGCAAAAAATATTAGTATACCATTGATGCTGTCATCAAGGTTGTTTTCCACTGAATCTGGCGAAAATTGAAGACACCTGCACCATAAAATTTGAAAATTTGCTCACTAATGGTGTATTTTTTGTTGTGATCCATCAACAGTTTCTAAACGTACCGATCTTCAGAAACGTGACCTTGAAGTGTCTCACAGAAATAGCGGCGGTAACGGTAACGAATTACGACGAGATGTTCGTGCTGCTCTTCGCGAATACGATGCAACAACTGGAACAAATGCTGTCCCTCGAGACGAACATAAAAGATGCGTACGCGATCGGTCAGGATCAGGAGCAAAATTTCATCCAAAACCTGGCGATGTTTCTCTGCACGTATCTGAAGGAACACGGTCAATTGGTCGAGAAGAAACAGCTCAACGAGGTGCTCCTGAAAGCTCTCCATTATCTCGTTCTTATATCCGAGGTCGAGGAAGTTGAGATATTCAAAATATGCCTGGAATATTGGAACAGCCTTGCGACCGATCTTTACAAGGAATTTCCAATGATAACACCGGTATTGATGGGAAATACTTACACCTTTCCACGGAGACGCGATTTTTATGCTCCGGTATTGACCAAGATCCGTTACATAATGATAAGTCGAATGGCGAAACCCGAGGAAGTGCTCGTCGTCGAGAACGAGAATGGCGAGGTCGTCCGTGAGTTCATGAAGGACACGGATTCGATAAATTTGTACAAGAACATGAGGGAGACCCTCGTTTATCTCACTCATCTCGATTACGTCGACACCGAAAGAGTCATGACTGAAAAATTGCAGAATCAAGTAAACGGTCAAGAATGGTCGTGGAAAAATCTCAACACGGTAAACAACATTTTCTCAAGCATAAACGAAAATTAATCGTCTCGTAATTACACGTAAATTTTGAAAAATATATCTTTCCATCCAGTTGTGTTGGGCTATTGGCAGCATATCCGGTGCAATGCACGAGGAAGATGAGAAGCGTTTTCTCGTAACGGTCATCAAGGAATTGTTGGGCCTGTGCGAGCAGAAAAAGGGCAAAGATAACAAAGCCATTATTGCGAGTAACATCATGTACGTCGTTGGCCAATATCCACGATTTTTGCGAGCCCATTGGAAATTCTTGAAAACAGTTGTTAACAAACTGTTTGAATTTATGCACGGTGAGATAATTTTTTACGTACCGATGTTATAACGAACGGACATGTCTACCCTCGTTACTTCTGAAAACGCACTCTTTTTTTATTTTTTCTATCACTTACTAATAACCAATTGCTTTACTAAAATAAGCCACAGTATTTGTAACTGCATATGAGGCATTCCATGCCAATTCGGCCACCCCATTTTTTAAATCACCAAAAATCACATACAAATTTGTATAGAGTAGTTCCAACTGTCAAGAAAATTCGTGATTTTTTTCAGATTTTTATATTACATATTTTAGTTGGAAAAAAATACAAAAAATTTTCTTGTTCCATTTCGTAACTCGAAAATTATTCATCGTACGAAAAAAAAAGTACAACATGAAATTTAGGATTTTCAACGTACTTTTCACTGAAATTTTTTACACACTCCTCCAAAAACTCTATTCGCATTTTTGGAGCAAATAATGTTTTGATATTTTTTTTCTCAGAATTAACATCTTCGATTTGTCTGTACTTTTAACAGTTTTTTACTTGATATATTTACGGACTACAAAAAAATTGACTTAGTGGAGAATTCATTCCTTCCCATGCGTTTTTCATCCCAAACGAATACACAAATTTTTGTGTGCATTAACAGGGTTGAGACTATAGATATTTTCTAAAGCCCGCATTTTTGTTTATTTTTTGTACTTTTTCAATTTTTTAAATTTTTCATTTTTATTTTTTTAAATATCTCTTTGTACATTTTAATAAACTCTATCAATGGACCCATGTACACCGATAAAGTCAAATTAAAGTCGAAGGATACTCACGTCTCTCGATTGTAAAACAAAATTAATTCACCCTCTTTGGAAACACCAACGTTTCTATGGCCAATGACTACTTTTTTAGTTCGATTTGGGCATAATTTTTGGGAATGAAGCAATGCTAGTGCTTTGTTCTTGGAATCGTCTTCGCAGTTTCAAAACGAGATTATTTTATTATTTTTCCCTGTCTACGATTAATAATGATAAGATATCAATATCTACACTGTTTCGTTAAATCACTCTATAATGATAGATTGTATCAATCGAAATGCATTTGGAATAATGGGTTCTCCACTACGCCAATTTTTTTATAGTCTAAATATATCCAGTAAAAAACTGTTTAATTACAGACGAATCGAAGATGTAAATTCTGAGAAAAAAAATATCAAAACATTATTTGCTCCAAAAATGGCATATAGAGCTTTCGGAGGAGTTTGTAAAAAATTTCAGTGAAAAGCACGTTGAAAATCCTAAATTTTATGTTGTACTTTTTTTTTCGTACGATGAATAATTTTCGAGTTACAAAAAGGGACAAATTTTTGGTATTTTTTTACGGCTAAAAAATGTAATTTAAAAATCTGAAAAAAATCACGAATTTTCTTGATAGTTAGAAATACTTTCTAAAAATTTGTATGCAATTTTTGGCGATTTCAAAAAATGGGATGGCCGCCTTGACGTGGAATGCCTCATATGCGTCAACTGCGTTGCCGAAAAAAAACATAAACAAGAAATGTAACGAAACAAGTAACTGATAAAATAACGGAGCGTTACTTTTCTGCGTTATATTGCTTTTTCATGATTTTTTCCAGAAATGCAGTAAAAAAACAGGTCATTTATTATACAAACTGAAGAGCTAACATATCCAGGTACAAATTCCGTGGGTTATTTTTGTAAAATGATTGTTTATTACCAAGTAATAGAGAAAATTGAAAAATTGAATTTTTTATTGTTTGTTCCACCTGAGAAACTCAGTTTTTCAAAGTTTGAAAAAAAGATGCTGAAATTTTCATTGAAACGAAACAAATAGTGGTCACTCAGAGCGATTGAACGACACTTGGAATTTCAATAGGGACCTTCATATTTATTTTTCGACATCCTATTGAAAACGCATGTGAAATTAATTCTGCCAAACAGAAACACACGATGGTGTGCAGGATATGGCTTGCGATACGTTTATTAAAATCGCAATGAAGTGCAGGCGACACTTTGTGACGTCACAGGTCGGCGAAGCGATGCCGTTTATCGAAGAAATTCTCTCTACCATAAGCAGTATAATCTGTGATTTGCAGACGCAACAGGTACTAATTATTTACTAAAAAGAAAAAATTGTTGAACATAAATTCTTCATAATCTTACTTCTAATTTCATTATTTCAAATTTTCAGGTTTACACGTTTTACGAGGCCGTCGGTTACATGATAAGTGCACAAGTCGATGCTTTCGTGCAGGAACAACTGATCGAGAAATATATGCTTTTGCCGAATCAAGTCTGGGACGATATAATCAGTCAGGCGTCTAAGGTAAATTTTTTCCTCGAAAGTCCTTTTTCTTTCTTCCTCAATTGATCTATCTGCTTGATGGGGAAATATTTTTGAAAAATTCAGAACGTCGATGTACTGAAAGATCAGGAAGCCGTTAAACAGCTCGTTAGTATTCTCAAAACGAACGTGAGAGCGTGTAAGGCCCTCGGTCATCCGTATGTCATGCAGTTGGGACGAATATATTTGGACATGTTGAATGTGTATAAGGTAAGAAAACGTCTTTTCATTGACCTTGAAGAAGTAAGTCTCCCGTGGATTTTTGTTTCGTTAATTTCGTTAATTATTCCTCTTCTTTCAGGTTATGAGTGAGAACATAAGTGCTGCGATAGCTTTAAACGGTGAGACAGTGACGAAGCAACCGCTGATCAAGAGTATGAGAGTCGTAAAGAGAGAAACGTTAAAATTAATATCGGACTGGGTCAACAGATCGAACGATCATCAAATGGTGAGGCATTGAAGTTTCCCTTTTTTTTCTTGAAAGAAAAGGCTAATTTGCCTGATTGAAAATTCATTGAAAATCAATACTAATTGCATCGTGTTTTATCAGGTCTTGGAAAACTTTATCCCACCGTTACTCGACGCCGTACTATTGGATTACCAAAAGACAAACGTTCACTGTGCCAGAGAGCCCGAGGTTCTCAGTGCAATGGCCACGATCGTCAACAAATTACAGGGCAACATCACGAGCGAGGTGCCGAAAATATTCGACGCAGTTTTCGAGTGCACACTCGAGATGATAAACAAGGACTTTGAAGAATTCCCCGAGCACAGGACGAATTTCTTTCTTCTACTGCAGGTATAACACAGTATGGCGATCAAATTTGGCTTCCTCATAAAGGAAGCTTTGTTAACGATTGAAAAATATTAGTAATCAATGTGCAAATTCGATCGATTTTCGCCAAATTTGATAGCGAATAACATTGATAGCTATACTGGCTCTTCACAAAATTTCATTGCAATATCTAAAAAATTTCGAAAGTTATAGCGTTTACGCTTCTTTGATAAAAATTAAAAATTTGATAAAAATTTAATCATTCGATCGATTTTCGCCAAATTTAATAACGAACATCCTCGATAGCTATATTAGCTCTGTGTAAAGTTTCAGTGCAATATCTTGAAAATTGCAAGAGTCAGAGCGTTTACGCCATTTTTCAAAAAATTAAAAATTTCATAAAATTTTAATCCCTCGATGGATTTTTGCCAAATTTAATAGCGAACAACCGCGATAGCTATATTAGCTCTGTGCAAAGTTTCAGTACAATATCTTAAAAATTGCACAAGTCAGAGCGTTTAGGCTATTTTTCAAAAAATTCAAAATTTCATAAAATTTTAATCCCTCGATGGATTTCCGCCAAATACAATACCAAACAACCTTAATAGCTATACTAATTCTGTACAAAGTTTGAGTGCAATATCTTGAAAATTGCAGAGGTTAGAGCGTTTACGCCATTCTTGCAAAAACGAAAAAAGTCGATAAAATCTGAACACCCGTTAGAATTAAAACAAATTTTTTTTCTAATCAAGAGCATTTCGTGCCCGACAAGTGTGCCAAACTTTAGCTCGATATCTCGAAGCGTTCTCGAGTTATTAATTATTTACATCTGAAACTCAGGACACACACACACACACACACACATCCGGACATTTTTTCTAAATATGATTTTTCGATGTTTCAGGACATTTTGAACATATTGGCATAAAAATCGCGAAAATTTTTTTTTTCACGAAAACAAAGCTTCCTTTATGAGGAAGCAAAATGATCATGAAAACGAGGAAAAATGTACGATTTTCTAAAATTGTACGAATTGATATTCGTTTTCTCATCTTTTTTCGCTCATTGACGAAACTTTTATCTATGATCTGATATTTTTCTCAATTTTCACTTCGTCCTAAAGATAGATACGCCAATGAGAAAAAAGATGAAGAAGCAATACTGAGCATGACGATCTATAGAATAAAAAGAAAGTCCATTATTCTTATCTATGTAAAGTAGACTGATGCAAAAAAAGCGACCATTTTTTGCTTTTCGAAATAACATATTAAATACTTTCGGGGAGGTGAAAAAAGATGCCTGTTAAAAGTAGAGCTCTTAAATTTAGATACGTCTCATCCCAAATTTCTATTTCCCATTTAAGTAACACAGGAAAAAAAATTTTAAACTTTGAAGTTTTAGACCTCGGCTTCAAGTCGATGTACCGAATCGAACGTTACGTATTCTTGTAGGGAATTGAACGGCTCTACAAAAACGGTTTCCTATGATTTTTTGATAAACTCCTTCAAAAGTTATTCACGGTCTAATATATATGGGGCATTCCAGGTCAAATCATGTGGTCATCGGCTTGACCCCCTCGGATTTAGTTGCCGATTTTTTCTGTGTGCATATTTTGGTCCAAAAAAAGCGGTTATTTTTTCCAGATTCAGGCCGATGACCACGTGAGTTGAGCTGGAATGCCCCATATGTATATTAGACTGTGAATATGGGTGAATTACTGTTGGTAATTTCTTTATAAATTGGGTTATTTATGTGAATGCAATTTAAACTTTTGTTTCAAGAAAGATTTTACGATAGTTAGTAATAATTTTCACCATTTTGCCGAAAACTAAAAAAAAACGTGACATTTACTCTAAATTTAACTTTAACCTTGAATAACTGTTGAAGGAGTGGTTTTATAGAAAAATCATAAGAGATCTTTTTTGTAGAACGATCAATTCTCTACAAGAATGTGTCGTTCATTTTGGTACATCAACTCGAAGCCGCGATATAAAATGTCAAAGTTTACAATTTTTTTTCCTGTGTTATTCAAATGGGGAATAGAAATATGCGATGAGACATATCTAAATATTTATATTAAGAGTTCTGCTTTTAACAGGCATCCTTTTTTCACCTAAAGCATTTAACATGTTATTTCGAAAAACAAAAAATAGTTGCTTTTCTGAATCAGTCTAATGTAAAGGCAAAGATATAAAAATTCTGCTGAGGGAGGAATTGTGCGAATTCATTAATGAAAATTAACGATGAATTTACAGGCAGTTAACGTTCACTGTTTCCCCGCGTTCCTCTCGATACCACCGGCTCAATTCAAGCTGGTACTCGACTCGATAATATGGGCCTTCAAACATACAATGAGAAACGTTGCGGACACGGGCCTGCAGATTCTCTATCGATTATTACAAAATATCGAGCAGCACGAGCAGGCAGCTCAGAGCTTTTATCAGACGTACTTTACGGACATTCTTCAACACATATTCAGCGTTGTGACGGATACTTCGCACACAGCGGGTAAGCAATTCTATTCATTCTGCCATGGGAAAAAAAATTGAAATTCACAACTTTTTTTTGTAAATTGAGAATTACATTGTTTTTTTCTCGCAGGTCTAACGATGCACGCGACGATCTTAGCTTACATGTTCACGCTCGTCGAGCTCGAGAGAATTCTCGTGCCTCTTGGTCCACTGCCCGATAATAGGCTTTACGTTCAAGAATTCGTCGCGAGATTGCTCAAAGTGGCATTTCCCCACTTGTCGGATAATCAGATTAAAATAACGGTACAGGGATTGTTCAATCTCGATCAGGATATTCCCGCTTTCAAGGAACACCTCCGGGACTTTCTCGTTGAAATTCGGGTAAGAAACATGATAAATTTGACAATTCAAAAATACATTGTAATTGTTTGCGATGACGAAGAAAGATTTTCGTTGAGATTAATTCTGTGGCTTCACGATGGAACTAGTTAAGTCCTTTTTTTTGAAAAATAAGTTAACGATGGAAATCAGTCAATTATTAGGTCTACTTTTATCTCATATATTTTTAAACCGGGTTGATTCGATTTGATAAGAGATTCTGCCAGGGTTGCAAAATTTTTAATGACAAAGTAATGCATTAATTATTACTTTTTTAATGACAAATGGAAATAATTTTCATTAACCATCAACATTTAATGGTCAATGGGAATTATTTTCACTAACCATTAACATTTAATGTCTAATGGAATTTATTTCCATTAACCATCAACATTTAATGGTCAATGGGAATTATTTTCACTAACCATTAACATTTAATGTCTAATGGAATTTATTTCCATTTGTGTAAACGATTCGAAAACGAAGTTTATGTTTGTGGGTAAAACGAGAAATAACAAAATATGTGAGTGCCTGCTTAGCGATGCTATCTCATGTATCCCTAGAGACTATATTTCTTATGGGAAATTAGTCCTTGTAAGTACGCATTACAAAGTGAAGAAAAGAAGAAAGGACTTGAAGAGAGAGTGCAAATTGCGAAAATGTAGTTTCGAGTAAATCTCGTTTAAAAGTTAATCAAAATCTCAGGTACCTTAAAAAAATGTTTTTCAAGTCTTCGAATGTACAATAAAATAGCCTCCAAAGTTGGAAACGATTGGTCCCGTAGTTGCGTTGGAAAAAAATCCCGAAATTCCTCGTCATCTTCGACCATTACATGGGTTGCCCCCCTTAACTCATTATGCTTGCAAGCCACAGAATTTTTAACGTTCGGAAACTTGAATAAATAAGCGGATAACCATAAAAATTTGTAAATGTCAGAGAAATCAGGAAATTTGTTACTCTATCAGGAAAAATAAGAAATTGATTATCAGCTGACTGATTATCGACCTTGTAGCTATTCGCTAAATACCTGATAATTCTCAAATAGGAATACACCGGTGAGGACGACTCGGATCTTTATCTCGAGGAACGCGAGACCGCTCTACGAGTGGCTCAGGAAGACAAGAGAAGACTACAAATGGCGGTACCGGGTATTCTCAATCCGCACGAGATGCCCGAGGAGATGCAGGACTGAATAATCATCGACGCATCCTCCGAAAGCTACGAATGAGAGAGAAACAAAGAAAAACGAGAAAAAAACAAACAAAACAACAGATGACCTGTGCGAGCTAATTTGCAAGAGACGCATTTACATCGTAGGTAATAATATCGTATCCTTTTGCCTGCAACCATCCTCATCACCAAATTCACGACAACAACAATCGCCACGCGCATACGTTGAGAAGAAAAAAACACGATAAAAATTGCAAGGACATAAAATAACACACAAACACACACACAAATACACACGCGCCCAAAAACCGCTACACGTGACAGTTACAATTTTTATTATACATACTTATTATACTTTGGCCCCGGAGCGTCGACGAGTGTAAAATATTGAGAAAAAGAAGAAAGAAAGAAATGCCCTTGTTATCAAGGAGGTAAGCCCGAAACGTGGTGGACCATTTGTTTGTCTGTTATAGGAATATATATATATAGAGATTTTTTTCTTTTTTTTTTGTGTAAACGATTCGAAAACGAAGTTTATGTTTGTGGGTAAAACGAGAAATAACAAAATATGTGAGTGCCTGCTTAGCGATGCTATCTCATGTATCCCTAGAGACTATATTTCTTATGGAAAATTAGTCCTTGTAAGTACGCATTACAAAGTGAAGAAAAGAAGAAAGGACTTGAAGGGAGAGTGCGAAAGAAAGAAAGAAAAAAAAACATGAATAAATGAATGAAAAAGAGCACCGGGTAGCGCTAAGAGGTCTACTGCCAATAAACAACTCTTCATTTTCGAGTATATGATACTACTGTGAGGACAGATGAATTTTTTGTACTTGGTAGAAAGAAGATGAAAAAAAAAACGCAAAAATGATTGAAAACGATTGTCTCCTTCTCCTCCCCCTCTACAAAATACAAACGATTGTTGCAATTCCTATGGAAATCAAAGTTTCGTTCGTTCAAATTTTTCATACTGGTGTTTTTTTTGTCTCGAAAACGATTTCTGTGGTCGATCGATTCAAACTTACTCGTTAATTCAATTGAAGCTTTTCCTGGAGCGTCGAGAATCGCCAATTCCACGATTCCACTATTGTAAATTACAAATTTCATTCAAATTTGCCCTTCTGTTTGATTTTTTCTCCAAAGCTCAGATACTTTTTTTTTTCTTAAAAAAAAATCGTAAATTGGCGGAACTTTGATTTCTTAATATAATAACACAACGAGCAAACGTGCGGAGAATAATTGCGAGGGGAATGGCGTGTGAGTGTTTTATAAGTAATGAGCGAGGATGAGTTATTGTAAAGATTGAGATATCATTGTCATCGTGAATACAAAGGGAGCCTGCAGAATTTCGACGTTTTCGCGATTTTTTTCTTTCAAAATAGTGTGAGAAAAAAAAACATTTAATTTTCGTTCCGTTGTAAATTGCACCAACTTGATAGAGTCGATCTCGAGGGTGTGGCTGGCTGATTTATACTTGTTATACGTAATTAAAGATAATCTTGATTAATCGACCGGAGACGACCTCAATGTCCCTGAAAAAAAAAAAATATATATCGTGTGATATCGACTATAGATTTTTCACGCTATGATTCGAGCTTGCCTCCACACAAAATGTGACAAACACGACTCACACTCTCTCTCAATTTTGTGAAGAAAAAAGCTAATTGCAGGACTGAAAACAAGGGGGAGGGGGGAATTTGTGTAGATTTAATCGCACGGTTGAAAACGAGGAACGAATGATTCACGAAGAGAAGTCGGTATGATTTACAATTGCCGAAAAAACCTGTCCGTGCAAACTTTTGTACTATATTTGAAAAATGTTTTTTTCTTCTCGCGATGTTTTTTTTCCATCAAATTATCGAGGAATCGATATTTCAAAAAATTCACCAATACAAAATTTCGGTGGACAAAATTTTTCCCACTTTGCAAAAATTATCCCACAACTCACTTTCGGCTCCTCTTTGCACCAATCCCGTACTTTTCGCTGACTAAATTTTTTTTTTTAGTTCGCGATATACATATATATATATTTTTTTTCTTAAGATAAGGTGATGCTCCCGCGCTTGGGTTACTCCATGGAATATATTTATATTATATATTGTACTTGTGTGAGTTTGTCAGTGGCTCGTAGTTTTCAGCTTTCGAGCCATTAACCGTGAAATTCGTTTTTACTTTCTTCGGGAATCATGCGACTCGAACTTTTGGCTCCGAGACACTGACAAACACTGAGAAAAAGAGAGGGCGAGAGAGAGAGAGAGCTTTTTTCGTGGGATTTAGATTAAAGAAGAAAAAAAAGGCAATGTCTTTATATTAATTCTGTTGTAAGCTGTATTCATTTGCTACCCAATTTTCATTATTTTTTCTTCGTTTTGTCTTTCTTGTTTCAACTTTATTCCCTCGTGAGGTTTTAGGGTGAGTATTTCCATTTGAGGATGCTTGAATAAGCTTTTTACAAGTATGAATCGAATTTCCTCTCTCCAACCCTTAATTTTCGTTCAAAATATCGTATAATATGAGGAAGGAAAAAAAACGTTAACGGAATACGATATCGATATTTGCAACGATTGACAATGAGTTTTATCGTATAGGTGTGTGAAAAAAAAAAAACAATGAAAAGTGAAATGTAAATAGATTCAGGCCGGTGGCAAATAAGTACAGCTGAGCGAGAGAGATCATGCGTGTGTAACAGGGAGAGATTGAGAAAAAAAATGTTATTTTCATATTGCGCTGCTTGGTCGTCATTTTTGTGTCTCTTTCCTTCGAAAATCGGGGACGATTATTTTAATCACTGCCGCGCGAATCTTGGAATCGTGAAAAGATACAAAAATAGCGTCGAAGCGTGAAAACGCAAAAAAAACACTTTTTTTTTAATCGCCCTGGTGTGTAATGTTTATGCGATAGACATTAAAATAAACAAAAGAGAGCCACTCGTTTTTATGAAAAAAAAACCAGTTATTATGTAACAAAAAAGGGTTCTACACAGAGAACACGCGTTTTATACAAGCCATTCTTCATTCAAAGTATTATCGAACGACTGATTCAATGGAATGATTTTCAATATAGCAACAAAAAAATAATAATAATCTCGACGTTAAAGTAGTTGCTTCCCCGATTAATTTTGTGTCAAGCATTCCCGTGGTATTTGAAAAGTTACATTTTTGAAAAAATAAAAATTATAGAAGAAACAAGTGAGCCTGGAAATGAATTCATATTAAGGGGGCAAGCCCATATAAATCGTCGAAGATGACGAGGAATTTCGGGATTTTTTTCCAACGCAACTACCGGACCAATCTTTTTCAACTTTGCAAGCTATTTTATTGTACATTCGAAGACTTGAAAAACATTTTTTTAAATCGAAAATGAGTATTCATCAGCAGCCTGCAACCAATCGTTGCTGAACGAGTTTCTCCGCGATGTCGAATTGCGGCAGCTGCAGTTTTTTTGTTTTTCATCCGAAACAAAAAAATCAGAAACTTTTACATCCTACATGAAAGTACGCTGTCGATAAACCAAGAAAAAGTTTCAAAAGTTGAATATTGTAATAATGGCGGCACTCCGATAAAAAAGATCGAATTTTCACCGAACATTTTTATGCAAGAAATGATTGTTAAATTAATTTTTTTTTTAAATGGAGTTTTATCGACGAGGGTTTGCAATGTTGTGTCTAAAAATATTTAGTTGAAATGAATCGGATTAATAGTTTTTTTTTATCGCTGCCGCAAATGGAGAAAATGTAGTTTCGAGTAAATCGCGTTTAAAAGTTAATCAAAGTCCCTGGTACCTTAAAAAAATGTTTTTCAAGTCTTCGAATGTACAGTAAAATAGCCTCCAAAGTTGGAAACGATTGGTCCAGTAGTTGCGTTGGAAAAAAATCCCGAAATTCCTCGTCATCTGCGACCATTTATATGGCTTTCCCCCCTTAAGGTACTAGTCTACTTTAGAAGGCCAAAAAAGCACGTTTTCTAGATTTTGTTCTCAGCTTTTTTATCAGATATGACTATAAAACTGTTATTACAACATTGTTTCATCCTTCGAAAGGACAAAACAAAAATTTATTTTTAAATTCGATTCTTTGAATAATTTATAGAAGGCGCCAAATTCAAAAATATCTTGTCCCATGGCCGACAGTTAATCTCAGGATTGGCAAGTCTGAGACAAAAAAATTATAAAGCATTTTAAAGAGGAAGGTTTCTTACACAACAATTAACCACCGTTAATAAAAAATCGATAGGAAAAAAAAATAGCGGATCTTTGAAATGAAAATAAGAATTTAATTTTTCACCATTTATTTCAAACATGCGCCATTTTTTCAAAATCGATTTTTCGTTATGGGTGGTTAATTGTTGTTTGAGAAACCTTCCTTTTTTAAATCTTTTTTTCTTTTTTTCTTTCAGACTTCCTAATTCTGAGATTAAATGGGACAAGACATTTTCGAATTTGGCGCCTTCTCTAAATTATTCAAAGAATCGAAATAAAAAAGGAATTTTTGTTTTGTACTTTCGAAGGATGAAACAATGGTGTGATAACAGTTTTATAGTCATATCTGATAGAGAAGCTGAGAAAAAAATTTTAAATTAAAAACTTAAGATTAAAAATTAAAATCTTATTAAAAATTTGCTTTTTTTGGTCTTCTAAAGTAGAATAGTACCTTAAGAAGATATTGAGAAATTATCCAGAATAAGTTTTTCAATTCTAGTGGATTTTCATTGTTTTTCATTTATATATACATTTTTTTTTTAAATTCAAACGCTACTTATCTCCATTTGAAATTCCAGAGGATCGTGGGAGGTTCTCCCAATGAGTCGAAATTTTAAGAATTTGGCCAAAGACTCGGATTTTGGAACAAGGAAAATTTATTTTCACACCCACGGTGACTACTTGCGTACGAGAAAAACAGTCTCACAGTTTGATACGAAAATCGTGACGTCGATTTTTGTTTTCTCCATTTTTCTCTTCTCAAAACTTCAGACCACAATCTCAATTTTTTTCTTTTTTATCTCCTCGATGATCGTCCACGCGTTCGATGGTACATAGAAATTATCTGTGAATCAAAGATTAAGGGGAATAGTATGTCATGTACGTCTGAGTGTGCGTGTGGGTGTATTAGTTAAGAATTCTACCGGTTATAATTAATAATGAGAAAAAAAAAGTATGTAAAGAGTTTAATAATACTTACTAATAAAATTAAAAGAAAAAAATTCTAAAAAGGAGAATATCCGGGAGGGAAGCACGCAGCATGGGAATTTTTTATCCTCCATTCTAAAAGTATAAATAATAAAAATAAAAATTTTAAATTAAAAGGTATAAAGTATAAATAAATACATAAACTCAAGTAATTGTAAGAATCGCGCGCGATAATCATGGGAATTAAAATTTTTGTCTTACGTTCGAATTTTCTCTTCAAGTGCTGACGCGGTGGCGGAACCGCGAACTACGAATCATTCAAATTTTTTCGCGCCAATAAACCTAACCTAGTTTTCGTTTCACGAAATTTGGCTTGTGCGAAGAATATCGACAAAAGTAACGATATCTGAACGAGAAAAATGTCGAATTACGATCATGTTATTTATAAAAACGATCCTGTGCTGTTCAAGAGTTACGTAAACAAACGCTGCGCCGTGACAGCCACGGACAAAAGTGTACACACCGGCATCGTTTACACGGTTGATCCCGTAACAGAGAGGTTAGCATTATTTTCCCTCCGCATTTTGCAGCGCATAATGTTCCTGCGAAAGAAAAAAATGAATATCGAATGAAATGATTAAAATTCGTTTGATGTGAAAAAACCCTTTGATACAGCATCGTTCTCATCGAAGAAGCCCACAGCGAGGAGCAGCGACTGAAATTCATAATGGGCCACTCCGTTCAAGAGGTCGAAGTTCTTGGCGACGTGGTCAAAGACTCGCCGCAGTTATTTCAGCGATCCAGCTTGGAAGCTTCTCACGATTTCGTCGGCGAACGAAAAAAGGCTGTGATAAGTCTCTTGGTGAAAAATCGTTTCGCCGTTACAGAAAACAATGATATTGTACAGATTGAAAATATCGTATCTATAAAACCTCCCTATTCTCTCGAAGATTGCGTATCCACGAATTCCATTGTTTTAACCAGAATACATAATATTCTCTCTCAATTGGATCAGAATTAGAGGTCCTCGGATAACGAGGAAGATGGAAGCAGAGACGAGCGTCGTTTGAAAATAGCAAAAACTATGGGAACACATTTGAGATACCCTTTTAAAATTATTGACGAATTGATTAATAAAAATATCAACATTAAAGAATCACTATAACTGCAAATTTTTTTAGTTACCAGTCAATGAAAATCAGTTGAATTTTGACATTAAAGCAAGAATTGTAATAAGAAAACAATATCATCAAGTTTTTTTTCGGAGCAATGTACAATAAGGGAAAAAATTGTATCTAAACAAATTTGAATTTGAATTTGAATTTTTTTGTGGTTCTTATAAAAATATTTGTAGTCGATCTCGATCGAAATAACTTTTAATGAATTGACAAGAAACTTCCAAACGTAACCATCATAATATATTACTTTGTGATAAAATTATTGTGATTTTTGAAACGATGCTTCGTCTCTCGACAGGACGAGAATTGGCTCAAGAAGAGGTCCTGTTCAATAAATCTCCAAGTCATCATGTAATGACGATAGCATTGATAATAATAATAATATTTTACATCTTAAACTATTTTTCTTAAACGATAATTATTATAAAAATAAACCTGTGATTATGAGGAATGTATATCAACAACAGGATTTGGCCCGCTTCGAATTGAGAAAACGAAAAAGCGTGAAATCATTTTCCGACGAATTTTTTATCATTACCGTCGAAAAATGTTCTCTAAATTATTTCTCATCCGAATTTTGACGATCACTGATTGACAATGTAAGGCCGTGAGTTAAAGATATGTGCGTCTTTGATTGTAACGTGCGAATTGCTATTTCGTAATTAACAATAAAAAATAGTTTTGACAAGCAGAAACTGAGAGGATAAAATAATAAACGCCATCGGCGTTACGTAAAAAGGCAAAAATAGCCAATTTTCCGGATTTGCAAAAGCGAACGAAACAATCGATCAACTAACTACTCGATTAGATCTCTGAAAAATATTTTAACAATTGTATAACTGAAAATACATATTTTTTTCACTAAAATATCTTTGTATCGCACTGTGCGCTTTATCTTGTGCTTTGAATATCGAATTTCGAAAACTTATTGCTAAATCGTACTGAGGTATGTGGCTGGATACTTTTTTCTTTCATCTACTATCGAGTTTGCATTGGCCGCAACGGCAATTTTCAACAGTTATTCGCTCAAGGCCTTTCCGATTGATCGCTATCGGCGCAACTACGTGCAATTGAAAGCTTTTATTATTCGACAAACTATCTCGTGTTCGTTGTCAACTTGATTTTACTATTTTTCATATCACCAATTGATTTATGAAAGTTTTTTTTTTAAAGCAATTTGTTCGGTTGCTGAAAAAATACGCCAATTGCGCTCCTCATCAAGATTTCGTATTATTTCCCTCAAAATGATTGTTGCCTGCTAGATTTTTTTAAAAATATTCTGACATTGAGATCTGGCCAAAACTGCGTTTTTGGGAATTATAAAATTCAGATGTCACAAAAAATCTCGGTGAGAAGAGCAATTCGTTGAAAACGACGTTCAACCATAAGAACAGAATTTTCTCATTTTCGTTTGTTGCTCAAAAATGATGTGCGTCTTTGCAAAATTGCTAATATTTGCAATTTTCGAACGCTAGGCAGGCATTTAGATTGAGAAAAATATATATATGTATTTATATATATATCAATATATATACAGGATGTTAAACAATTAGATAACCTCACTAGGTTCGCTGTGTTGAGCGCATCAAGACAAAAAATTTGCTTTTTTTAAATTTTGTACGATAAGAATTGGCTGAGTTATCAAAGTTTTTAAAATTGACCAATGACGGCTAGAATCTAGGAAAAATGCCGCTGGTGGGGGTTTTTACGCCACGCCCACCGTCACCCCCACCACGCGGCTCACCAGTAGCATTGTTCCTAAATTCTAGCCGTCATTGGTCAGCTTAATACATTGATAACTAAGCCAATTTTTGTTGTACAACAATTTAAAAAAAAGATAATTGTTCGTCTTTGCGCGCTCTACACGGCGAACCTAGTCAGGTTATTTAGTTACTTGACACCCTGTATATACGTAGGCAGTGCCGCGTGTCTCTTGATGTCATAAACAAGCTCTCTTTGAGTTTAATTTTTTTTTGTTAGCCTCGAATGTTGAAATGCTAATTGATCTCGCGGCTCATGAACACTATCGTAAAAATTTCTTGCACGAATCTACGAATTTCAACGACGTAATGTTTCCCAAAATACGCGTCTGACAAGCGGACAAATATTCGTTCTCGCGTTTACCTTCGGAATAAATTTCTCGTTATAGCAAGAAATACAAAATGCTTGTTTGCCATTTTCGTCCTATTGTCATTTCAACGACGTAACGAGGCCTCTTTTGTTTCTTTGGTGCTTATTCAACATTCGCGGCACACTTTAGACATAATTATCACGTTTTTCGTTTTCTTTTGTTTGGCATACGAAATATCGCACTTCGTATGGAGTGGAGAAAAATTTGTTTGTAGCATTTGGATTGTCTATTAAATTGTAATCATTGTGCGACGTCATTCTGTCTCGCTGTCGGAATAATAGTCGATCGGATTGGGATCGCGAATTTTTCTAGAATACTTCAATCCAATGAGATTGGCCATTTCTTCGATGTTCGACAATACCTGAAGCGAGAAGTAAAAAATTCGTCAACAATTGTAGAACATGAAAAAAGAGGAAAATCGTTTTGACTATAACGATTATTTCACAACAAAAAAAGTAAATATTCGGAAGTGTAACTCCCGCCTAAAAGCGGCTGTATACATTTTTTTACCAATTATTTATGATTATGAACCATAATCGTTGCATCATACATTAATTTATATTTTAATAGCGCATAATGTTTTTACCCAACTTAAAAAAAAAAAAAAAAATACAATGATGGAATTTAGCTACTAGAATATAGATATCCCCGTTGCAGAGTTTCTGTTGTTTTTTTGGCTTTGATAAAACAAATTTTAATTATAAAAACTTGGTTTTTTATCAAACCCAAAAAACCGACAGAAACTCTGCAACGGGAATATCTATTCTAGCAGTTAAATTCCTTCATTTTATTTTTAAAGTTGGGCAAAAACATTTTGCGCCGCTATAATAATATTAAATATGTTTTTTAACTGTAAGAAACCGTACAAAAAAAGTCAGCTCGATTCTGACGCGAGTTACGTTTCCGAATATTTACCCAAAACAAATTCTGTACACTTACATAGTCCAATTGTTCCTTGGTATGAGCTGCCGAAAGGCAAAAACGTATTCTACCAGCCATTAAGGGAGTTGCTGGAAAACCAACTCCAACTGTCGCTATATTTCGAGTTGTCAGAGTACGAACAACCGAACTAAAAAAAAACATCAATTGAACTATTTGTGAGAAAATATTAAACAGTTTTACAACACAGTGTGAAAGATTTATAGGAAAACAAATAAAGATTTTGCTGGTATTTGTCATTTTGTTACGACAATAATAATTACGCTTTTAAAGGATTACGTTTAATTGATGTTAAAAAAATATTAATTCTGATATTAAATTTTTTCTGATATTGAGTTTTTTAAAATTTTCTTTTCTATTATTGCAGTTTTTCTCATCAAACTATATTTTTTGTTCTTCATCTTTTTAAAGAAAGTTATCTGAGGAATTGATGGAAGATTGATTTAATTGCGATTTAATCAGAACTTTTTATTTTAGCGACTAAAAAAATTAGGTTTACCCTATTTTCGAGAATAGATAGACCATCATGGGTACAACTGGAGAATCCTCATGTCCGTATATTATGACGCCGATTTGATGAAGTCTGCGTCTAAAGTATCTCGTATTTCTCGCCAATTGTTTCGTCCTATTTTTTCCAGCGTCAGTTCCATCCTCTCCCATGATTATTCTCATCGATGTGATTACTTGCTGGACTATCGGTGGAGACATTGCCGCGGCATAGGTGTGAGCGTGGCTGTACACCCTCAAATAATCAATGAGTGCCTGAAAAAATATTTTTTTTCCATCTAAGGTAAATGTCCCAATTATTGAAAACTATCTTGTATTTTTATTATTTCTCATTCACCTGCATGCATTTACTTATTTATAAAAATTTCATTACATATATGGAACTTTTAGCTATTGAAATGGTACCTTACTTGTGCAAAAAAAGCTTTAATTAATAGAGAAAAAAATTATTTAATCAGCAACGGTGACCCGATTTAACGTCTCGTGGTAACTGCTTATCGTTTTTGCTAAGACGCGCCTCTTCATGCGTAAGGGCATAAAAAATTCAAAAACTGTCGCATCCCAAAAAGTAAAGGCGTTTCAGGTTCTTCAGAAAATTTCTTACAAATAACAATTTTTTAAAAAAATTTTAAATTAATTATTTGTTAAAAAACACGGTGTTCGATCATTGGGACATAGAAAATGCAGTGTGTCCCAATTATTGAACACTCGAATTCTCCAAAATGGCGTCATTGAACCCATCAAAACATCGAGACAATTAACGTATGACAGATCGTGTGAATCGGATTTATTCAAACAAAAACAGTAAGTTCCTGAATAAACTTACCTTTATGCTTTTAATAATAACTCTAAGATGGGCAGATATATTTTTTATTTGTATTTTCGTGCAATAAACATAAAAAGAAAAGAAGAAATAAAGAACATCAAAAAAGAGGGAGCTGAAAATAAAAATAAAATAAAGTTAGAGTCGAAAAACAAGAAAGCTGCGACAAAATCAAACAAAAATCGAACATAAAAACGAGGAAGCTGAAAAGAAAAATAAAATAAAGTTCGAGTTGAAAAGCAAAAATAAACCAAATGCGAATGAACCAAAAACCTGTCAAAAGAGACTAAATATATATTTTTGTATTTTTACATGATTGATAAAAGATTATTTAAGTGTTTGATTTTGCTTTTATTTCTTACTATTGTACCCCAAATAATATTTTCAGAACGGAAAAAGAATTCTCGAGAGTGTTCAATAACTGGCCCATGCCTGTTCAATATTAGGGACATAGGCAATCCAGAGTTCAATAATTGGGACATTTGCATGCTTCACATTGTTATTCTTTATTTTTCATTTGGAATCATTTAAAAATAATTTAAAGGGTGATTTTTCGAAAGTAAAAATATCAAAGTATCATTTGAACATGAAAGCGATGGTTTTTTCTTGATTTTATATTTTTTTCTCACCGAATTCAATCCCCAGATCCTTAGCTGTTCAATAATTGGGACATGTACCTTATATCGAGATTTGGATTGAATTATTATTCCCCTAATTTCAACTTTTTCAGCGTACCTTCGAGCCAGCTATGTAACCTCCGGCGGAGCCAAAACTCTTTGTGAAGGTTCCCATTAATATATCGACTTCTCGTGGATCAATATCGTAATAATCGCAAACACCTCTGCCGTGTTTGCCCATGGCACCTGTGCTGTGAGCTTCGTCAAGGTAAAGATAAGCCTGAAATGAAAAAAATAAACGAAAAAAAAAAATTTTTTAAACAAGCTTTTATTAGTTTTTAATAAAAAAAAACTGAAAAGTTCAAAATAATTTTATTCCGATTGGAAATAAGTTTTCAAATAAAAGCGTGTTACACCCTCTTTTTTCTCTTGTTGTCAAAAATAAAGAAAACATTTTTTGCTCAATTTTGGCTCAATTTTAAAAACCCTCGAAATAGCGAAATTTCAAGGGCTCATAACTTTATTTTGGTTTGACCGATTCCAAAATTTATTTTTCGTACTTAAATATTGGGGATAAACTCAGAGAATGGCGTTTGGTTCATTCCGATAACTTAACTTTTGTAGAAATGAGAGCACTTAGAAAATCGTCGAAAAAAATGTAAAGGGGTATTATGCAAAAATTTACAAAAATCGATGGTCTAACTTTAAAAATCTACCAAAAATTGAAAGATTAACCGAATCGGATGAACCAAGCGGCATTTCGAAGCTTCAGCGATTACGAAGAGAATAAGCCTAAGTTGAAACTGAAATCTCAGTTAGAAAAAAAATTACAGTAATTTCAGTGGACCGATTCAATTTTGACCAAAATGCGAAAAAAGAAATTTAATTAATTTTTCTAAAATCTTAATCGATGTATTTTGTCCCTCTGAACACGAATCTAGCAATAGTTTTTTCAAAAATCCAAAATTTTCACGAATTTTCATCAAAAACATTTTTGTACTATTTTCGCCCTATTTTAAAAAGCCTCAAAATAGTGAAATTTCAATAACTCTACTTCGGTTACACCGATTCCAAAATTTCTTTTTCGTACATAAAGGCTGTCACTTAACTTAGAGAATGGCGTTTTGTTCATTTCAATAATTTAATTTTTGTAAAAATGAGAGTACTATGAAAATCGTCGAAAAAAACGGAAATTTTGTAAAAATCGATGATCAAACTTTAAAAATCTGCCAAAAATTGAAAAATTATTCAAAGTGGATGAACCAAGCGGCATTTTGAAGCTTCAACGATCCCGAAAAGAATGAGTTCAAGTCGAAACCGGAATTCCATCTAGAAAAAAAGCTGCAGCCATTTTAGTGAACAGATCCAATTTTGGCCAAAATTCGGAAAAAAAAATTCAATTTTTTTCTCTTTGAACCTTAGGTCGATGTATTTTATCCCTCTGAACACGAATTTACCAATAGTTTCCCAAAAAATTCTAAGAAATTTCATCAAAACCTTTTTCGTTCAATTTTTGCCCCATTTTCAAAAACCTCAAAATCGCGGAATTTCAAGTGCTCATATTATTTCGTATTGGCCAATTCAAAAAATTCGGGTAGAACCATCTCTTTTAAAGAAGGCATACAAAAAAAGAACACGGTCTATTGAAAGTGATTCCGCGCGGGACAAATTTGACCAATTACCATAAATAATTTGAGTATTTTTTTTCTATGGGAAATTTTTTTTATTTTAGTATTTGTGATGCAAAAATAATTTAGTCAATATATCGGAGGTTCAAATACCTTGTACTTTTTCTTCAGTGCTATTATTTGTGGCAGATGAACGACCGAGCCCTCCATGGAATAAATTCCCTCGACAACGATGAATATTTTTTTCCACGGCTCGCCGCTGTCCGGTTGACCAGAAGCAATCGCCTCTTTCAATTTTTTCTCCAAGTGGCGGACGTCTTGAAAAAAAAAACGATCAGTCGAACCAGAGGGTCATTTTACTTGACCGCGGAATTGATTTTTGATTTTTTTCTTCAATCAGTGTGAAATTTTAAAAAACCCACCATTGTGCTTGAATACTCGAGTTATGGCACCGGAGAGTCTGAGTCCGAGGATCAAGGATGCATGATTTTTCTCGTCACTCAGAACCAGACAGCCCTTACTGAGTAACGAGGGCAAATTCAGTGCATTTGTGGCGAAACCCATACCAAAGACAATAGCGTCTTCGACTTTTAAAAATCGGGCCGTTAATTTTTCCAACTCTTCGTGAATCGGCATGTTACCTGTAATTTTAAAAAAACTGGATTTATGACAATTTTTCAGCGTATTTGAAAATTTTGAAAAAAAACTATAATTTACCGAGTTCCAAGCGCGTGCTGCAACTCGAGCATCCTAATTTTTGGAGTATTTCGATACTCTGTTCGGCGCACTGACCCGTGGCCTCGGCAAAGCCCAAATAATTGTAGGAACCCAAATTTATACACGGGGTTTCAGTCCCTGTGAACCTAATTAACGATAATTCAATGAATCAATATGATCCACCGTTTGCGGGTCAAATTAGCACAATTTCCAAATTCCCAGTTAATTATTGGTAATTGTTTTTTTTCCCTCAAATTCGTTTCAATAAAGAATGATGAATCGCAATAAAGGGACCATCACAGTGTAAAATTTTGTGAAAATCATTTTTTTTTCTATCAACAACGACCAATTTGAGATAGCAGAAGGGATTTTGTATGGACCTGGGATCGCCGATTGACGGCAAGTGGACAATTTATACAAAAAACTCCGAACTTTAAACGCGTTTTTCTCGAAATGCCCTTTTTAAAAACGGCGCCCACTCTCAGAGGGAGTGTTTTCAAGCTATCAGCCTGAAATTTTTACTGAATATTCTTTAATGCATTCTTTATTTTCTTATGGAAGCTTTTTTTTTTAGAAATCTTCCTATTTTTTCACACGAAAATTTGTTGAAAAAAGGGGCTAATTGTTGTACTTTTTATTCAAGCCATCGCCATCTTTTCAAATTAAAAAAAAAACCTTTATAGGGACATAGCGGCTTCCCTATAGATTAATAATCCATTTTTTTTTCAGATGCAAACTGCAGCCGCAATCGTGGGCACCAATGGCCCTCATTTTTTTAACACACGTTTTTTTAATAAATAATAACGAGAAAAAATCAATGAAAATGAATTTAAAAAATATTTTGCTTCTTCATAAAGGAAGCTTTGTTTTGGTGAAAAATTTTTTTTTCGCGATTTTTATGCCAATATGTTTAAAATGTCCTAAACGTTAAAGAAATCATATTTAGAAAAAATATCCGGATGTGTGTGTGTGTGTGTATCCTCAGTTTCAGATGTAAATAATTAATGACTCGAAAACGCTTCGAGATATCGAGCTAAAATTTGGCACACTTGTCGAGCACGAATTGCTCTTCATTATAAAAAAAATTTTGTTTTAATTCTAACGGGTGTTCAGATTTTATCGACTTTTTTCGTTTTTGCAAGAATGGCGTAAACGCTCTAACTTCTGCAATTTTCAAGATATTGCACTCAAACTTTGTAGAGAATTAGTATAGCTATTAAGGTTGTTTGGTATTGAATTTGGCGAAAATCCATCGAGGGATTAAAATTTTATGAAATTTTGAATTTTTTCAAAAATAGCGTAAACGCTCTAACTTGTGTAATTTTTAAGATATTGTATTGAAAGTTTGCACGGAACTAATATAGCTATTGAGATTGTTCGCTATTAAATTTGGCAAAAATCTATCGGGGGATTAAAATTTTCTGAAATTTTGAATTTTTTGAAAAATAGTGCAAGCGCTCTAACTTGCACAATTTTCAATATATTTCACTGAAACTTTGTACAGAACTTGTATAGCTATCAAGATTGTTCGCTATTAAATTTGGCAAACATCCATCGAGGGTTAATCCCTCGATGAAATTTTGAATTGTTTGAAAAATAGCGCGGCAAGCGCTCTAACTTGCACAATTTTTAATATATTTCACAGAAACTTTGTACAGAACTTGTATAGGTATCAAGGTTTGTTCGCTATCAAATTTGGCGAAAATCGATCGAATTTGCACATTGATTACTAATATTTTTCAATAGTTAACAAAGCTTCCTTTATGAGGAAGCAAAATTTGATCGCCATACTGTGTGTTAAGGAAGCTATGCGAACTATGGATAAAGATGAGGAAGCAATGTGCAAATTTCAATTTGCAGGGTTTTTGTATTGTTCATTAGTGGTCTTATTCGTAAAAAAAAATCATCCCGATCTCCCCATCCTATCTATCAAAAAAAAAAAATCGTCAAAATTGACTGTTCTTCGGTCGGTCACACTGTGATGGTCCCTTAAATTGTTAAATTGTTGTTGTTCTTGTTAAATAATATCTACTCAAAAGTCCATCCATAGTCCCGTGTTATTCGATCCTTCAGAGTGACCATCGCACCTGGCACCGAGCATATTGGACGATTCCAACAATCTCTCACTCTTCGATAAACGTATCGAAGATAGAATGTCTCGAAATTTTCGTAGAGAGGTGCGTAACCCTTGAGACGTGTAAAAAAAGGGGTTAAGTAAATGTTAGAGAAAAAAAAGCCGACGAGTACGATAATACAAGATTTATTGGCGTGGCAAAATAAAATATGCGAATATTTTTGCATACGAGAAATTTAACTTCGCAAACGTCACTGACTCCTTTCAGACATGTATGATTTTTTTTCTATAATTTAAAAATCAAAAATCTATCATTTGAAAATTTATATAATTGAAATTACGTCGCTCAAAAAAATAGATAAAAAAATGTTAGCTATTTGCTCGAGGTTATGGAAAATTTTAAATGCCTTTTAGATCCGGATTTGAGGTTTTAAAAAAATCAGAATTAAAATCGAAAGGGGTCAGGGCTGAATGTTTGACAACTCACGACAGAAAAGAAAACCTCATAAACATATGTATACATATATATTGGGCTAGAGTACAATACCTTTCTGTTTTGTTCGCGAGCTACTTTTGGCGTGAAAAATAACTGATTTATGAATCCCAGGAACATAAGTATGTAAAATCCTAGATGAGTAAGTGCGGCTGTTACTAATGATTCTCGCTCGAAAGATTCCTTTGATTCTGGCCTCGTCGTGTCGTCCTTTTGTTTGGTTTTTTTTATCTGCAATGATGCAATGATGATGATCGTTCAGTTGCCTCTAGAATTACGACAAATGACCGTGGAATTGGAAGGAAAAAAAATTGATGTCTGAATTTATTGAGGAAACAATCGTAGCCTATTCTCCAAGACTCTATAAATCTGACAATGAGTCGGATTTGACCCAAATTGGCGATCGCAAGTGACGATTCGGTGGTGGATTCATGATTTCAACTGGGCAATTTGGCGAATATAAATTGACGCTGCTGTCATTACGCTTCAAATTATAAAATTCAATGAATTCATTCGTTAATTGAATTGAAAAATTAAAAATTAAATTTTTTTGATTCAATTAATTAATTAATTAATTAATTAAATTAAAAATTTAATTAATTAATTGATTGATCTAATTATCCATCTGGCCTCGTCATTCAGTGCGTTTGTTTAAAAAACTGCAACTCGCCAGCTACAAAATTACAAAATTCTCAAGCACATTATTTTCATTCAAAATTTTACAAAATCCGAAGCCCTTGATTTTTTTTCAAATTCAACGTGAATTTTCCGATGCTGAAGTTTACATCTACAATGTAACGAAAATAAACATTTTAAATTTATTTTCAGTGAGACTTGGTTTCTATTCTGCATTTAAGGGGTTATACGCAGTCAGAATCTTAAAAAAATGATTTTCGTTTAATTTTATTTTGTAAAAACTGTATTTAAAAGTATTTAAAGTCGGTGAGCAAGATTTCTCGGAAACAGCGCAACTGATCAGTCTCAAATTTTTACACAAGCTTTATGAATATATTTTTTAGTAATTAATCAAAGATTTTTTTTACTGATTGATATTTTCCATTTTATAAACAATTTAAGGCAAAAATTTTTATCAAAAATCGAACTTCCTTTTTGAGCAGCCGCCATTTCGTTAAACACGGATATTTTGCTTATTCCTCTGATAAAATACTAGATTATACCTTATATTAACGAAATCTTTTTTATTTTTTTATTTTGGATGATCCAATCCAGAAATATCGTGCTCAGCGCAAGACACCTTTTTTTAGAGGGCCTCTCGGAGATCGGCTACGAAAATCATTATTTTTTAGAAAAAAATTTCAAAATTGAGTTAAAAGTTACAAAAATATGTATATTAGGGTGTGCGGAAAACAATCGACCCAAAAAACGGTGAATCAAGTTAAAAAATGAAGAGTCCTCGAAGGAGAGCTCAAAAAAAAATTATTTCGAACGGCGCATTGCATTTGAATATATTTTCCATAAGAATAACACAGGAAAATATTGGCAACTATGCCCAATAAACAGCGATACCACTTGAACGGTTGTTCTAAGCTAATTGTTCGTAAGGACTTTTTTTGTAGGGAATTCAATTCTCTATAAAAAATATTTTAATGACATTTTTGTGAGATTTTTTTTTGCAGAGTTTTACTACGACTTTCAGAAGTGCCAATATTTTTCTGTATATACTTATGGAAAATATACAAATGCAATGTGCCGTTCGAAATATTTTTTTTTTGAGCTCTCCTTCGAGGATTCTTCATTTTTTACCTTAATTCACCTTTTTTTGGCGGATGCAACCGAAAAAAAAATCGATTTTTTTCCGCACACCCTAATGTATATAAATTTTTACGTTAATAAACAAAAATGGCTTTCCAGAAAAAATTCTTTTAAAATTGCTTTTTTCGGCCTACTGACTGCGTTAACCCCTTAAAGTCCCAAATCCTTATTGAATACTCCAAAATTCATTTCAATAATTCCTTCAACCACGAAAATTTCTCAGAAATCACGAACTTTATTGAGAGATAAATTATTTCCGTTTCAATAAAACGCTGCATTCACCTTTTTTTGGCGCATGCAACCGAAAAAAAATATCGATTTTTTTCCGCACACCCTAATGTATATAAATTTTTACGTTAATAAACAAAAATGGCTTTCCAGGAAAAATTCTTTAAAAATTGCTTTTTTCGGCCTGCTGACTGCTTTAACCCCTTAAAGTCCCAAATCCTTATTGAAGACTCCAAAATACATTACGATAATTCCTTCAACTTCGAAAATTTCTCAGAAATCACGAACTTCATTGAGAGATAAATTATTTCCGTTTCAATAAAACGCTGCATTCACCTTTTTTTGGCGGATGCAACCGATAAAAAAAATATTGATTTTTTTCCGCACACCCTAATGTATATAAATTTTTACGTTAATAAACAAAAATGGCTTTCCAGAAAAAATTCTTTTAAAATTGCTTTTTTCGGCCTGCTGACTGCTTTAACCCCTTAAAGTCCCAAATCCTTATTGAAGACTCCAAAATACATTACGATAATTCCTTCAACTTCGAAAATTTCTCAGAAATCACGAACTTCATTGAGAGATAAATTATTTCCGTTTCAATAAAACGCTGCATTCACCTTTTTTTGGCGGATGCAACCGAAAAAAAAATATCAATTTTTTTCCGCACACCCTAATGTATATAAATTTTTACGTTAATAAACAAAAATGGCTTTCCAGGAAAAATTCTTTAAAAATTGCTTTTTTAGGCCTGCTGACTGCGTTAACCCCTTAAAGTCCCAAATCCTTATTGAATACTCCAAAATACATTACAATATTTCCTTCAACCTCGAAAATTTCTCAGAAATCACGAATTTCATTGAGAGATAAATTATTTCCGTTTCAATAAAACACTGCATTCACTTTTTTTTGGCGGATGCAACCGAAAAAAAAATATCGATTTTTTTCCGCACACCCTAGTATATAAATTTTTACGTTAATAAACAAAAATGGCTTTCCAGAAAAAATTCTTCAAAAATTGCTTTTTTCGGCCTGCTGACTGCGTTAACCCCTTAAAGTCCCAAATCCTTATTGAAGACTCCAAAATACATTACAATAATTCCTTCAACTTCGAAAATTTCTCAGAAACCATGAACTTCATTGAGAGATAAATTATTTCCGTTTCAATAAAACGCTGCATTCACCTTTTTTTGGCGGATGCAACCGATAAAAAAAATATTGATTTTTTTCCGCACACCCTAATGTATATAAATTTTTACGTTAATAAACAAAAATGGCTTTCCAGAAAAAATTCTTTAAAAATTCCTTTTTTCGGCCTGCTGACTGCTTTAACCCCTTAAAGTCCCAAATCCTTATTGAATACTCCAAAATTCATTTCAATAATTCCTTCAACCACGAAAATTTCTCAGAAATCACGAATTTCATTGAGAGATAAATTATTTCCGTTTCAATGAGACGCTGCAGTCTTTGGTATCATAATTTTACGGGGAACGACAAATTTTCAGGGCGTCTGCGCTTGTCGCTGGCGAGTGCACGCGTACTCGAAAATGTGCGGTTATTTCACCGGTGCAGATGCACTCGTGAACATCGATGATGGTGCGAGTAGGTTTCGTACGAAAATACTGGCGGCATTTTCAGCCTGTATGGAACATATCCGATCATTATGTTAATTGAAAAATTGTCCTCTATATGCTCACTCGTTTGACAGAATAGAAAAGGCATTATTTATAAGAAAAGGGAAACAATGATACTCGAAACATTGCCTTGTCAAGATATTGATGCACTTGAAATATCGGTCAGCCCTAATATCGAGTTAGACCCTCAACTACGCCCTGTGACTTTTGTTATTGACAATTTGTTGCTATTCTCAGCCGAGTAAAAATCAAGAAGATTCAACCTTGACGTATGAAACTGATTTATGAAAAGGGACTGACCTTAAGGTGTCCGTTGCTTCGAATTTTCGTGTGTCCATTGATACTTCCATTTGCAGTGCCGTTTAGAAAATGGCTTTTCAATTTATCGTCGCTGGACGATGCCGAAACGGCCACGCGGGTTCTGATAGTTGCCATGTTAGAAAAAATCGTTTGAAATTCGACGAGGCTGATTTGAAAAATTCGACGAGATTAATGAAAGAGAAAATATTTTAAACTGCGTCGCTACGAAGGAAAATAATCGAAGAATCGCCAGAATTTTTTTTTCAATTGAACAATCATCGATGGACGAAGTGTAGGATCTTTTTTCGTCTCTCCATCAAATTCGCGGAGTTAACTTCCGGGTTACTCTTCGAGGCACACACTGACCTTTATAACTGTGCCTTCGCGACGCGACAGAAGGCCAGATATTTTTTTTCTCATTCACTGCGGTCTTTCGAGCATCGTGAAATCAACGACGATACCTCCGTTCCTGAATAATGCTCGCAGCTTACTGACCGTACGATTTCTCGAGCCAATGCGAAACGTCGTCTAGCACGCGCGGCTCAGGGCTGAAACGAATAGTAAAAAGGCCCCGTGAAAATTTCAACGATACTTCAAGCTCCGAACATCATCGAAAACCCAGACTCTACGAGCCAATAATCGATGGAATACCATAAATTTCAATTACAAATTGCTCTCTGTCCAGATAAGAATTATCAGCGATTAAAGAGCCGCCAAAAGCGCGACTATTTTCTCATGCAAAGTTGTTATTACTTCACTGATGTCTTATCGATAGTTGGAAAAACGATAAGATTATAACCGCGAATATTCAAGATTAACGCTGCGATAATCTTGAAAACATAGCAGGAAACAAAATAACAAAAATGGGGACTACAAAAATTAAATCCCAGTGAATATTTTATTAAATAGTAAAATTTTCATTTATGATAAATTGAAACGTTTGATGGTCGAGAATTTTTGGAGTATGGGAAAAAGCGAAATTTTTGCAAGCAAGTGCAATTTTGGAAAATAAGCTCAATGGTCCAAAATTCGAGTTGTCAAAGTGTCGATTGGAGAATTCGATTTTGAATCATACAAAAATTTAAATTAAACAATATTTTTCCCAGGGTCATTATTAATGTAATTAATGTGTAAGAGAAACTGTACAGAATTCTTTTTTCTCCCACAATTACAATGTCTGTACTAGACTGTGTAAAAAAAAATGACCATTTTTTTAAAAATAACATTGATAAATCGTCAAAGTATCCCTAAAAAAAGACCCTGTCCAAATATGAGCCCTTAATATTAATATTTAGAGGTGGCGATCTTCAATTTTCTTTTTCCATTTAAATAACATGGAAAACAAAAATTTCTGAACTTTTGAATTTCATTATTAAAAAACGAATCACTGTACAGTAATAAATATCTGCAAATTTTCAATAGAATGTTGATCAACAAATTTTATTAATAAACGATGAATGATTAATTTTATCGTTCATTAACAAAAAATACGAGTATACCACGAACATGATAAAATTTCATTCCAAATTTTATATATTATAAATCAATAATTTATTTCAATTCTTTATAAATATTTTGAATGAATTATGTAACCCTAAGATAAATAATATAAAACTTATAATTACTTAAAGAATTAAAGAAAAAAAACTTTTCATCGTTATAATAAAAAACTCAACGAATTTATAAAGAATTAAAATAAATTATTGATTTATAATATATGAAATTTATGATGACATTTCATCATATATATGGGGCATTCCATCCCAAATCGGACAGTTTCAAAAAACATTTTTTTTATTTCCTCAATTTTTTTATATTTTTGAGTACCCATCAAAAGACCCTTCCTGTTAAATTTTGAGATTTTTTTTATTACCCGTTCAAAAGATATTAAATTAACAAAAAAACCGCTCTTTTTTTGGTATTTTGGTCATAACTTCTTTAATAATGGTTCAAATTAAAAGTTTTTTTTTCAAATTTTTTGTTTTTTTTATGGCATTTTCAGAAAAAAATACAACAAAAATACACGACGTGTTTTTGAATGAGTTTTTTGAGTTTTAAACTTTAAATCGCGTTTTTAAAAGTGAATGTCATTTTTTATTTTTTTTTTTTATTTTTTGTTTTAAACATCTATCTATTCAACAATTGTTGAGACTAGTCCGATCGTGGGATCTCAATAACTCCTATTTTTTTTCGATTTTTGAAAATGAAATTTTTTTTTTTAAATAAATTATTATGAATACCAATTTTTGTTACTGTATAGTATTTTTTTCAATATCTTATTTGAATGGAAAAAGAAAATTGAAAAGCCCCACCTCTAAATACTAATATTAAGGGCTCATATTTGGACGGTTCAGGGATACTCTGACGATTTATCAATGGTTTTTGAAGAAAAAAAATAGGCATTTTTTTTGAAACACTCCAGTCTTTACGAATCTGTATGAAACATCACTTTAGGCGTTCTGCGTCTGCGCCCTGGGCGATGATTTGCCCCTTCTTTTCCCTTTGTCGACTGCCGGCGGTTCCATATATATACGTTGCCCTCACCAAATCGGCTATATACACGCTCTTTTCTCTCACGAGATACTTCTCTTCTCTCTCCCTCTGTGCAGACATGTATATAGATACATATATATTCAACGCGCGCATCGCCGAAGCCAGTACAGTTGTACAGTCTCCGCTCACGTCGGGTTATTGCTTTCCCAGTTGCTTTGCGGGTACACAAGGCTCTGCACTGACATTTGACAGCTGAGCGTGTTCCAATAAATATTTCATCGAGAGTTTCTCTCTCCCGCGAGAGAGAGAGAGAGAGAGAGAGAGAGAGAGAGAGAGAGAGAGAGAGAGAGAGAGAGCGAGGAATCGTGAAAGAGAGGGGCTAAAAGGACGTAAGAAAAAAGGTCGAAAATCGCCGAAAAACGTTCGAAATCGAGTCTCCATATCAGCCGGCCAATCCCAGTAACAAGTTCATCGCTGCACCTGCCCAAAGTTCGTCAAAATTACCGTCAAAAGTGTCTAAAATCCATCGCCTCGTTCCCGGAGACGGAATTCAAAAAATTCGTGCGGCAAAAAAGATCTAAAGCAAAATTTGATAAAAAAACGTGACCGGTAAGAACAAATCGTTGGTTGCCGGCTCCTCGGAGCTACCTCCCGGCATAATCCAATGGAGGAAGAAGGAATATCATTCGGGACATTCGGCTCGAAAAATCCATCGTCGCTCCTGGACGATGCGCCGTTGGTAACGCGACGAAACAACGCTTCGAACGATCCGGAATCGTCCGGGAAAACGATGAAACGCGAGAGCGATTCGATGGACGATTTCGAGCATCTGGAGCATGATTCGTCGCCGAATCGGGATGACGCTGAGCGCGAGAACGAAGCGACTGATATATTGGACGCAACGTCGGTGCAATTGATCGACGCACCGAGAGGAACTCGTCTGAATGACGCCGTCGATGACGAATCCGCGAAATCAACGGGCAAACAGGAAGTCAACATCCTCGACACTAGCATACCGGTCGAGGAGAAATTTTTGCAACCCGTACCAGCGACTCCGCCACCTTCAGCGAATTACGAAAAGCGCGAGATGGAGGAAGGAGTCAGCGGCAAGGTGAACGAGGTCGGCGATAGTACGAGAAAGGTGCTTGACACGAGTGCGCAGACACTGAGCGATTTTGTCGCGAGGAGCATCGTTGATCGTCCGAACGAGGGAACGAATAATACGGTTTATCGCGATAACGGTGATAAGACGATGGACGCGAAAGCGGCGACAATGGCGTTCATGGAGGAGGAGAGGATCGGCGATTACGGTCATTCCGGAAGCTCGATGATCCCGGAAATTGATCAACGACAGGATGGGGAAAAGCCTCGCAAAACGAGCGATATTGGGGAGTTATCGGCATTTTTGGGCTCCGAAACGACTGAAAAAGTGGCGAAGACCCTCGTCGAGGACGAATTCGCGGATAAGAAGAAGGATAACGAGGGAAAAAATGTGACAAACGATGTTGTGACGAGTAAGATTGAATCTTCGGTTTTACCGGAACCGGAAAAATCACCGGAATACGATTTTCTCGCTGGCGAGATATCGCCGAACGTCGATAAGCCGAAATCGATCGGCGACGCTAAGAATTGCGAGGATGAGATGCTGAAGGACACGTGGAACGTTGTCGAGAAACCGGAAATGCAGAAAATGACGAATATCCTTAAATCGGAGAGTGATTTCTACGACGAGGCACCGAGCAAACCGTTGCCGCCTTTGCCGAGACACGCTGATGAAAATTTTGGCAAAAACGACGATAACGAGACGGAGAGATTGCACGACGAGACATTCGAGATGTCGAATGACTTTATTAGCTCCGGTGGAACGAAAAATCGGGGACAACAGCAGATAAGCGGAGCCGAGACCGGCGATTCGGAATTCGAATCCGCCCCGGAACAATCGCCTATCAAATCGTCGACGAGAGCCGCGAGCAGCAACGAGACTGTGACTCATTTCGCCGGCAGAAAAGTCAACGCCGATGATATCGCGCCCAAAGAAATATTCACCGACATGGGTCTCGGTGAGTGTGGCACAATGTTGATGATTCATATTACGAGAACCTGTTTTTTTTTCTCTTATCACTCGCAACGTTTATAGACCCGCGCGAATAATTTTACAGCTGTTTATCGAAAGAATTCAAATCCACGAAATTTTTGGTGCAAACTGTGCAAAGATATTGGAGTATTTTTGTAATGTTCGAAAATTGTGAAGATTTTTTTTTTCATGGTTAGTGTAGGAAAAATTTTCGGAGCATTTTGCATCGAGAAAAATGTTGAAAATGATTTTGGAGCAATTTTGTCATAATAGCTTTAAATTTAACAATTTTATCATAGGAAAGTATGGATAATATTTTTGGGGTAATTTTGCATCAAGAAAAATGTTGAAAATGATTTTCGAGCAATTTTATCATTTTTTTAAATGCTGAGAAACATTTCTTACCACTCAAAATTAAAAGAATTGAAATCGATGAAATTTGGGTCCAAAATGTGTGAAGATATTGGAGTATTTTTGTAACGTTTAAAAATTGTGAAGGTTTTTTTTCATGGTGAGTGGAGGAAATATTTTTGAAGCATTTTGCACCGAGAAAAATGTTGAAAATGATTTTGGAACCATTTTATCATTTTTAAAAAGTTGTGAAGCTTTTTTCATCGTGGAAAGTATAGGAAATATTTTTGGGGTTATTTTGCTTCGAGAAAAATATTGAAAATTATTTGGGAGCAATTTTATCATGGGAAATAGCTTTGAATTTAATAATAATAACAATAGCTTAAAATTTAATAATAATAATAATAGCTTTGAATTAAACAATTTTATCATGGGAAAGTATGGGAAATATTTTTGGGGTAATTTTGCATCAAGAAAAATGTTGAAAATGATTTTGGAGCAATTTTATCATAATAGCTTTAAATTTAACAATTTCATCGTAGGAAAGTATGGGAAATATTTTGGGGTAATTTGGAATGAAGACAAATGTTGTAAATGATTTTCGAGCAATTTTATCATTTTTAAAATGCTGAGAAACATTTCTTATCACTCAAAATTAAAAGAATTGAAATCTACGAAATTTGGGTCCAAAATGTGTGAAGATATTGGAGTATTTTTGTCATGTTTAAGAATTGTGGAGGTTTTTTTTTCATGGTGAGTGGAGGAAATATTTTTGAAGCATTTTGCATCGAGGAAAATGTTGAAAATGATTTTGAATCAATTTTGTAATGTTAAAAAAATTGTGGAGCTTTTTCATCGTGGAAAGTATGGGAAATATTTTTGGGGTAATTTCGCATCAAGAATAATGTTGAAAATGATTTTGGAGCAATTATATCATTTAAAAAATGCTGCGAAACATTTCTCATCACTCAAAACGTCACAGGCTTTATAAAACCTGCGCGAATAATCTTGCAGATGGTTATTAAAAGAATTAAATTCTACGAAATTGAGGCTTAAAGTGTACGAAGATATTGGAGTATTTCTGTAATATTCAAAACCTGTAAAGTTTTTTTTCATCATGGAAAGTATGAGAAATATTTTTGGAGCAATTTTACAATTCGAATACAAAGATTTCAAATTCATAAAATTTTGGGCCCAAAGTGGGCAGAAAGATATTATAGTATTTTTGTAATTTTCAAAAATTGTGAAGCTATTTTTTTTCACCGCGAAAACTATGAGAAATATTTTCGGGGTAATTGCGCATTGACAAAAATATTTAGAAAATTATTTTTGGAGCAATTTTGCAATTTCAAAAATGCTGAGAAATATTTTGGAGTAATTTTGCATTGGAAGATACAATTAAAAAAATATATCAAGCGAGATTTCTTGTGAATAATTTTTGAGATATTTAGATGATTTTTTATCTAATTATTTTCAATTAGAAAATGACGATATATACGCTTCATTCACAAAGTCGAATAAGGTCATGAAAAAAAATGAAGTGAAAAAATACAATATGAAAAAAAAAAAAATTTCCAATCGGTTAGAGTGAGTATTGATTAAAAATAATTATTGCCATCCTTATCATATAAAATGGAGTGAACGAGTCACCGCTGATTGAATTCGATAATGATTGGAGTAGAAAAATTACTTTTATCCATTTTTAATCGTCCGATAGATATGATTCAGAAATATAATCCGGGTAAAAGTGTCGCAGAGAGATCTGCTGGGATAACAGAAAGGAAAACTTGTTGCACGTTGAGCAGCTATTTTAACGCGAAGAGATGGCACGTCATAAATCGATGGTCTCCGCATTTATATTTGCACGGAGCGAAACGGTCAACCTCAAAAATAGTAAAAAAAAAAAAACTAATGAGTACTCGTAGAGTACTCATTAAATAAAAATTTATGTGAAAACATCTTTAGCGTGAGAGTATTCTAATTTCAATATTTTAATCTTTTAATATTGAATTTCAATAAGTGGTAACTAAAACATAACAAATAAATTTTATATTCGAAATAATATATAATTATTTAGCGTCAATTTTGCTTTCTCATAACGAAAGCTTCACATACTGACATTTTCATATCAGTAGGTTAAAAATATCCCAAATTGTACAAATAGACGAGCTATATTCTTTTGGTCGTTATATTTTTTTTCCAAAATTACAAAACCATTGTGAATTTGGCGGGAATTTTAATTTTTTGAAGATTTGCGTGCTCGAACTTTGCTGATTTTCCAGTTTTTACGCTGATTTTTTTTGTATCAATACATTCAATGACAAAGAAAAACAGAATTTAATTTTGGAATTTTTTTTGAAGGGCTGTAACGCTTTTTGAGGACACTTTTCAATTAAAAGTCTCGCTAAAGATGTTTTCACATCAAAAATAAATAAATAAATAAATTAATTAATTAATAATAATAATAATAATAATAATAATAATAATAATAATAATAATTTGGAAAATCAGGGGATTAAAAAAAAAATAAAATAGACGAAAATTTTGTCTCTATGACGCGAGCAATGAGTTCACTTGCATTTTATCTGCTCTACTTTCCCCTGTTTATCGCTCGAGTAGACAGTTATTCTAGCATTGCTCATCTTCGTACGTACGTTAAAAACAGACTTTTGTGTACTCAATAATATGCATACGAAAATGGATGCCTCGGGTGTGTTTTTGCAGACCGGAAGTACGTGGCATTGACTTCGAAATTTGAGACCCGTTCGGCACCTCGAAATCTACAGTAGAAACTCATTTATTCGATATAATTTATTTCAAGACTGTACCTCGTATAACTAAAACATCAAATAATACCGTAAATAATATTTATCTTTGTTGAATTTAATATTTTTTCATCATTTAATCATGCTTCCGGAAAGATAAAAATTTGTCGCTAGTCAGCAAAAAAAATCCATCATTTAGACTGAGATATTTCGTCAAAAATGGTTTTTTCAATTTTGTACGGTACTATTTTAATTAATTTAATTAAATTAATTATTGACACTATTTACACGACCTTGGCACTCAAAAAAATGGGTTAGAAAAGTAACTTTTTTGTTTACATATATAGAACAATTTTTTTTTTTCCAACAAAGAATAGTTTTGTGGAGAAAAAAAAGAAAAAGTTTATAAAATGGCATTGGGACCCTATTTTTTAAATTTTAGCTGGTTGCGGAATTTTTTCCTCTATTGGGTATGGCTAAACAAATTATTTTTTAAAATAAAAAGCATGGGGTAAAAATTTAAAAAATTTTATAGGGGAAAATTAAAGCTGTTAAAAAAAGCTCTGATTTTCAGTCGAATTAGAAGCTTAAAAAATTGATGAAAAATGAACACGCAATCCAATGAACAAAAATTTGATGCTACATCGAAGATAGTATCATAGAGAATCTACATTATGAAATTTATGGAAATCGGTTGAGTAGATCTGAAGCTTTGTTGAAATTGCTGTATATTCGGGAATAACAGGAATTTCGACAAAGATGCTTGAATATTGCTCCAAAGTATAAATAACGAATCTGATCGACAAAAAATTTTTGATTTTTTGAAAATGTCAAGGTGACGTAATCTCTTAAGCGTGTTATCCTTGGATGCTCTTTTGTAGTTTCCACTGTAAAAGTTTTGAGAGTTTTTTCTTTCATCAGCAAGGACTCGTTAACCCGATACTACTTTATATAGGACACATGCTATCTTTTTATACCAATATATCACCACCGAATGGCTCGTGAGTCACGTTCGACTTCTCTGTCATTCGTTCACGTATAGTTACGTTCATTTCTAATAATAGAGGTGGTAAAATAGTGAGACGTGACTACATAAAAACCCCCACCGAGGTTTTTTTTTCCATTTGCATCTTTTTCATTCGAGACCATATAAAAAAATTATGGATATTTTGAAAGGTCATAGAAAAAATATGAATATATTGTGTATATCTTGATCAGAGGCAAAGAACTTGAAAGTACTTCAAGTATCAAGTACAAAGTACCGTAGGTACTTGAAGTATCAAGTACCGGTGGTACTTGAAGTACTTGAAAAAATCAAGTACCAGTATCAAGTACTTTTCAAGTTTTCGGGTACGTCTCGTAAATTCTGGTACTTGGGTCTTTCCATGTTAAATCGACCAAGAGTTGGAATCGACCACTTTCAATTTCGATGAAATTTAGTCAGAAGTTTTGTTTTATCATAAAACCCAGTTCTACCAAGGAAAAAAAATTAATTTTTTTTTTCAAAAGTTATGCAAAATTGAAAATTTAACCATTTTTCAATTTTTTTTCTAAATATCTTGAAAGCTATGATAGTTAGAAAAATCGTTTGTTTCGTCTTGAAGAGTATACTTGGGGCTACGGAAAAAAAAAATATTCCGACAACATTTTTTGAAAAATGATGAATTTGGAGAATTTTAAATTTTTTTAAATCGTGAAAATCCACAATTAACATCGAATTTATTGTTCAATTTTTTAAATATAATACCTTGTACTATTTTGAAAAGATCCTGAAACTTTAGAAAGGTGTTTTTTTTTGTTTCAAAAATATGAATTTTTTTGAGTTGAGCAATCACATGTAATTTTGTAATTTTGAGCAGTCAAAATTACATGATTGATCAACTTCACGTAACTTAGGGGTAAAATATCAGGATCTTTTAATATCAGTACAAGGTGTTTTATAAAAAAAATAAAATCGAAAATTTAATGTTGATCGTGGATTTTCACGATTTTGAAAAATTCAAAATTCTCCAAATTCAGCATATTTCAAAAATTTGTTTCGGAATATTTTTTTTTTTTCGTAGCCAAGTATACTCTTTAAGATGAACCCAGAACGATTTTTTCGTAACTATAATAGTTTTCGAGATATTAAAAAAATAAACTTGAAAAAATGGTGAAATGTTGAATTTTCGAAAAAAAAAATTTTCATTTGTTAGAACTTTGTTTTTTAATAAAAGAAAACTTTTGACCAAATTTCATCGAAATTGAAAGGGGTCGATTCCAAATATTGCTCGATTTGACATGGAATGACCCATATTCAAAGGCTTTGCACATGCAACCACCAGCAAGACGCATTCAAAAGTACTTGATACTTGTACTTGAAAAAAGTACTTCAAGTACAGGAAGTAGTTGAAAAATTTAAGTACAATACTTGAAGTACTTTTTAAGTACTTTGTACTTGCAAGTACTGTACTTCAAGTACCTGCAAGTACCGAGCACTTTCAAGTACTGTCCAACTCTGATCTTAATCTTTTTAATAAATTCCTGAGGAGTCAAAATCAACTCCATTTTAATTTTTTTTTTTGACGTTGCTGAAATGGTTTTTGGAAATTGAAAAAGAATTAAATGCCCCGTAGAAGGACGTTCGATTATTGTGATGACATTAGTTTCAGGGTTGAATCAATCGCAACTATTTAACGCCTGTCCTCTAATGAGTGTCCACTGTAAGTTCTCCGCAACGATTTACAACGGCATAGAGATACGCTAATCTTCTCGCCACCTACATCGAACGCACTCTCTTCCGCCATTCGCTTGCACTAGGTCGACGCATTCACACTGAAAGAAATTATGGTTGGCCATACCATGCATTTTACTATAAATTATGGTAACTCGGGTAACTTCTATATTTTATAGTAAAATCATACAACATCTAAAATAGTTGCATGAACTATAAATGTGGTATTCCTAGCAATTGATATGATAATTGCAGCTATTTAATGCACACCGTATTTATGGTGAGAACAATGAGTTTGGCATGGTTGTTTTTACCAGATCGCATAATCCCATATCTTATCTGTCATTTTTTATCTTTACATTTAAAAAAATTGGTCTAACAGACCAACATAGTTGAACGAGTGTTCAAATTGAATATTTGGATTGTCGCAGGTAACATTCATATGTTAAAACTAGCCATTTCCGTCGCTCAGGTTGTATGTTTGGAATTACCATTTTTTTCAGTGAAACGCACTATCTACATTAATCTTTCTAGCTATTTAATGATTTAATGTAACAAACCAAACTGCTGAAATTACTATCTTGCATTCGGGTCATCACGTGTCTCTATTAATTGTTACTAAACATGTTATCAAAAATATACAGCCCTTGCAAATTAATTTAATATGCATAGTTAACAGCCCCGAACAAAGATACACTGAGAGAAAAAAACCATGGTGAGCTCAAACATCCGCTATGGTAAAAAGGGTTATAGTATGATTAATCATATTCTATGATCCTATACATATGAAGTCTACAATTTCGTAAAGCTTTGTCTTTTCTTTAACAGAAGGGGAAAAGAAAAAAGACCCTTTTTGATGGGAATCCTTTTCGGGGATTCGACCATCTTGCGTTTTGCCGCAATGTTCAATGTATTAAATATCCATACTGAAAAATAAGGATATCAGAAATAGACGAGCTTGGAAAGGATATAGGCTACGAGAGACAGGTCTGCTTGTGCGAGAGGTAACCACCTGGCGGATTTTTGGGGTACTGAAAAATCTGCAGATATGATCACTGAGAGAAAAAGTGGTTATAGTGTGGTTAACCATATTCTATGACTGGACAAGCAATAATATGATAAGCGCTACCATATTATTACTTGATAAGCACTACCATATTATTGCTTGTCCAGTCATAGAATATGATTAACCACACTATAACCCCTTTTCCTCTCAGTGATCATATCTGCAGATTTGTCAGTACCCCAAAAATCCGCCAGGTGGCTACCTCTTGCACAAGCGAACCTGCCTCTCGACGCCTATATCCTTCCAAGCTCGTCTATGTCTGATATCCTTATTTTTCAGTATGGATATTTAATACATCGAACATTGCGGCAAAACCTAAGATGGTCGAATCCCCGAAAAGGATTCCCATCAGAAAGGGTATTTTTTCTTTTCCCTTCTGTTAAAGAAAAGACGAAGCTTTACGAAATTATAAACTTCATATGCTATACATTCAAAGATTGAAATGTTTAAAAATATATATTGTGTAAAAATTGAAAAAAAATTATTTCATTTAAATACATATGTGTTTAGTTTGAAATAATATTTATTAATATTAGGATGAATATGGTAACATCTACTATGTACGGAAGTTTAGTGCACGATATAATGTGTAAAATAGAACAGCGGGTTAAGCGAATAACCATATCGTATGGTAAACCCTACTATCATGTAGTGCATTTTCCAAAACAAGGTATGTATGTTACAACTACGTGTGCTACGTGAATCAATTGGTGTACCGGAGAGAACCAAATAATGCGTCCACTTACGTAGTAGATGTCCAATGTACCAACGATCTTGTAATTCGTATGAAATCTTATAGTAAATGATACCTTCCTCAATAATCAGATCGCACACAATTGTATTGTACACTCAACCATTCCACGATAATAAATATTGCCAAACAGTTGGGTACTTCCCAAGAAAATTATGTTCATATATACATTTAGCATTTGTTGGATGAATTATAAGCTGCTAGTTGGAATTATTATACATTAATAGCCGAGCAATCCAAATTGTGGTAGCGCCCTATATACTTTGTAGTAATCTGTATTAAAAACTAGTAGTTGCGCCAAGGTCGGAAGAGCATAGTAGATCACATCTTCTTTTCATTGCCTCTAACCATAACTATGGTAACGGGCAACAAAAATATAGTCGGGGTTACTCAAACAAAATTTTACTATGCAAATCGCCTACCATATACCATATAGATTTTTTTCAGTGCATGCACTTCCGCTTGGTTACAATGTCGAGAATGGTCTCTCGAACCTCCCTTTTTTTTTGTTTCAAACGCCGAAGTTCAACCGAGCCGATCGGTAGCACCGGCGAGTTTCCAGCTGTGCAATTTTTTCTTCTTCGCATCTCCGTATTATTGTTCACAGTTGAGAGACTGGGGAGCAGTTTCCGCATATCTGTGCAATGAAATGAATCTCTGTCGATAATTTTTTTTTTTCAAAGCTCGTACGTACGAGAGGAGTAAAAATTGAAATAATTGAAATCTTTGAGATAATGACAGAAAAATTCTTCATATTCAATTATAATTTCAGTTTGTACGAAAATAATTGAAAATATTCAATTCCAAAAAAATTTGCATCTGTAATGACGACAAGAAATTCCAGCAAATTATTTCGACAACCTTTTTCTCGTCAAGTTGAGATTGGAATGATTCAAGATTAATTCGAAAATAATTGACATCTCTGACGCAACTGTTGAACAAAAAGTTCTTTGGATTCAATTATAATTATTCATTCATATTTAATTACACAATAGCGAAATTGATATCTTTGGCTTGAGATAATAACAGAAAAATTCTTCATATTCAATTATGATTTCGGTTTGTACGAAAATAATTGAAAATATTCAATTCCATAAAAACTTGCATCCGTAATGACGACAAGAAATTCCAGCAAATTATTTCGACATCCTTTTTCTCGTCAAGTTAAAATTGGAATGATTCAAGACTAATCCTCAAATAATTGATATCTCTGGCTCAACTGTTGAAGGAAAAATTCTTTATATATTCAATTATAACTATTCATTCATACTCAATTATAAAATAGCGAAATTGACATCTTTGGATTGAGATAATGACAGAAGAGTACATCATATTCAATTATAATTTCGGTTTGGACGAAAATAATTGAAAATATTCAATTCCAAAAATGTGCATCCGTAATGACGACAAAAAATCCAGTAAATTATTTCGTCATCCTTTTTCTCGTCAAGTTGAAATTGGAATGATTCAAAATTAATTCTCAAATAATTGACATTTCTGTCTCAACTGTTGAATGAAAAATTCCCGTTCAATTACAATCGTAATTATCGCTCCGTTTCACGTATTTGTACGAAAATAATTGAAAATATCGAATGGCATGAGAAAATACTTTGGAAAGGAGCGCAAGAATTTGCACAAATTCTTTCGTCTCACGTTTAATCGCAGAGAAGACGAGGTCTGACAATGAGTCATCCTCTCTCTTGAGTATTACTTCTGGCTGAAAGGATATTTCCTCTGCCCCATCCCTTTCTATCCCTGGCGAACATTCACCGATAACTGGACTCTGACAATAAACACGCGGACCGAGCCAATCGACCGTTTGTTTTGTTTCCTCGAATATCCTCGTGCAAAACAACAATTCGAGTCTCGGTAAATTAGAGAGGCAAACATTTCACGTAACGCGGTCGTCGACAACGAAAAAAGGGAGGAGAAAAAAAAATTACGTCTCGAGTACGAGCGCGGACTCTCCCACTGGATTTCTCATTAATGGAAGTACTTTTCGACCAAGTATCGTGTAAAGTACGTAAATTAATTTATGCAGATACGTGTGTATACAATTCCACGTAAGCTGTGACACGCTATATGGGGTCGTTGAGCACTCGTAGGGTTGCTCAACCATGCCCACAGGATCGTGTAGTATGGGGTGAAAAAAAATGATATACTCATATGAATATATATGTGTATATATACAAGTATATACGTATGTATGGGGGCGATAGGGGAGTCACCCTATTCCCTGCGTCGTATTATATCGATCCGTCCGAGACACGTACCAGCGGCTCCTCTCGCTGCTTTTTCGTCTTTCTCTTTGCTCGCTCTTCCCTTCCCATGATTTCTTCCATCCCCGTGCCCACCTGACACTATATTGCTGTTGCCCTCGAATGCGGACTTTTTCGTCGACGTCAATTGGGGAGGGGGGAGTTAAAAAAAAATATGCCCTCATTAGAGAATGCATTTTTTCAATGGCGTCATAAAATACGAGCAACCGAATGTTTTTTAAACAAAATTTATGATTTTTAAAAGTTATAGTTTTTGGGATTTTTAGAGTTTTTAGAATGTTTAGAAATTTTAGAAATTTTAGAATTTCTAGAAATTTTACAATTTTTATCATTTTTAGATTTTAGAATTTCTAGATTTTTTTAGAATTTTTAGAGTTCTTAGATTTTTTTAAAAATGAAATTTATTTAAAAAAAATTTTTTTTTTCAAATGAAATTCATTTTTCCTAAAAAAATTTCAAAGTTAAAAAATAGTTGAAATACTCTTTGCGGGTTTCTTAAAAATTAATTGAAAAAATTATTTCATTGCGATGCAATGATGTAAAGTTCAAAGTCATTTAGAATTTGACAATTTGATGGGAAATTTTGTGATCGAGCAATGTTTAAATGAAATTCGATGCATTTTTGAGGGGGTTTTATGGGGATTGCGAATTTTGCTTCCACATGGAGAAAGCTTTGATTTTAAGAATTTTTTTTTCTTCAAGATTTCAGTGCTTTTCAAGCAACGCCACATTCAAAATTCGATTTTCTTCGAAACGAAAAGAGATCAGCATTTTTTTTCAACGGTATTTGAGAGCTCAAAAATAGCTCAAAATTCAGGGACCCGAACGATTCGTCTAACTATGAAAAAAAGGAGCACTCATTTTTGTGAACTTTTAAAGACTCCAAGGGATGCAACTTTTGTAACATTACTTTAATATTTAATATTTAATATTTAATATTTAATATTTAATATTTAATATTTAATATTTAATATTTAATATTTAATATTTAATATTTAATATTTAATATTTAATATTTAATATTTAATATTTAATATTTAATATTTAATATTTAATGTTTAATATTTTAATATTTTTGAAACGGCATTTGTAAATTTTGCAAAACAGGGCTAAAAGTAAAATTGCTCAAATTGCGAAGATAAATTACAAAATGTATATTTTTCCCCGTGTGAATGCGTTTGTTTTCATGCATTTATACTGGAGGGAAAAAATCCTTCGTCATTGAATGAGAAATCAACGCGGCGATGACTCGTGCGTGGCACGAAAAAGCGTGGGAGAAAGCGCATAAATCCCTGCGAAAAAGTATTCTCGCGCGCGCGCGCACACAAAAGTCTTGAAGTAAAAATAATATTTTCCGGCAAAAGCCCGTTGGCAACGGGAGAACCGGTAATGGCTATGCGATATCCGCCTCGACTTTATATCCTCGCGGAATCTGGATCGTCTTTTCGCGTGCAACGAAATCCACGACAGAGACGGAAGCGTGGGACGTGAAAGATCTCTCGTGAGCGCGATCATCCTCGCACGAAAAAAAAAGACAAAACGTTCACCAATATGCTTTTCGATTCTTTCTCGAACGTGCGTCGCTTCTCGAGTTAATTTTGGACTCTCTCTCTGGACTCTGATTCTTGGGATATCATCTTGAGATTCGTAAAGTCAGAAGAGAAATACATTTTTCTCAAACATCCTATTTTCGTTATTTAAATTATAATTTTTTTTCCCACTCAAAATTATTTATACTTGTATTTAAAAAATTGTTTTACAATGTAGAAATATGCAATAATATGCTCTAAAATTTTCGAAAAGATTCTTTATGTCGGAGCTAAAAAAAAAAATTGCAAACTCACACTCAGGAAATTTGAAGGCATTTGATGGGAAGATTTCTTGGTGATTGTAATTCTTGAGCTTCTATCGATAGTCGATCAATTCATTATCAAAATGGGAACAAAAATGCGAAATATTTATTTACAAAAAAAAAAATGGACGATGAGAGGTGGACTTATGATCTATGGGATAGATCTTTGATCCAAGAAATTTAAAAAATGATATGTGCGAGATTTTGGAATCAATCAACTGGAATTGCGGAGAAATGCCGCTTTGCGGTAGAAGTTGCAACACGAGGTGGGAGTTTCCGCAGTAAGAAAGCGAAAAGTGCCGCATCAGCGAGGATTGCAGTGAATTTTGGCACTCATCCCATCGCCTCGTTATTCATGCTCGATTAAGAAGAAAATAGAAATAAAATGGAGAAAAAAAATTTCTCAAAATACGACAATTTGTGGGAAATCCTGCAACGTCATTCGTACAGGGGTCATAATTTGTGTTTGGGGTCAAACAAAAAGGAAACTCCCTCTGGAGCCCCTCGCCATATTTCAGCAGATCTTATTGATCGTTTAGTTTTGTTCCCGGTATTTCCGCAATATGTTTTGTTTCGCATCGTTTCGGATTGTCGGAGGGTTGTTTTAGAAAAAAAAATATTTTTTACACCTGATGGAACTCGCCCACAATTCCCAAAGCAACCCACAATCCTTTGATTCTCCCTTTTTAAACCAGGGATAAAACAAAATGAATAGGTCGGTAATGTAGAAAATGACTATCGTCATATCGGCCGAGGGGAAATGGGTTTGTTGGTATATCGCACGGATATCCTGCAATAGCGAGCAAGTTGCTTATCAACAGCTGATTGTGCAAAAAAGAAATAACTGATCGTCGGTAAGGAAGATACCGCGAGGAATAATACTATTTTTCGTTCACTGCTTTCTGAAATTAAAAAAATCAGCTCCTGACCTCCCACGTCTTTTTAGCGATAGCTTATCGACGTATAGACAGAAAAATGGCATGATAGAGAAGACATTCATGTAAACATTCAAATTTTGCATCGAGAAAAATTTTGAAAATTATTTTGGAGTAATTTTACCATTTTAAAAATGCTGAGGAACATTTCTTATCACTCAAAAGGGTTTATAAAAAAAAGTCAGATTGACGAAATTTAAGCTCAAAGTGTGCGAAGATATTGAAGTATTTTTGTAATATTTCAAAATTGGGAAGCTTTTTTTCATCATGGACAGTATGAGAAATATTTTTGGAGCATTTTGCATCGGGAAAAATGTTGAAAACGATTTTAGAGCAATTTTACAGTTTGAGAAATGATGAAGGACATTTCTTATTACTCAAAACATTACAAGTTTAATGGAATGTGCGAATAATCTTGCAGGTGTTTATGAGAAGAATTCAAATTCGTGAAATTTTGGGCTCAAATTGTGCACGAAGATTTTGGAGTATTTTTTTAATATTAAAAATCAGCTCTTGACAAAAAAAAATTAGCGTGATAGAGACATAAGACAATCTTGTCAAAATTTGCATGCTATTTGCACCCTGTTTTTGTTCGTGGTCAAATTAAACAATTAAAGAGCGAAGGTCTTTTAGTGATCAATTTTTTTGAAATATTTTCGCTCAAAGAAGTCTGAACCCAGTGATCGGCAAAAAAAATCTTTCTATTTTTATTATCCAATTTTTTCGAAAAATTAATAATCAGCAAAGAAATATTAGTAATTTTTTTTAAACATTGGTAATTAGCGGGAACTTATTACTAATTTTTCTAAAAATTAGTAATTAGTGACAAAATATTTCTAATTTTTATTTAAAAATTAGTAATTAGCAACAAAATATTACTAATTTTTTCCAAGAATTCGTAATTAGCAAGAAAGATATTGCTAAATAACAAAAAAAAAATGAAAGTAATAAACGAAATAAAAATTACTAATGTATTTTTTAATAGGTACTGATTAAATATTCGTATTGATAATAACTTATGTGATATCGTATGACATTCGATACAATAAATACTAATGTGTGAAATATTCAAAAGATCTAGTTATTATAAAAAATAAAACAACTTTTTGAATAGAGTTGTTTTAACTTATAACCATGACTCAATCCGTACACACAAGTACGTAAAAATACACAATACTTTTCTACAAATTAGTGTTTAAAAAAAAAATTAATTAGTAATATTTTTTCGCTAATTACTAATTTTTTTGGAAAAATTGGAAGTATTTTCTTACTAACTACTAATTTTTTAGAAAAGTTACTAATATATTTCCGCTAATTACGTATTTTTATAAAAAATTAGTAATATTTTTTGACTAATTATTAATTTTTCGAAAAAATTATTAATAAAATCAATATCGTTGACGAAAAAATCGATACTGCCGATCACTGGTCTGAACTTTTTTTTACCTTCTGAAAAAAGTCCGAACTCTTTTTAAGTTTGCATTTTTGGAGTATTATTCTCGTATCAGTATTAAACTATTATTATTAACTATTCTCAAATAATTATTCTTAATTCTTAGATAAACAATTATTCTTAAATAATTTTTACAAAATTCTTGGCTAATCATTGATCTAAAATTAAATTTACCAAAGGATGAATCAATGGACTAGATACACCGTCGTCGGATAAAATAGTGGGGTTGTCTGGGCTCGTCGAGGGTGGTAGCGACGAACAAAGGGTGTCCCAACACGGTTGCATGGGCGCCGCAAAGTCTGCACGACCTTTCCACCCTGTTGGTTACACCCCGAGCAAGCTATTTATGCGTCCCCCGCCATATTGTTTCCAATTTTTTTCCGCTATTTTATGCTAATAAAAAAAGAAAAAAAAATCATGCATCGAAAGGCATTTCCTTGGTACGGCAAAATGTCAGGCATTTCGTTGTGGCGTTCATTTTTGCAGGACTAAAAATAGCCACGACAGATAACGGCATTCTCGGAGATTAAAATGTGAAAGAAGGGAGGGAATGAAAAAAGGAATAGTCTAGGATAGCGATATCGCGTTGCGGTCTTCACACTCCGACATATCTGTGGTGATATTAAGAGCTTCGAATTTCTCAGATAGTGTCTCGAATTACCGAAAGAATCGCGAGCAAAGAGCTATCGCATAACATTTTCTCATTCATGAGGAAGAGAATTTATTCCTCCTTGAATCTTGAATGATTTTTGAGTCTACACTATAGACTGATTTAAAAAAAGCGACTATTTTTTGTTTTTCGAAATAAGATATTAAATACTTTCGGAGAGGTGAAAAAAGATGCCTATTAGAAGCAGAGCTCTTAATGTAAATATTAAGATATGTCTCATCACAAATTTCTATTTCCCACTTAAATAACACGGGAAATTTTATACTTTGAAATTTTATACCTCGGCTTCAAGTCAATGTACCGCATCGAACGATACGTATTCTTGTAGGGAATTGAACGCTCTACAAAAAAGGTCTCATGTGATTTTTTGATAAACTTACTCCTTCAAAAGTTATTCACGGTCTAATATATATGGGGCATTCCAGTTCAAATCACGTGGTCACCGGCCTGACCCCCTCGGATTTAGTTGCCGATTTTTTTTTTTTTTTTTACATATTTTGGTCCAATAAAAGCGGTTATTTTTTTTCAGATTTTTATCACTTGTTTACTCCATAAAATAATTTATCTTGCATAACTGTTGAGTAAAAATGAATTTGGACCAGTTTTAAAATTCTGAAATTTTTTGCATACATTTTATAACTAAAAACTAGTATTTTCATCATAGTTTGAGAATGGGCCGAGAATAATTCATATATTTTTTTTAATTAAAGAAATGAAATTTGTTTACAAATTTTGTAAATTAAATATCTCAATGATGGTTCCCTGTAAAATAAAAGAAAATAAAAATAAATCAACTCTTGGTAAAACATTTTTTTTCCTATATTTTGATAATATATTTTCTGTATTTCGATAATATTTCCTATATTTTGATAATGGTTTTTTTTTATAATAGTTAAAGTTTTTATATTGTTGCGGTGCTCCGTTCGAAAAGTAATACTTTTTTTTATTGCCATAATTAATCGATTTTATGAAATCTATCATCAAAATATAGGAAATCAATGATCGAAATACAGAAAATATATTATCAAAATATAAGAACAACATTTTTTTTACCAAGATACGATTATTTTTCTTTTTTTTCCCCTATAGGGAAACATCATTATAATATTTAATTTTCAAAATTTATAAACAAATTTTCTTCTTTAATCAAAAAAATATATAAATTATTTTCGGCCCACACTCAAACTACGATGAAAATACTTGTTTTTAGTTATAGATTTTATGAAAAAAAAATCAGACTTAGGTAATTCATATTAATGCAATTTAAACTTTTGTTTCAAGAAAGATTTTACGATATTTAGTAATAAGTTTCAAGATTTTTCCGGAAACTAAGAAAAAAAGTGAAATTTACTCTAAATTTAACTTCAACCTTGAATAACTTTGGAAGAAGTGAGTTTATCGTAAAATCACAAGAGATCTATTTTGTAGAGCGCCCAATTCTCTACAAGAATATATATCGTTCATTTTGGTACATTGACTTGGAGGCGAGATATAAAATTTCAAAGTTTGAAATTTTTTTTCCTGTGTTATTTAAATGGGAAATACTGATTTGCGATGAGACATATCTTAATATTTATATGAAGAGCTCTGCTTTTAACAGGAATCTTTTTTCACCTCCCCGAAAGTATTTAATATGTTATTTCTAAAAACAAAAAATCGTCGCTTTTTTTGAATCAGTCTAGTCTACAGCCTTTTCTTTCCAAATTTTGTCTCCCATTCCAGACATTTTATCACAATGAGAGGCAAATTAGCAATCTACAAAAATATCTGTCTGACGATTTTTGTTTTTCAATTTCGCATCTTCATTGTCACGCGATAACTCGCTATCTCGTCTTTGTTCTCAGCGTGATTTTGCACTTCGCCTCGTTCCAAGTACGCCCTCGTGAGAATAATACAATTTTCGCGATTCGCCGTCTCGAGCGTGATCGAAAACAGATTCTCGTTGCGTCACAAGCCCGAGAGATTGCCGTTGCATTCACGACGAAGACAAATCAGACAAAACCACGTAAACTCGAATAATCCTCGCTCGAGGATAATTTATATGCGGTAATTGCAATGCGGATTGCGTAGAAGCTCAACTGTATCAAAAGTCAAGGCAATCCTCAGACTTGCGTCAAGAAAAATAACCAAACGACTTCCGTTTCATTTCCCTCTATTTTTCATCATTTTTAAATCGTCCCAATTAAAATTCACCCTTCGCCTCTTCACAATTCCGCATCAGCTTCAAGGTCGAAAAAATCAATTTTTCAAGAATTTTTTCTGGAAAAACTATTTAATTCATCAACGTAAAAATTTATATACATATTTTTGTAACGTTTAACTTTATTTTGAAATTTTTATTTTCAAAAAATAATGATTCTGGAAGCTGCTACAACTGATCTCGACCGAGAGGTCCTCTAAAAAAGGGGTCTTGCGGTGAGCACTTTTGGATTGGATCATCCAAAATAAAATAAAAATTGTTAATATAAGGTATAATCTAGTATTTGATCAGAGGAATAAACAAAATATCTATTTTCAACAAAATGGCGGCTTCCAAAAAAAAAATAATTACGAAAATAGCATTAAAAAATGGATTTTTTGAAAATCCTGATTGCGAATAACCCCTGAGGAAAAATAACCAAATCACTTCCAGATCAGTCTCTTCCATTTCTCATTATTTTTAAATCGTCCCAATTAAAAATGCACCTTTTGCCTCTTAACAATTTTGCATCAACAAAAATCAACCAATCGCACTTAAACGAATAAATGGGCTTAACTCTCCGTCTGTACACATACATTTTGGGACAGCGTCTGTTTTCTGGGCCTTTAAAGTCCTGCTAATTTTTTTTCTAAGAAAAAAACGTCAACAAAATCTGAAAAAAATTCTGAATTACGTTTATAACATTTTTTTCCATGATCCAATCATTTATTTAACCATTTGAGGAGTTCTTTTTCACCCTCTCCAATTTTTTTCAATATCTGTCAGTTTGAAGTATTAGTCAAAAGGAACGTCTGTAATTTTTTAAAGATTTTTTTAGGGGTCCGTTCAAGATTTTCAATTTTTCATTACGAACACTGTATCTCAAAAAATATTCATCAAACAAAAAAAAAACACAAGAATAAATAAAAACTTATTTATTTTTTCCACTTTATCAAAAAAAAAATCATGATTTTTCTGCATTGAGAAAATTGAAATTTGGCAAAAAATGAGAATACAATTTTTTGCAACCTAATAACACACTTTCGATTTCGGTACAAATTTTACAGGATGTCTGTCATTGGGTAAAGAGTCTGCGAGAAAATTTTCAGAATGGCACCTGCAATGGCTACGATGACAAAAAATAAAAAACCGCATAAAGATTTCGCGGGGTTTTTATTTTTTTTCATCGTAACCATTGCAGGTGCCATTCTGAAATTTTTTTCGCGGACTCTTTACCCAATGACAGACATCCTGTAAAGTTTGTACCGAAATCGAAAGTGTGTTATTAGGTGTAAAAAATTTTTTTCCTCATTTTTTTTGCCAAATTTCCATTTTCTCAATGCAGAAAAATTATTATTTTAATTTTTTTCGATAAAGTGGAAAAAATAAAAAAGTTTTTATTCTTATGTTTTTTTTGTTTGATGAATATTTTTTGAGATACAGTATTCGTAATGAAAAATTGAAAATCCTGAACGGACGCCTAAAAAAATCACAGACGTTACTTTTGACTAATATTTCAAAGTGGCAGATTTTGAAAAAAATTGGAGAGGGTGAAAAAAAAGTAGCCCGGTTGAGAAAGAAATCCTCATTTATGAACAAAAATTCTTTACAATTTTTCTAATTCCATAGATATTAGATTTGAAAATTCGGCTTGTGCCTTAAAAGACCCAGTGTACGGACGGATGGTCAAAAAGAGAACTAGCGACATGCCAACCAGTAGCTACTCAAAATTGCGTAATCCAAAGCTTCATTTTGCGCCCTGAGGGTGAAAAAAAATTGGAGACACCGTGAAAAGCGTCTGAGAACCAATTAAAATCCAGCTTCACGCGTGCAAATGACAAAAAAACGCTCGCAACGAACATCATCTCCTCGATGTCAAAATGCCTCGAGTTTGGTCTCTTTTTGCTTGTCAAGCAAGAGTCGTTGGTAGGGGGCGAAGAGGACGGGAGGAAGGCTGATTAAGGGGAGCGAGATTGAGAGTGAGAGAAGCGGGGGAGGTCGAACAGGAGGAAAAGTGAACCCTCCGTGCGGGAGGGAGAGCTCGGGTTGGACGATCGATAAGAGCCTCAGTCCTCACTTCGACGTGAACGAGTCACGATCCAAAGTCCGTCTTAACGGGTGCTTCTATAACGTTCAGCTACGATATTCGTCTAGTCAACGGAGTCTAGTCGACGATTATCCATAAACGCACATTATACATATATATAAAGGATTCTCTGGGATTGCGACGACTGTATAATCTCACCTATACCAGAAAAACTCCCCCCCCCCCTCTATTTCGCTCCCTCACACAATCACACTTATCACGCATCAAGAGTTTCCCGTAGCAAAAACGAACGACGCACTTGTTCGCCAGTAGAAATCCCTCCCTCCTGTCCCTCATTATATATACACATATATATACCGATATATCCGCACTCAGTGACGCTTTTTTGTTGCAACAAACGCGCAAGTCCGATATCTCGAACGGTCTCCCCAGCGTTTGTCCTCATCCAGCGGACAATTTCATATTATTTCGCGAGTCTTCGTCGAGGTTCGTCGTGTTCTCACCGAGAGAAGCGAATATCGGCAAGAAGCCAGGGAAAAAAATCGATCAAGCGAGGATCAATCGTTGATGGAGCATTTAATCTGGTCGGAGAATCCGCTCGTTTGAAATTGTGATTCGAGGTGTCGAGGACAGTGTTTCCGCGAGTGCATTTGCATCCGGCGATATTCTGAATTGAGAAGGGGGCAAAAATATTGGGAAATATTGTCGAGAAAGGGGTGCTGATAAATTGCGCCGCGGATTTTGTGCGGTGAGGGGTGAAAAGTGCGGGTCATTGTGAAGGGCTCCGTCGGAGAGAGTTTTGGGAGTGTAATCTCTACCTTGTTCTGGGATAAATTCAGGAGGAAGACGCGAGACAAAACGCGACAAAAGGGTTGATTGATCAAGATGGAAGCTGAAGGAACGCCAGTTTGCAGTTTGCCGAGGAAGGAGTCACAATCGAACGGCGCCGAGGCCGATAGTTGCAAGAGAACATCGGCCAATTCCACAGTCGTTTCGGGCACTCCCTGTTTCTGGAATATTCTCGATCCTCGTAAGGATTACTTTTCTTCCCTCTTTCTCAATTATTCAAAAAGCAATGCAGAGTCAGAAAAATCCACGATTCATTGGTGATCGTTCGAGAGAGTTTTGCCGGTAAATCGTGGATTTGCGAAAAAAAAGGTCTATGCAGGGAGAGAAGGGGTTAGGGAGTACTTTTTTCGTGGTTGGGTCTGAGATAAAAGCGTTTCTGGGTGTAAGAACGAAGCCTAGTTGGCAACGAGAACAGATTGAGAGAAAGAGAGCTCACTTGGGTCAAGTCACTTTGTATTAGGATCTATCTTTGTCCTCCAGGCCAAAATCAAGACTTTTTGGCTCTTGGCATGTGCCTGTCGAGTTTTACGAATACTCAAAGACAACGAATGAGAGAGAATGGGGGAATCATTCTCGATTTTCAGTCGTACAGAAAGGCACATGCGCACGAGACGTTCTACGTTTCGATCAAATATTCTACGACTATTATAGACGCCAAGAGAATAGGGTCGATGCTACATAACCCAAAGTGTCAGTGGACTCGTCTGGATGACCTCGTTTTTTTCTTTTATTTCTCTTTCGACGTCATTAAAATTGACAATCCGCTCGGATAATGAAGATTGAGCTGATGCCAACATTTTCGGAGCACGAGAGATTTTAGGGAGACATTCTTACATTCGTCAATCGAGATGATGAAATTTTTGGTCAGTTTGCCGGGATTCTGTTTCAGCGGCTTTTCGCAATGCCGTGAATTTTTTGTCAATAGAAAGAATTGTGGTTGGAACGTTTAGTTAATTTTAGGGAAATGCTCAGCCATTTGATTTTCAAATAGTCAAAGGATATGACTTTACTCAGCCAAGTCCCTCAACATCACACTGGCAAACTCATGCGTCATTCTTTGGTACCAAATGGCACCACCGTATTTATTTTTTCTAAATAAAAGTATAAACAAATTACAATCATTTTTAACCAACACTCGAGTCATTTGAATACTGATGATCCAACCAAAAAATTTCTGGTGGACAAATCCATAAATCCAAATGATCAGCCAATCTACCGAGTTCTTGAGCGAGTATCCTGGTCTAGAATTTTGAAAAAATATTTTTTTTTTGCATATTCTTAAAGTGTGGACCTTCAAGAATATATCCTCGAAAGGAAATGATTGAATTCCAGTAATTTATGGAGCTATAGCTATTCTAGTGACGCAGCAACTTCACCTCTTTTTAAGCCCGAACTTTAATAACTTATTCAATTTTTATTTTTGTTCTCGAACATTTTTTTGTTTATTGTCAAAATATTAATAGATATGTTGTAAAAAAAAAATGGTAAAAATATATATGAGGCATTCCACGACACTTCGATCAAAATCTTGCCCTGATGATTTCGATTTTCCTCTAAATTTCGTATAGAAAAAAACACATTGAATAAAAAATTCACAATTTTTTTCAGAATTTTTTGGTTACGCGTTTTTTGGATTTTTTTTTCTAAAAGGGACCATTTTGTAAAATCTGAAAAAATGCAGAATAATCTAATAAAATATAACAAAATTGTTGGGCATTGTTCCAAAATGGAGATTTTAATACTCTATGATTAAAATTCGAAAAATTGCAAAAAATAATAATTTTACTCATGGAGTATTAAAATCTCCATTACAGAACAAAGCCCAAAAATTTTTTTTACATTTTAGTAGATTATTCTGAATTTTATCAGATTTTACAAAGTGGTCCCTTTAAAAAAAAAAATCCAAATACGCAAGACCAAAAAATTCTAAAATAATGTCAAAATTTTTGTTTTCAATGTGTTTATTTATAAAAAAAAAATTAGAGGAACATCGGAATCGTCAAGGCAAGATTTTGATCGAAATGTCGTGGAATGCCTCATATATTTTCTTTATCGAGGTCGGCAGAACGCTCAAAATGTCTCTGGACCAGATCACCGCGTTAGAAAAAAAATTATGAAGTATTAAGGATGTTGAGTCCCAAATCGTAAATGATGAGAAAATTCTGAAAATTTGGTATGTTTTTGGATGAATTATTTAAGAGGTCGTGTAAAATTTTCACGACGATTAGGAAGCTCGTTATCGAACAATTAACATTAACAAATTAAATTAAATAAAATGTAGTCTTATGGAAACTGATATAACTTTGCGATAAGTTTTTTTGTTGACCTTTCAATTTTTTAATATCTACACTATATTGAAAGCAACGGAAACAAAACGAAGTTTATTGATAAATATTTTTTTTATTTGTTTCAAAAATTGTTCTTAACAAAATGTTAATATTTCAATAACGAGCTTCCCAATCGTCCTGAAATTTGTACACGACCTCTTAAATACTTCATACAAAAACATACCAAATTTTCAGAATTTTCTCATCATCTTTCATTTTAACCCTTAAGGGGGTTGAAGTAATGATGATGGACTTCTGAAAATTTAATATGTTTTTACATGAAGTATTCAGGAGGTCAAGGATTAAGAGAACTAAGAAGCTATTTATTGAACAATTAACATTAAAAGATTTCACAGGGACTCAACATCCTTAAAAAAAATCCAAAAAAAGCGTGAACAAAAAATTCTGAAACAATTTGGAATTTTTTTGCTCAATGTGTTTTTTTATACAAAAAATTTAGAGGAAGATAGGAATCATCAATTTTGATCGAAATGTCGTGGAATGCCTCATATATTTTTTTTATTGAGGTCGAGAGAACGCTCAAAATGTATGTACATTAAAAGGTTGAAATTTGTTCAAAAATTATTGGAAATTGTCAAGTAGGTACCTGAGTTGGTAGCCAAAGTCGTTTGGGTGTGACCGAAGGTCACGGACTTTGTAACGCGTGGAAAAAAAAAGTAGCCGCGAGGCAAGTGAAAATCCTCATCTTGGAACGAGCCTCTGACTAGTTGTTAATGCGACACTGTGTGTAACAGTTGATCAACAGAAATGGCAGCCAGTAGCAGCAGCGAAGCACGTGTATTTACTGTGCAGCGGGGAGTGGGAAATGAAAAAAAAAGAGCCTGGATGAGCGGAGGAGAAAATATACAAAGTCCGTGAAGCCTTCGCCGCTGCAAAGCGCTGGCGAGTTCATTGAGGTCGAGGTTCAGGCTCAGAGAATCATCTCCGGGGTGGGATACCGCAATGCCCCCCCCCCCCCTCCCTCGGATAACGTAATAAATTGCTCAATCTCGCTCGATGATCGCGCACCTCAAAAGAACGAAAATGTCAATGGGACGAAAAAACGAAAAAAACAATTCACAGCTCGGTCGCCAAGGTTTTTGCGGAGATAAATAAAAAAAAAACGTTACGCAACATTGAGTCGAGATTACAGAGTTGGAAAATTTTCCACGCGGAAAACGATTCTTTCCAAGAGCTAAAAAAGCTCCCGGAAGCCTTTTTTCGAATTTTGATTGATATGTATTTTTGTCATCGAGAAAGAGCCTTTTTGCGTGGGAAGTCTCTTTATATTGGGTAAGAGGAATTTTTAACGGCCGGAATTAGCAGAAAATACAGGGAAATCGATTTTTCCCGATACTATAGTTTGCTAAATGCGATAAGAGAGTTAGGACGGAGAGAAGAGGTTTTATATAATATACTGTATAGTCCATCAGTATCGTTTTATTCTGAAGCCGGGAGTCGGTCCTCGAGTATTCTTTTTTTTTCCCTCTCGAGAGGCATGACTAAGCACAAACGGTCACGTATGTATATCCGCGTATAGAGCGAGTGCTGATCAGGTGGATTTCTTTTATTTGGCTTTTGGGCGATCAAGCGGAATTTTTATTGTCACATTGATTAAGGCGGTATTCTGGTATAGAGACATAAATTTTGAGCGTCGAGCTCGATAAAAAAAATTATTTTTACCATTCTTTTTTTTTACAACATATTTATTAATATTTTGACAATGACCAAAAAATTTTTGCGAAAAAAAATGAAATTAGTTATAAGCTGGTAAAGTTGGGACTAAAAAAAGGGGTTGCTACTAAAATAGCTGTAACTCCATTAATTATTGAAATTGAAAAATTATTGGAATTAAAAAGCGAGGTAGTTCAGAGAGTGAAGGAGGAATTAACTGAAATCTAAGTGCTCCATTGACTGGACTGTACCGCAAAAGACTTGCCTCTTAAGGGGTGAAAATGACGCTACACCTGGTGGCTTGATTACGCGGAAAGACGCAGGGGAGTTTATATCCCCCACGAAGCTGTGAGATCGATGCCAGCTACTCCCCTATCTTCTGCCCGCGGCGACTTTGAATTATAAATGATTTTTTTTCCGCCTCATCGTCGACAAAAAGCACCTCACCTTTTTAAAAACATATTTCAGACTCCTAGAGTCTGAAAGATGTTTGTAAAACGGTTTCAAAGGCGAGATGAGAGAAATTAGGAAATAAATATTGAAACTGTAGAAAAGTTATACTGATAGAATAGTAGAAACTTATAGAAAAGTTAACAGTAACTGTTGAAAGTTAATGATTTTTCTAATTCATTTTTGTTGGGAATGAAATTGAATTGCTAGGGAAAATCCACTTTCAACAATAATAAATAAATAGAAAATCAATCGGAAAAGTATCGAAAATTTCTGAAATTAATGATTTAATAATTTTTCTAGTTTTTGTTTTGCTGAGAATCTGACTAATTTTTTCCGTTTTTGTCGATCGTTTGTTCTGAGCCTTGATATACAAAATGTATCTCTGTGACTCACGAGCTTTTAACGACATTTTCAAGCCATTATCGCTTCCAAAGGTTACGACATGTATATGGGTCATTCCATGTCCAATCGACCGAAAGTTGGAATCGATCCCTTTCAATTTCGATGAAATTTTGTCAAAAGTTTTCGTTTTCAATAAAACGAAGTTCCACCAAAGGAACAAAAATTTAACAATTTTTCTTCGAAAGTTATGCAAAATTCAAAATTTCACAATTTTTCAAATCTTTTAATTTATTTTTCAAATATCTCGAAAACTATTATGGTTACGAAAAGTCGTTCTCAATTCGTCTTAAAGAGTAAACTTGGGGCGTTGGGGCTACGAAAAAAAAATATTATAAATTTTTTTTTCGGAATATTTTTCTTTCGTAGCTCCAACTATACTCTTTCAGACGAATTCAAGACGTTTTTTCGTAACTATAGTAGTTTCCGAGATACTTAAAAAATAAACTTGTAAGATTTGAAAAATCGTGAAATTTTGAACTTTGCATAACTTTCGAAAAGAATTTTTTAAATTTTTTTATTTTGGTGGAACTTCGTTTTATTAAAAACGCAAACTTCTGACCAAATTTCATCGAAATTGAAAGGGGTCGATTCCAACTCTTGGTTGATTTGACATGGAATGACCCTTATAGCATATAAAATGTTAAGGTACCATGGATTTTTCACGCTCTGAAGAAAAAGCGAGTGGTTTTTCAAAAAGTATCACTCTTATCGAAATATTTACATAGGCCTGATGGACAGCTGTACGAACATATTTCCAATATATATGTGCATATTGATATTATTTAGTATTTATATGACGCACCGTGACTCGCGAAGTTTCTCTTATGCCTCAACTAATAATAGACGCTGATACAAGAACAATAATCCTCCGTTGTTCGTGCGATACTCAATTCACGGTTCACGGCGCAATTTACATTGTCACTGCTGTCCTTCGTTACAATTCATACAACATTTACTCAAAATTTATTGAATACTCGGATAATCTACAAAATTCAGCGTTTCAAAATACTGAATTTTCTCGATTTTTTAAAATAATTATTAAAAATATTATTGAGTTTCTTTCGATATTTTAATCGCCGATTGATTTATAATAATTTTTTTCTTTAAATTATTAATCGATATTGTATTTTCTTAATTACAAAATCTATTTTTTATCAAGATTCAAGTATTTTATGGTAAAAGTAGTTTTTTTCAAATCAATTATTATTAAGGAGGTCGTCTGAAACTTCTTTTCGGCTCTAACGAAATGGATATATTTTAGAAAATGTTTAGAGAAACATAATTATTGAAAATATTCGATTATTTTGTTGAGATATGTTGGATAAAATTTCAGGAATTTTGAAAAGATTTTATCTAGAGGAGCCAAAAAAAACCTAAATTTTTCACTTTTTTGGCCTTTTAATTCAAAGTTTCCTGAGAAAATGCGACGTCAAACACGGAAATACTGAATTCGTGCGTTTGGTTCGTCAATGCCAGACGCTGTTATAGACAGGCCAGTTACATTAACAGTTAGTGGCTAATTGTTGAGGAGCTGAGTTTAAAATATCACGTTCGTGACTTCGACGCGGCCAGAACATTCCAACGAGTATTGTAACTCTCTGCGGTCATTGCAAAAAGCATCCGCAAGTTTTTAGACGCGGTTGCTCAACAAATTCGACACAGTGAAAAATTGTATACACATTCCCAGCAGGTGTCAATGAAGGGACAAAATAATTCGACAGTGTTCATTCAACGAGCCGAGACGTTTGCCAAATAATTATTGAGTTACCTGTATACAGGGTGTTAAGTAACTAGATAACCTGACCGGGTTCACCGTGTAGGGCACGTCAAGACGATAAATTAGCTTTTTTTTAAATTGTTATACGACACAAATTGCCTTAGTTATTAATGTTTTCAGCTGACCAATGATGGCTAGAATCTAGGAGCAATGCTACTGGTGAGCCGCGAGGTGGGGGTAACGGAGGGCGTGGCGTAAAAACCCCCACCAGCGGCATTTCTCCTGGATTCTAGCCGTCATTGGTCAACTTTCAAAACATTGATAACTCAGCCAATTTTTATCGCCCAAAATTTTTAAAATAAGCAAATTTTTTGTCCTGATGCGCTCTACACGGTTATCTAATTGCTGAACATCCTATATAATTTAAAAATCTCAAAACACTCAAAAGAAGCTTTTAAACGGTGTATTTAGAATTAGCCAACGATTTTGCATCGATTTTGAAAATTCTAAAAAATCCAAAAACAACAAAAAGAGTATCCGCAACTGAATTCTCGCTTCTAAGTTCTCTGGCAATGAAATATGGTTCTAATTTCTTTTACAAAAATTCAATATTACTCTTGTAGCCCCTCTCTCTCGCGCTCTCTCTCTCTCTCTCTCTCTCTCTCTCTCTCTCTCTCTCTTTCTCTAATCGGTATAATTGCACAATTATTTCTCGCTCTGCCTACAAACTTTGTAAATATTGTTCTTTACTTTATAAGTCCTATTATTGGTGATGGAATGTAGATATTAACTGTATAACGTTGTATTGTTTACAGACGCATGGTTTAACCCCGAAAGACTGAATCCGAAAGGTAAGAAAAAATTTTTCTCCTCCACGTTTGTGACGCTTTCTAATAGCATGCACTTGAATAAACAGTACTCGGCTGAAGAGAGAAAATAGTAGAATATTGGGATAGGTCGAAAATCGTGTGAATCACGATCTCCGCAGTATTTGTGATTTAAAACTGGGCTTGTAAATTATTCCATTTACTCGACAGAAATAATCGCGAGGTCAATGCTTTATGACTAATTAAACAGGCGAGATTATCAATAATTCCCTCACAAACTTTCCCACTTCTCATTATTCACAACCTTATCTTTTAGTTACGTTCTCCAGATACAGTAATTTTCCAACTTTCTTTGCTAAAGTCCAAACGGATTTTTCCAATATTCAATACCAACCATTCTCATCGCTTTAAATATCTTCAGAAATGAATTGAATAGCTGCAGAATTAAAAAACCAAATAAACAGCCAAAAAGAGTCTTTGATGACGCAGTTATACACAGTCAAGAGGCCGAAAGAAGGAATTGTTCAAGAATTTTTTCTGGAAAGACATTTTATTTTATTAACCTAAAAATTAATATGCATGGGGCATTCTACGTCAAATTACGCGGTCATCGGCTTGACCCCCTCGAATTCTGATGTCCAATGAATTGTGGATTTCGTTTGGCCCAAAATATGACCCCAAATTTTTAGACATTTTTATTTCATTTTTAGAGGTTGCCCGAGCTCAAAAATCTTTGAATTGAGGGAATATATAAAGAGAGCCCTTTTTCAAATTAATGAAATTTTTTCACAAAAACTAGGGCCCAAAACAGATATTTTCGTCATAGTTCGATAATGAGCCAAAAATAATTACTATTTTTTTTGTATTTTGATTTTTTTAAAAATAATTTCTTATTCTGATTGCTTCTTGCAGTGAGAATAACAACAATAAAAATATTTTTCCAGTGAAACTTGATTTTTTTTCGTCTCTTAAGAGTGAAACGACAACATTTTTCGAAAATTTATCAACCTTGGCGACCTGAAATAAAACGGATAATTAAAAAAAAAAATTTAAATAGTAATTGTAATTTAAAAAAAAATAGTATCTATTTTTGGCCCATTATCGAACTATGACGAAAATATCTGTTTCAGGCCCTAGTTTCTGTGAAAAAAATTTCATTAATATGAAAAAGGGCCTTCTTTATGTTTTCCTTCAATTTAATGATTTTTCAGTTCGGGCAAGCCCTACAAAATGAAATAAAAATTTCTAAAAATTTGAGGTCATATTTTGAACCAAACGAAATCCACGATTCATTGGACATCAAAATCCGAGGGGGTCAGGCCGATGACCACGTAATTTGACGTGGAATGCCCCGTATACATATTCTTGAAACTTTTAACTCTATTCTAAAATTTTTATTTAAAAATTCCTCTAAAATCCTCTAAAAAAAAGGCGTTTTGCAGTGAGCACGATATCTCTGGATTGGATCATCAAAAATAAAAAAATTTAAAAAGATTTCGTTAATATAAGGTATAATCTAGTATCTAATCGAAGGAATAAGCAAAATATCTATTTTTAACAAAATAGCGGCTTTTCATTAAAAAAAATCGATTTTTCATTAATTTTTTTGCCTTTAATTGTTTATAAAATGGAAAATATTTATCGGTAAAAAATATTACCAATTAATTAACAAAAAATATATACATAAAGCTTGTGTAAAAATTCAAATTCGATCGGTGATGCCGTTTCTGAGAAATTTTGCTCGCCGACTCAAAAAACACAGTTTTGAGAAAAACGCCTTCAAAGTTTCAAAAGCACTTCACACAGTAATTAAGGGTCTACAAATATGCCTATAACTTTGAAAATATTGGTAGGATTGACATGAACTTTTCTGTGTATATATACTTGAATATATTTACATTGCGAAAATGAAATAAGAAAAATGGATTTTTTGAAAATCCTGACTGCGAATCACCCCTTAAGGATCTCGAGGATCCTGACATCAGAAATTCGGAGCCTAAGGTTCCCAATATCCTTGAACCTTTGTAAACAACCAAGATAAGTGTCCGACCAGGAAAGTCCCGAAAATTCTACCTGGGTCTGTTAAAAGAGAAGGAGAGGGAAAATTCCATCCCCTGATTAATGGTGAAGGAATCCAACGAAGTACAAAAATCTTGAGGGTTTCCCATTATCTTCGGGGAGGGCAATATTTCTCTCATTGGCGTCTCTCGCAGAGGCGTAATCCCGAAAATTTCCCTCGGTAATTTCCGCGACTGGAGTGGGATTGATTCGACGATTTCGGAGGAGGGGTCAGTAGGGTCAGTTTGTTCGATCGGAACTGGGTGAAACTCAGGGACGAACAGATTGGACCCGCAATAGTGAGAAAGACGTCGTGCATCGCGTCGAGAGAGTGAGGCAGAGAGAGAGAGAACAAGAAAGATCGTTCGGTGTAGCTCGGATTAAACTAAATATAACGCCGAGCCAGGTTGGCTGGTTGGTTGCCAACGTTTCGGGATTTTTCCTTTCGTAGTTTTGTGAGCGGGCCACAGTTTCCTCTCGGCCAAGTGGCCCCCAAGAACGAAAGGCGGTGCCGCGCGTCTTTTTGTTTCTCCTCTGAAAAATCCTCATCCAAAAGTGGGGAAATTAGAAAAAAAAATCAAACATTAACAAAGAGCCTTAATTTTGTGCGTTCGATGAGGATCTCCCTCGCAAATCGGTGTCAACATTCCATCGACCATTTGTCGCATCGATTTTGATCGATTATTGTGAAAGTTTCTCCATCCAAAAAACAATAAACGATAAAAAGATAGTTTTCAAAATGGCGATCAACAGAGAAGAATGTAAGTAGAGTTTGGATTCGAGGGTTATCGTTTAAATTTGGCGGTCAATTTTGCAATCAAAGGGTGGGGGTGTGAAATACAGTGTTGGATATTGTTGCTATTGGATCGAGGGAAGCCGAGGGACATTTTACAGTCGTGTAAACGGAGCGTGAACAAGATGGAAGCGCGCTTGTTTCCTCCATTGATTAACTTCCATCATGGATCTCTCGAGGCAATCAATGTGATATATCGTATATTTTGATCTTACCATTCATCATGCAAACATGGACGAATTATCGAATAATTGAAAACCTCAAAATCTTCGCTCCGTTTATTTTTGGGGGAAGAAAAAAGGCCGGTCGACGTTATTACGTAAAACTCTCGCTCAGGGATTTCGTCTCGTCTTCGTTCGGTTCATCTTCCTCTCTCTTCGTCTTCCTCCTTCTCCCTATCTCTATCTTTCTGAGTACGAGTGCTTCTACCAAACATTTTATCAGCTTTTATTCAAGAAAATAACTTCAATGTTCAATTTATCATCGATTTAACGATTTATCTCACTGAGGAGCTTCTGCGAGGAATAAAAATACTCGAAAAACACTCGGAGCGAATTAATCTCGAGTTTACAATTGGTTCATATATATTGGGGTGTCCGTTATTTACCAAGTTGGTTTTTTTTTGCAGTGCCCCCTAAATGTTTAGCTTATGACCTAACAAAACATATCAGACCTAAATAAGCCCTTACTATTCGTAAACCTTGCCCTAATGAAGATACATTTCTCGTTTGAATAACATGGGATTTTGCCACTTTCTACATTTAATTTTTTGTCTCTTAAACAAGTGGATATACAGCGATGAGAGATATACATATCTTAGTAGGAAATTGAACGCTCTACAAAAAAGGTTTCTTATGATTTTTCGACAAATTCACTCCTTCAAAAGTTATTCAAGGTTAAAGCTAAATGTATAGCAAATTCACAGATTTTCTTAACTTTGACGGTAAAAGTATTATTATTTTGATAAAAATTAATTGTTTATTTTGAAAAATATGTGATTCTGATGTTGTGATAAAAAATCATTGAGAAAAAATTGCGATCAATGGAAAATAATGTGAATTTAGAGGGCGCTGCAAAAAAAGAAACCGACTTGGTAAATAACGGACACCCTAATATATTTATACACATGTATGTGTATATATATATTAGTTGGTACCCAAATTGTTTTTCCAATGTTAATCAAATGGGAAACCTTCAATTTTGATTCGCGACCTCTAAATATTTTTTGACAACACCCCCCTTTCACGAAACATCGTTTTTGGCTACCAACTAAAGGTTTTCGGGCACGATGGGTCAAAAAAAAAAGTTGCCCCGAAACGAATCACCCTAATATATATACATATGTATGTGTATATATATGCGTGAAAAAGTGTTTTGTCTGGTTAGATCGATCTTGTCACTCGGCACATAATTTCTCTCAGAGAGCGAATTTGCGGCTAAAGTTAGAGCTTTGTTCGATCCTCTCTAGGTTGCAATATACACACATAAATATATATATGCGTATATATTATCAGCTATTATATACGCCAGTCTCGGATATAATGCTATACAGCAGTCGAATGCGTCGTTCACATCGATCGTTGGACTAAAAACCACCCCTATATCCGCAATATAATTCACCGGCAAAATCCCAGGAATCAAGTCCTTAAGGCTGTTTTTTTCGTCTTTCCAAGACATGATGAAAGTCCCGTGAAAATCAGGTGCAAAGTTATCGCCTGAATTTTCATGTTGTTGAAAATATTGGCTAGAGGGTGGCATATTGTTGCAACCACCCACCTCCGCTATATAACGAAGAATCAATAAAACTCCACCGGTTTATACGCAGTGTGTGCTGCAAACTTGAGAGAAAAAAAAGTCTGCAAGACTTTTTCGCAAAATTCACGCATGATGAAAAAAAAAATTGTCATTTTTTTGTAATTAAGGATGTGGAGTCCCTATGAAATCTTTTAATGTTAATTGTTCAATAAATAGGTTTTTAATCGTCGTAAAATTTTTACAAGACCTCCTGAGTACTTCATGTAAAAACATATTAAATTTTCAGTATTCTATCATCATTACTTCAACCTCCTTAAGGGTTAAAATGAAAGATGATGAGAAAACTCTGAAAATTTGGTATGTTTTTGTATGAAGTATTTTAGAGGTCGTGTAAAAATTTTACGACAATTAGGAAGCTCGTTATTAAAATATTAACATTTTGTTAAGAACAATTTTTTAAACAAATAAAAAAAATATTTATCAATAAACTTCGTTTTGTTTCCGTTGCTTTCAATATAGTGTAGATATTAAAAAATTGAGAGGTCAAAAAAAAACTTATATCGCAAAATTATATCAGTTTCCATAAGACTACATTTAATTTAATTTAATTTGTTAATGTTAATTTTCGATAACGAGCTTCCTAATCGTCGTGAAATTTTCACACGACCTCTTAAATAATTCATCCAAAAACATACCAAATTTTCAGAATTTTATCATCATTTGCGATTTGGGACTCAACATTCTTAAAAAATAATTAAAATAATACTCAATAGTAATAATGATGATGTTGATAATAAAATTGAAAAATAATGTGAGATTAGTGAGATAGAACACTAATTAAGGCGGTATTTTCGTCCAGTGACAAATTTTGAGCGTTTTGTCGAGTACGATAAAAAAAAAACAAAAAAAATATTTTTACCATTCTTCTTTTTACAATATATATTTATTAATATTTTGACAATAAACAAAAAAAAATCGAGAGAAAAAATTGAAAATTGAATAAGTTATAAGCTGGTAGAGTTTGGGCAAAAAACGGACAAAAAAAAATTGCAACCCTTCTAGTCATCCAATAAAAAAATTTTAAAAAGATTCTTAAATAGTAAAAATGTCGTTATAGCCCCTACCTCAGAAAATACGGGGAAAAAAAAAATTCGCAAAATAGCGGCTGTCTGAACTAAAAAAACGTTTTTCGACTCTGTTTTCATAGTTTTTTATTTTTTTTTACCATAGTAAAAAAAATAATTTTGATACAAAAGTGATGGGGGCGATAGAGAGTTAAACATTGAAGATTGGTAAAAAGATTGAAGTAAATCAGTTGAGTAGAACTTGAGATATCATGTCAAATGCACTTGAAGTTTCGAACGTTTAGTTGAATGAAAAATCAGAAAAAGTATTTGTTTAATAAAAAATTAGAACAGTTTGCAAATACTTCATAAAAAATACTTTAGAAGATTCAACGATATTTCAAAAATTATTTTCAAAGTATTAACATTATTTTCAAAGTGTTAACAAATTTTCAAAATTGTTTTGTAAAAGAATAATGTTGGCAATTTTTCGTTCAAATGAACGTTCGGAACTTCAAGTCCACTTTTAGTTGCTGCGTCACTAAAATAGCTATAACTCCGTAAAATATTGGAAATTATAAATTTCCTTTTGAGGATATATTCCTTAAGGTCTAAACTTGAAGAATATTTAAAAAAAAATTGTTTTTTTCAAAATTCTAGACCAGAATACCCCCTTAAAGTTACGCTCCAATGTGATGGGCCTAGTTCATGCGTCCCTAAAATAGCTATAACTGAATAAATTATTGGGATTTAAAATTTTTTTTCGAAGATATATTCTTGAAGGTCCAAACTTTAAGAATATGTAAAAAAAAATGATTTTTCAAAATGCTATACAGCAGGAATACGGTCAGTAATACTCTCTTAATTAGCGAAAACGTTCTTACCCGCCAATGTTAATGTAGAGAGGGAGAGAGAGAGAGAGCGTCTGATGATATATTATCCTCTCAGTCGATTGTGCAAGATCCTAAAGAATTTTTCCAATCCCAAGTTCTCTCGAAAAAATGTTGTCCTAAAGAATGTAAAATTGACATTGAATTAGGCGTGTCCTCATTTTTATCCTTCAATGGATAAAAAAGATAATAAAAGGCGTGTGTGCGTCGGTCTCTGCTGCGCCGGTCACGTGATTTCGTCGTGGAAGTCGCTTGCGTGGCGCCAACCCGACCGACAATTCAGTCGTGCTGCCTCTACCGTCACATATTTTACCTTCTCCATCCCCTCTCCCTCGTTATTGATTGTATTTGTCGTCACCCCCCTCCCAATCTTGATCATGATCTACCGTGATAAATAATTCGATCGATTTCGCGAGAAATATACTTTTTTTTCAATTCCCAATCGCTCTCGATGAATCATTTCATAAATTTATTCGTTACAGTAGAATCTTCGATAAGTAAAATTTTGGATCATACGAATTCACATTATTTTTGAACATTGCGAATATAATTTACACATACAACTTCTTAAATTATTTTTAAACGTATCATTAAATGATTCATAATAATTAAGAATTTTTTTTAGAACTGTCATTTTGACAAACAAAATTTTGTTAAACCAGCTGTGCATAAATTTAAATAAAATTAAATCTCGATTATTCAAGCTCCGAAAAAAGATCTGAATTCATTTGTAATAATAATTCGGATATCCAAACAAATTTCCAAAGAGAATTTTTTGAATAAATTTAGATATTCAAGAGACGCGGCAGCGTCTCGATATATAGACGCAAGATTAAGCGTTTGAATGTATTCATCGTTTGTCCTCAGTCTATCTATACATGCCATGATTTTTTTCTTTAAAAAAATAGAAAAAAAATAGTAACATAGAATCTGTTTCTATGGCAGCAGCTATCACACTGACATTGCCAGTGGCCTCTACCACAACCATAAGATATTTTCACCGTCCTTTCTCGCGTCTCGCCGGTCTTTCAGGTTTTCCTCCCTCTCTCTCTTTCCCTTTTATTCCGGTCTCGATCGAATCCTCCCTCTTTCTCGCTCACTTTTGTACACGAAAGCCTCTCACGAGTCCGCCAATGTGTGGCGCGCATGACACACACATACGCGCATATAAAAACACACAGCAAAGATAAATACGTGCACACACTCGAAAGGTCTTGGTTTCTCTTACCGGGCATCGTGTCTCCGGTCTTGGCGATTTAGTCGCGCACATCGCGTCACTCCCGTTGGTCGAAATTTTCGTTTATTCCACACTCGTGAAAAAAAGTCGCGAGATAAAAAAAAAACAAAAAATTAACAGTAGAGGATAATTATAATGGCGCGCAAAAATGGGAATAAGAGAACGGTCGAGGAGGATTTACCCGAGAGAGGACCCGGTGAGTTTCGTCTTTGAATCTCGACTCTTTTTCTCCATCCATCTTTTTCTCTTCAGAATCGTTTGAGCGTGTTTGTGCGTGTGTGCGTTAAACAGGCTCCGAGAGACAGAAACATATGGTTGCATCAATGAATCCACGTGTTTGCTCGTCGACTGCGTCAATAAACTATTATTTAATTTTTAAATCTCATTGTTTGTATTTCAATTAGAATTTAGCCTGTTAATTAAAAACTGGATATTTATTCGATTTTTTTTTATAATTGTCACTGTATCAAGACTTTTTATGATGGACTTTTGTAAGTTTGATAACGATAAATTATTGTATTAAAAATTATCGATTTGTCTTTCGAGAAAATAATTTGGGGGAGATTGTTAAGAAATAATTTCACCTCGGAATTTTTAATGACTTTGATATTCATTTTTTTTTAATTCAAGAATTAGTACGATGTTTTCGCAATAATTTTATTCATCTCGGGTCAGTGAAATCCGTCGTCAATTAAGATTAAATTTTTATCGAAGCGAGAATTGAAATTAGCCGAATATTTCGGAGGAGAAACGAAGCATGTTCGAAATAACTTTTTCTACATTATGGATGAGTTATTTTTTGTTCAATAATGAATGAATGATTTTTTTTAAAGAGCCTCCCGCAATATTTTGGAGCGAAATTATCGCAGATTTGAAATGAACTTTTTTCAATTATGGACAATGGATATTCATCGAGCCTCTGAATATTTTGGAAAAAAATTATTGGAGTCATTTAGACCAGATATTTTTTAACTGTGATTTTTTTTCAATCGAGCCCTCCAGGAAGATTTCTTAGCAATCGTTCATTTCAATTTTTTTCTAATGGTGAAAATTTTTTTAAAAATTTTTTTTCAACGAGTTTATGTCGTGCTGAAGGCCAATGGTTATCTTTGCCACGCCATTGAGATGCTCCACAAGTGCTTCGACCGTGATCCGTGTCTCCGGCACACTCTCATTTCTTTCTCTCTCTCTTTTATTTGGCTCCTTCCACCAACGCAAATTCGCTCACCCAATGTTTGCATACTCTCCTGTTTTTTTTTTCTCGAGCTTCCCCGCTTCGATCGTCTTAAATCTCGAACGCGACGAAAGAGCAACGTGCAAACATAAAAATGTAGCACCTTTTGTTTCCCTCAAAAACGATATAAATTAATGTAGGAGAAACTTGCATTAAAAAATTGAATTTTCAAATAAAAAAATTCCCATAATCAACGGTTGAGAAAATTCGCGAAAAACTCAATTTCCATTTTTACTATAGCAGGCAATTTCACTTTGACCTTTTGGTAAATAAAAAAAGAAAAAAATGATAAAAATAACGCAGCGCAACGGAAATTTGATATCCGCAGAACCATTTCCATGTGTAAAATTTTGCAACAGATATCGATATCTTTCGTGGTGCTTATTTTTATTTTTTCTTTGTGCAATGAACGCGACACGGATCGCGGAATTTGAACGTTTCCGCAGGAGAATTGGTACTAGAACGATTGTGAAATATGGGAAAAAGAACGCTCGGTTTACATTCGAGTCTGAGATTGAAAAAATAACAAACAAAAAAATTGCCAAAATATGTCTGGGCGAAAATTTTGAAAAGACAATTGTAACAATACCGATCCTTGTTATCGAGTCAAAATGAAGAAATGTTTGCGTATAGCGTTTAGGTAAATCGGGGCTCAGTAAGTTCAGCTGGAAGAGCCGAGAGGTACGTGCAAACGCGTCAACTTGTGAGCCCAATCGGAATATCAATATCGACACGTCCGTATCGAAGCTTCGTGAGTCTGTGAATTTCGAGAACGTCACTTCGGTAATCGAACACACATTTCCGAATACGTCGTGAGGTTCAATGGCTCACAGAGGACGAATCCGTTATGCCATTTAATTAATATTTGAATTTAATTTGAATACGGATAATTCTTGACATGTAATTAAATGCCAATAATTTTGATTTTGATGGAGTTAAAAAAAAATGCAAGCAAATTTCTCTGCAGAAGTGAGAGATTGATTTAATTTCGATTTTTGTTATTAGGGGAAAGAGGGGGAAGTGGTGAAAAATGTTTAAAGAAACATAATTTTAGTTAATATAATTTAGTTATCATAATTTAACATGATGGGCATTAATTAATCGATTAATTCTAACGAAAATGAAGGATTCTTTCGATTAATTTATGTCCTAGGACATATATAAACCGAAATTGTATGAGTGAATTTTGGCATAAGGTTTTTTTTATTGATCAAAAACGTGTTTTTCTTTGCATTTGATCGCAATAAATTTTTTTTTCGATAAAAACTCTGCATGATTTGAAATCAGCGGTAAATTTCCCACTGAATTATGATTTTCCAAACAAATTTCGAAAAAAAATTTTGTTTGCCTATTTTTGGGCGACTTTTCGAAAACCTCAAAATAGCGAAATTTCAAGTGCTCATAACTTTCGATCGGTTTGACCGATTCAAAAATTTCTTTTTCGTACTTGAAGGCTGTTACTAAACTTAAAGAATGGCGTTTGGTTCATTCCGATAACTTAATTTTTGTAGAAATGAGAGCGCTTTGAAAATCGCCGGAAAAAACGGAAAAGGGTATGCATGCAAAAATTTGCAAAATCGATGGTCGGACTTTAAAAATCTGCCAAAAATCGAAAAATTATCGGAATCGGATGAACCAAACGGGGTTTTGAAGTGTCAACAATCCCCAAGAGAATGAGCTCAAGTTCAAGTCAAAAACGTATCTAGAAAAGAAATTACATTAATTTTAGTAAACCGATTCAATTTTGGCAAAAATGCGAAAAAAAATTTTTTTATACCTGTATATCGATGTATTTTTCCCCCCTGAACACGAATCTACCAATAGTTTTCTCAAAAGATCGAAATTTTTACGAATTTTCATCAAAAACACTTTTGCTTAATTTCGGCCCTATTTTCAGAAACCTCAAAATAGCGGAATTTCAACTGCTCATAACTTCACTTCGGTTGAACCGATTTTAAAATTTCTTTTTCGCACTTAAAGGCTGTCACTAAACTTAGTTAATGGCGTTTAGTTCATTCCGATAACTTAATTTTTGTAGAAATGAGAGCAGTTTGAAAATCGCTGAAAAAAAACGGAAGGGGTATGTCTTAAAAATTTGCAAAAATCGATGATTGAACTTTAAAAATTAGCCAAAAATCGTAAAGTAATCGCAATCGGATGCACCAAGCGGCATTTTGAAGCTTCAATGATTACGAAGATAGTAAGCTCAAGTTGAAGCCGAAATCTCATCTAGAAAAAAAATTATAGTCATTTTAGTGAACTGATAAAATTTTGGCCAGAATGCGATTTTTTTTTTTTTTTATTAATTTTTTAGAAATCTTGTATAGATATATTTTGTTCCCCTGAACACGAATCAGCCTAAATCTTGAAAAAAAATGACAGTCATTTTAGTGAACTGATTCAATTTTGTCCAAAATGAGGAATTTTTTTTTTTAATTTTTAAAAAACCTTGCATCGATATATGTTTTTTCACTGGCCGCGAATATCCCAATAATGTTCGTAATATTCGTAATTAAATAAATTACAATCCCCAAGTAACCGTGTTTCAAAATTGTCTATCAAAAATTCAATTCTCAAGAATTTCACTCCAATTTCATAATTAAACGATGCTGATCTATTTTTCTTCTATTTGATTAGTATTAATTTGATTGATCGATTGATTCCAGTGGCTGCACTGATATACTGGCGTCAACCGGAAAAGACCGGGGCTGTTTTTGGTGCGATACTGGGGGTGCTCTTATCGTTGGCCTATTTCAGTCTCATCAGCGTATTCGCATATCTATCGCTTCTCACACTAACGGGAACCGTGGGCTTCCGTGTCTACAAGACTTTCATGCAGGCAGTTCAAAAAACATCAGACGGACATCCCTTCAAGTACGTATAAAAATTATCGCCGAGAAACGACCTGTTTCTTCGTCAATGACTTCCGATCGGGGTTGCGAAATTTTTAATGAAAAAGTAATGCATTAACCATTACTTTTTTAATGGCTAATGAAATTAATTTCCATTAACCATTAACCATTAAAATTTAATGGTTAATGGAAATTATTTTCATTGACCATTAAAATTTAATGGTTAATGGAAATTATTTTCATTAACCATTAAAGTTAAATGGTTAATGGAAATTATTTTCATTAACCATTAAAATTTAATGGTTAATGGAAATTATTTTATGCATTACTTTTTTGAAAGCAATTGCATTTTCATTAACCATTAACATTTAATGGTTAATGGAAATAATTTCTATTAACCATTAACATTTAATGATTAATGGAAATAATTTCTATTAACTATTGAATTTTAATGGTTAATGAAAATAATCTCCATAAACCATTATCCATTAAATTTTAATGGTTAATGAAAACAATTTCCATTAACCATTACATTTTAATGGTTAATGGTTAATGAAAATAATTTCCATTAACCATTAAATTTTAATGGTTAATGAACATAATCTCCATTAACCATTGAATTTTAATGGTTAATGGTTACTGAAAACGCAAATGCACTAAAAAAAAGTAATGCATTGTTTGCAACCCTGCTTCAGATACGTTAATGTTTCTCTTTCTCTCCGCAGAGACATTCTCGACGTAGATCTGACGCTACCGGCTGAGAAAGTCCACGAAGTTGCTGACGTAGCCGTCGCGCACGCTAACGCGGCTGTCGCCGAATTACGTCGACTTTTCCTCGTCGAAGATTTCATCGATTCCCTCAAATTCGGCGTTGGATTGTGGTGCCTGACCTATCTCGGTTCTTGGTTCAATGGAATGACCCTCATCATCATTGGTCAGTGATCGATATCGATTTTTTTCATTCCACGCGTTATTAATCAATTTTATGCATTATTATTATTATTATTATTTTAAATTACAGGAGTAGTCGCACTTTTCACGCTCCCGAAAGTTTACGAGACGAACAAGGCGCAAATTGACCAGAACGTGGCGCTTGTGCACGGAAAAATCAACGAGCTGACAGCCAAGTACGTTTTTTCTATCTCTGAGTAAAACTCGTGCAATTGATCGGTTCTGAAATAAGATTTTTTGCGATATTTTTCAAATTAATCCAGACCATGTTTTATGATAAAGAAAAAGATGTAAAGGTGTAGAAAAAATTACACATCTTGTGTATTTTCAAAAGTTTGAGGGCTAATTAATCTCAAGGACATTGGGTCAAAAGTTTGGAAACACCAGTCAATGTTTCTTGCTGCACTAGAAGTTGCATAACTCCGTCAAAAAAAAAAGATAATCGAATTTTCAAAAAAGCCTTTTGACGGGAAGGAATTCAGCTTTATTTTGCTTTTTTTAAAAAAATATTTTTTATGATTTTTTTCGATCCAGTACGCATTTTTGTACGCTACCATTTTTTGGCCTTTTTCGACCATCGCGAATTGGGCGCATAACTCAAAGACATTTTTTTTTGTCTTTTTTATCTACGATACATTTGAAAGGGTCAGCAGATGCTCCATTTTGGTCTTATAAAAATTTTCGTACGAATTTTTATCGAAAAGTTATTTTACTTTTGGCTAAAAAAGACAAATTTTGAAAGATGCAATGTTACTAAAAAACTATGGATTTTAAGAGAAAATGTCAAGTATAAAAAAAGTAGCGCACGTAGACACGGAATCGCCTGGAATTATTTCAGAATTTCTCTGAAATTTTTTTTTTTTACTATTTTCGCTCAAAATTCTGATGACGTCCCCGCGAAAAATTGTATTTCATTGAAATTTTCGTACTTCATGATACAATAAAAATCTGAAAAAATTCAGCAACATTTGGCATGCTATAAACAACAATGATTAATAATAATTATTGATCATTGTTCATAATTGCTTAATAAATTGTTTGAACAATTGTTTAAACAATTGATTAATACTTTTTGGGCAATATTATTATTGATAATTGTTATTTATAGCATGCCAAATGTTGCTGAATTTTTTCAGATTTTTATTGTATCGCGAAGTACGAAAATTTCAATCAGATACAAGTTTGTCTGGGACGTCAAAATCAGCTGTTTCAAGCAAAAATATTTTTTTTTAATTTCATAGGAAAATTCGAAAATAATTCCAGGCGATTTCGTGTACACGTACGCTACTTTTTTTATACCTGACATTTTCTCTTAAACTCTATAGTTTTTTAATTACGTTGCATCTTTCAAAATTTCTCTTTTTTAGCCAAATTAAAAAAAAAGAAAGTTTTTTTAAACGAAAATGGAGCGTCTGCTAACCCTTTAAAATGTACCGCAGATAAAAAATACAAAAAAAATGTCCTCAAGTTGTGCGCCCAATTCGCGATGGTCGAAAAAAACGTGAAAAAACGGTCACGTACAAAAATGCGTATTGGATCGAAAAAAATATTTAAAAAAAGCTAAACAAACCTAAATTCCTTACCGTCAAAACTCTCTTTTTAAAATTCGATTCTTTGTTTTAACGGAGTTATGCAACTTCCAGTGCGACAAAAAATATTGAATGGTGTTTCCAAACTTTCGAGCGGAAGTATATGTTTCGATTATTTGAAATTAATTGTATAAATACTTTTTTCCGCAGAGTCAAGGCAGCCATTCCCCTCGGCAAGAAGTCCGAACCCACGAAGGAGGAGTAAGGACAAAAATGGACATTCAGCGATGATTTTTCGACTGAAAGAGAGAGAGAGAGAGAGAAAAAGAGAGAGAACAATAGAGATAATATAGTAAGATGGCGAATTAAACGAGCACCGAGAGTCGAATGGACCGATGAAGGAAAGAGCGCGAATGGTGAGCGGAGAAGTACCGAATGATAATTTTGGATCTTCGGATCTCCGACGAAGAATCGAACACGACAAGAGGAAACGTAAAATGGATGGGCGAAGAGGATGAAGAAGTTTGGACCGAAATAACGGAAGATGACAAGAACGGGCATCATTATTGATGTAAACCTGAATGGTCTCTCCTGAGAAAGGAAGCGAGAAAAGAAAAAGAGAACGAAGCAAACAAATAAAAGAAAAGTAATTTTTAGCGATTAATTAATTGTTCGGTATTACGATACGATGGTGTAATATTTACAGTGCAATGGGAGAATCCCCGTTTCCGGGATTGCGTCTCCGCATCTTTATTTTCTTCCCCCCCGATCCCTGCGCGAAAATTCGCCAAAGTTTGCGTAAAAATCGATCGAAGAAAAACTCACCCCGAACGAAGAAAGAGCTCCGCCGTGAGATTTTCCCTCGCCAAATAACACGCTTTTCCGCTCCTCCATCGAATCCGCTACCTTTCGTCGAATGCCCGTCCTTCGAGAGCTAAAAAAAAAAAACGAAACGAAAAATATTTAAAAAATCTCTTAACGAATAACAAAAAAAAAATTGAGAATATCCATAAGTATTAAAAATACGATTCACTCGACTCGTCGATCACTCACTCGAGGCATAATAATTAATTTAAAAAAAAAATATAAAAAAATACGAAGAAAACGCGGATGTAATTCGTAAACGATGACGAAGAGATCACACTTTTTTCTATTGCAGAGGAGGTAAGCTTTCGTTATATTGTTGTGGGTGTGCACGTAAATTTGCAAAGCGATGAAGAGAGAGAGAGAGAGAAAAAAAATAGAAATATGGAGAAAAAAAGAGGATAATCGATGAGCTTGAAGAGTGCGAAGTTTATAATAATTACATGTGCTGTGTTGAGCCGTAAGAGAAACCTAGTTAAAGAAAAACAAACAAAAAAAAAATAATCTACCATCTAAATAATGCGCTTGACGATATTCTTTCTTTTTTATCTTTAGTTTTTTAAGATATAGCGTAAACGTGCAGCGATCATCGGCGTGTGTTTTTTTTCTCGTTGTTGACGCGTTTGAGGAGGGATTTAATTAATTGAATAAAAAAGAAACAACAAAAAAAAAAGAAACGAAGCGAATATACGAAAATATATTGTATCGGACACTTAATGATGTTGAGAATTGCGAAATATCATCTCTACTATATTCTATTATTGTAATTAATACACGTAATATATTGTAAAACAGACGTCTGAATTATATTTAAAGAAAAGAACAAAAGGAAGAACGAGACGAGGAGGAAGAGGGAGAATCGAGGGTAGATGCTGAAGAGCGAAACACGTTTAGATGGCTAATTGATGAAGATGCAACTTTATATTATATCACGATATTCATATATAAATATATATATTCATATATATATGCTATATATGGATATCCATTAATTATTATCGAACCACCGTGTTTTTATCGAGGCGATGGAGAGAAAAAAAACGTGTTGAGAATGTGAATTGTAATACTACGCATACCCGCTTCTTGACGTTTTCATTATTGCATCTGCATCCGCACGATTAATTTATAAATAAAATAAATTGAACAAAAAAAGAAACTAAAATATCCGATATTTATAAGATCGAAGGTTTTCGTGGTTTATTGGTCGAAAAAAAAAACTTTGAATCGCGTGAAAAAGTAACCTCTCCGACTTGAATCCCATTTTTCCAAAACCCTTTTTCAGTTTATTCGGAGCGTTTTTTCAGTCCAAGGAAAAGCCAAAATGACAAAAGGGATGAAGTAAGTGGTTTTTAGCGAAATTACATTCATTAAAGATTATCTAGCTTCAGTTGAAGGCTTCAGTGAGATTTGAAAGTTATTTTTAAACCGCTTATTTTTGGATTTATTTTTGAGAGCATTCAAAAGCTGTAGAGAAAAATTGTTCTAAAATATTTTACTGGATGAGCCACAACTGGCATTATCATTGATAAATCGATATTCAAGAAAAAATGCATATTGAGTATTTGAAAAGAATTTGTGAATTAAATGATGGGGCATAAAGTATCAATTCGATTTTTTATAATTAATTCAGGGCTCCGCCAATTTGACGTTAATTAAACAATATTTTGACCAACTTTTGGGAATCGAATAACAATCCTTTTATTGTTGAAAAGTGTTTTTTTTCTATTTTCCACGTTACCGAAAATACTCCCGGGCCAAAAGTTCTTATTTTTTGCTATGGCAGTGTTTGAATTGGCTATACCAAAGGACAATGTGTCTAAATAACGAGGCAGTGTTGCCAGGTCCGCAAAATGAAAATCCTCAAATCCGATTGCAAGAATTCCTCAAATTTCTTCAAATTCTCATCAAATTTCTTCAAAATATCTTCAATTTTTTTTTCTTAATACTCAATATTCGCGACTGATTTGGTGCTCTATTTGTTAACACATTATGCGTTGACACATTAATAGATGCAATGCAAAAAAAATGGTATTCAAAGAAACAAAAATGTATCCCAAAATAGTGTCATAATAAGATAAGGAGATATACGTGTAAAAAAATGTGATAATCTTAAATTCTTCAAAATTTTCTTAAGTTTTTATGTAATTTCTTTAAATCTTCAATATTTCCTCAGATTATTATATAATTTCTTCAAATCTTCAAAATTTCCTTAGATTTTTATGTAATTTCTTCCAATCTTCAAAGTTTCCTCACATTTTTATGTAATTTCTTCAAATCTTCAAAATTTCCGCAGATTTTTATGTAGTTTCTTAAAATCTTCAAAACTTCCTGAGATTTTTGGGTAATTTCTTCAAATCTTCAAAATTTCCTCAGATTTTTATGTAATTTCTTCAAATCTTCAAAATGTCCTCAGATATTGGTATGCAATTTCTTCAAATCTTCAAAATTTCCTCCGATTTTAATGTAAATTCTTCAAATCTTCGAGATTTCCGCAGATTTTTATGTAATTTCTTCAAGTCTTCAAAATTTCCTCAGATATTGGTATGCAACTTCTTCAAATCTTCAAAATTTCCTCCGATTTATATGTAGTTTCTTGAAATCTTCAAAACTTCCTGAGATTTTTGGGTAATTTCTTCAAATCTTCAAAATTTCCTCAGATTTTTATGTAATTTCTTCAAATCTTCAAAATTTCCTCAGATTTTGGGTAATTTCTTCAAATCTTCAAAATTTTCTCAGATATTGGTATGCAATTTCTTCAAATCTTCAAAATTTCCTCCGATTTTTATGTAAATTCTTCAAATCTTCGAGATTTCCGCAGATTTTTATGTAATTTCTTCAAATCTTCAAAATTTCCTCCGATTTTTATGTAATTTCTTCAAATCGTCGAAATATCCGCAGATTTTTATGTAATTTCTCCAAATCTTCATAATTTCTTCAAATCGTCAAAATTATTTCCTCCGATTTTTATGTAATTTCTCCAAATCTTCAAAATTTCCTCACATTTTTATGTAATTTCTTCAAATCTTCAAAATTTCCTCAGGGTCTCACTATAATTTTTTTAAATTTGGGGACATATCCTGAGACCTGGCAACACTGTAACGAAGTGGGAGACAAATAGAGAGAAGGAAAAAAAGAGACAGAAGGGAGTTGTGATCCGTCGATTGGTTGGCGAAATTCTTCACAAATAAAACCAATAAAACTTACATTACGAAGGGAGAGGGAGTGAGAAAGAGAGAGAGAGAGAGAGAGAGAGAGAGGGAGAGCGGAACATTTGGATTCGACGAGGCGCATGCGCGACCTTCTGACAAGGTGACCGTTGTATGTATCGTTCATTTTACTGGCCGGGTGTGAGTCTCTTCTCTAGTCGCAGTTCGTCGACACATCGTCGAACCTTCTCAAGCTCTGCGAGCGATAATTGCTCTGATATTCCCAGTAAAGTGTCCGATTTTGTGAGGATTGATAATATAGATTGAAGAGCCGAGAAAATCAAGCGCACGGAAAGGAGGAATATCAGTGACGAGACAAAATGTCATCGAGCGACGTCGATCACGAGAAGAGAAAGCAGATATCCGTGAGGGGTATCGTCGACGTTGAGAATGTATCGAATTTCAAAAAAACTTTCAACCGTCATCTACATTATACCCTCGTGAAGGATCGCAACGTAGCGACGAGCAGAGATTATTATTTTGCTCTGGCGCACAGCGTCAAGGACAATCTTGTATCACGATGGATTCGCACTCAGCAGTATTATTACGAGAAAGATCCAAAGGTGAGTTTATTCGGAATTAATTTTTCAAAAATTACCCGTCGATTCCGTATTTCTCATTTATAAATAAAATACAGCCCGATAGAAGGAAATTTCGTCCTTGAAAGCTCTTTTCGCTGCGTTTTCTTTCCACCAATTTCCAACACCAATGTTTTGGAGGGTGGATGACCTTGGCCCGATGCTTCAAAGGCACGGAAGGGCGAGAAATAAATGTCGCTCCATCGACGATAAATTGAAGAAAAAAAAACATTGAGAGACTGCTTTGCCACCACTTTTTGACGGAAATTTCATTCTCTTGACAGTTTCAACTGTCTTAATTCGCGGAACGATAAATTTTTCCACGTGCTACCGGTAAACCGGTAAACCAATCGTCGTGCACTTCCCCCCTCCACTCTTTTTTTTCCACTTGCTCTCTTTCTCTCTTGCTTGCATCAATTCCCATTCGACGATAAAATAATTCCTTGTTCGGTAATTTCTCATTGAATTATTGATTCTTTATCGTTGCAAGGAAACGAAAATATTTTTTTAAATTCAATTTTTAATTATATTTGCGCTTCGCTCGAGCCTTTAGCATCCCAAATCCTTGATAAACATCCCAAAATATATTTAAACAATTTTCTAATTTGAAAATTTCTTGGGAAGAATGATTTTTACTGAATAATAAACTGGTTGCGTTGCAAACTTCAACATCATGATTTTTTTTTAATTCACGAATTATAATATAATAATAATAATAATAATAATAATAATAATAATAATAATAATAATATAATTCGTGAATTAAAAAAAAAAATTAAAAAATGTATAAAATTTTGCAAATTTGTTTTTCAAACAGCCATAAATTGGTGAAAATTGTTTGGATTTTATTTATTTATTTATTTCAAATTGTGTGTTTTTAAATGAGTTTTCCAAAAATGTTGTGTACAAAATTATGGAAAAAAGCAGGTATTTACAGTAACAATTGTCTTGTAAATACCTGGTTTTTTACTCATATATAACACATAATACTATACATAATACACATAATACTATAAATTCGAGAAAATAATAATAATAACAATAATAACAATTATTATTATTATGACTCACGATTATTTTCACCTGAAACTAAATTTGTCATTTCGTTATTCCAGTTTTTTGTTCGCATTTCTGATGGATTATTGTACAATGAAAATAATTTTTCAAATAATTGTTGAAACTCTTGATATTACACCGTATCTTGTTGCGTTGATTTTATTGCTCATTTAATTTTTATCAAACGATTAATTTTCGAAAAATATATTCAAATTGGGGGAAACGATTAGCGGATATTGAAATGAAAATAAATTTAATGGTGATTATAATAATGACAATGCTTTGAAAATTTTGTATAAAGTAAAAGATTGATCTGCAATAATTAATTCTATTTTTTTTAATTTTATTTCATATTGTGATATTATTATTATTATTATTATTATTATTATTATTATTACTATTACTATTACTATTACTATTACTATTACTATTACTATTACAATTACTATTACTATTATTATTATTATTATTATTATTATTATTATTATGACAACATACAGAAGATGTTTGTTGGATTAATTGGCTTTCGAAATCGGTACCTTGAATACTTTATCGGGGTCAAAGATCACATAGCTGCTCCCATTTAATTACATTATCACTAAACGCGATATATAGAGCTTGTTATGAGAGACTAATTTCAGAGATCGAATATCGAGTCACAACGCGAGGGACGTTGATGAGAAAAAAAATAGGGAAAAAAACCACCAACCACCGCAATCTTATTGCTCTCGGTGCTCTTTCCATTCTCTATGATCCCCCTCGGCTCGTTATAAAATCACATCGAGAATGTCTCGTTGAGATTATAACAGCGTCTACGCAACTAATACTCATCTATTTCAAGACGAACTTTAATGATCCGCATCCATGCTCTTCTTGGCCCATTGCGTTGCTACATAATATCGACGTGTCCCCTGTTTCATGATATAACAACCGACCAACTTCACTCGTCAACTTCAATGTCAGAAGTCGTCCCCAAAAGTATTTATCTCTAAATCGTCAATAACGAAACGCGCCTTTAAATCAAAATGCTGCGTAAAAATATTTTTTGCGATTTTTTTACCCCTCATTTTATCGTAGATAGGAATTTTATTTCGATGCCGATGATTATTGAAATGTTAAATTATAAAAATTCAATTTTTAATGCACGGTAAGTTAAACAATTAGTGATTGAATTTTAGGGGGGGATTCCAAGACTTAATTTTGGAATTCGAGAGAGGAAAATTCGCTTCGTTTCTCGCTCAAGAGCGAAAATCGCCGCCCCAAAAAAATATAAAAAAATACAAAATTCTTTACACAAGACGTATTGTTTAATCTCTTAGAGTCCAAAGTTTCACTAAATGCACTCTCCTACTAAATGCAGCTAATAACAATTGCGCCTTGGAAATTATTGTAAACAAAATATTTATATCTAAAAAAATCTAATCTCGTGTGCGGGTCATGTTAATTAAAACTATATCGGAGAATAATGAATTTATCTTTATTTTTTTTATCGAATAAATATTTGCATAATGATATTTATTCCAAGCGCAAGAATGATAATCGAGGAGACACAAAAAAATGAATTTACTTCCTCATTGCGTTTCTCGGATGAGCGATTATATTTCGTCAAACGTTTGCCAAAGGTTTTCAGAATTTTGGCTCGCAACGCCGCGATGGATTTCGTAAATTTTACCGAGTCGTTTTGTAATAAGCAAAACTGTCGCGTGAAAGACTCGAGATGTGAAAATGCGAGGAAAAGAAAAATACAGGAAGAGTCCGAGAAATTCAATGAGGGGTACTAACCCCAGGAAACGAGCGAGATGGACGTGTTATTTATATAACAACCGTTAGAAATTTTGCTTGAGCTATTTGTGAAAGAAAAAAAAAGTTTTTGGCTTCGCGCGACAAGTGACGGATTTTTCCACGATATTTCTAATCCTTGGCATATTTTTTTCGACTTGAAGATTCGATTTTTTTTTTTTTTTCTATATTATAACAATCGATTATATTACAATATATTATATTACAATATTATAACAATCAATAATAATATTTTTTAAAAAATCAGCAAAATCCATTCAGCTGTGAATTCAATCAATTCATCCAATTATGGAAACTTTAAGAGAAAAATCGAAATTACTCGAGATAGGTAAAAAATTTAGATCTTGACGATTTTTCTTTTTTTACAGAGAGTCTACTATCTTTCCTTGGAGTACTACATGGGCAGATCACTCCAGAATACGATGATAAATTTGGGAATTCAAGGTGCCTGTGACGAGGCTATGTATCAGGTAATACAAATGACCTTCGTTGTTTCTTTTATGTTTCCCCATGAAAACAAAATATCTATCTAGAAAATTCAAGAGTCATTCAAAAACTGTGTGTAATATGAAATAAGCGGTAAATTTTCTACTAAATTGTGATTTTAAAAAGATTTAGAAGGAAAAAAATTTTCGCTCATTTTTGGGCGGCTTTTCAAAAACCTCAAAATATGGCGAAACTTCAAGTGCTTATAACTTTACTTTTTTTCATACTCAAAGCCTGCCACTAAACTTAGAGAATGGCGTTTAATTCATTCTGATAAATTAAATTTTATTTAAGAAATTAGACCACTTTGAAAATCGTCGAAAAAAAAAGGAAAGGAAGCTTCAAAATTTGGCAAATTCGATGGTCGAACTTTAAAAATCTGCCAAAAATCGAAAAATGATTGGACTCGGATGAACCAAACGGGGTTTTAAAGCTTTAACGACCCCAAAGAGAATGAGCTCAGTTTCAAGTCGTAAACGTATCTAGAAAAGAAATTAAAGTCATTTTAGTAAACCAATTCAATTTTTGTCAAAATGAAAAAAAAATTTACTTAATTTTTTTTAAACCTTATATCGATGTATTTCGCCCCCCTGAACACGAATCTATCGATAGTTTTCTCAAAAGATCGAAATATTTACGAAATTTCATTAAAAACACTTTTGCTCAATTGAGGCCCCATTTTCAGAAACCTTAAAATGGCGAAATTTCAACTGCTTATAACTTTACTTCGGTTCAACCGATTTGAAAATTTCTTTTTCGTACGTGAACGTTGTGACTAAACTTAGAAAATGCCGTTTAGTTCATTCCGATAACTTAATTTTTGTAGAAATGAGAGCACTTTGAAAATCGCCGAAAAAAATGGAAAGGGGTATGCCTTAAAAAATTTGCAAAAATCGATGGTCGAACTTTCAAAATCTGCAAAAAATTGAAAAATTATCCAAAGTGGATGAACCAAGCGGCATTTTGAAGCTTGAACGATTACGAAGAGAATGGGCTCAAGACGAAACCGAAATCTCATCTAGAAAATAAGTTACAGCGATTTTAGTGAATAGATTCATTTTTGGCAAAAATGCGAAAAAAAACAAATTTTTAATTTTTTTAAAAGAATTTTATATTGATGTATTTTTCTCCCCTGAACACAAATCTACCAATAGTTTTTTCGAAAAATCAAAATTTTCATGAATTTTCATTAAAAACATTGTTGCTGAATTTTGACCCCATTTTAAAAAACCTCAAAATAGCGAAATTTCAAGTCCTCACAACTTCACTTCGGTTTAACCGATTTTAAAATTTAGTTTTCGTGCGTAAACTTCTTGACGATACTTGAGAACTTTGAAAATCGACGAAAAAAAATGGAAAAGGCTTAAAAAAATTCAAAAATCGATGGTCGAACTTTAAAAATCTGCCAAAAATTGAAAAATGATCGGAATCGGAAGAACCTTGCGCCACTTTGAAGCTTCAACGATTACGAAGGGAATACGCTCCCTAAATCTTATCCAGAAAAAAAATTACAGATGGGATTGGACATAGAAGAGCTCGAAGAATTGGAGGAGGACGCTGGATTGGGAAACGGTGGTCTCGGACGTTTGGCAGCTTGTTTCCTCGACAGTATGGCGACTCTCGGTTTGGCAGCTTATGGTTACGGTATTCGTTACGAGTACGGTATATTTGCCCAAAAAATCAAGAACGGCGAGCAAATTGAGGAACCGGACGATTGGCTGAGGTACGGAAATCCGTGGGAAAAAGCGAGACCCGAATTTATGCTTCCCGTTAACTTTTACGGACACGTTATTGACACACCGGAGGGCAAAAAATGGGTGAACACGCAGGTAAGTCGTAAAATCATTTTAAAAAAAATTTAAATTAATTTTTTGCATCCTCCGATCAATTTGCAAACTTTGCTTCATCGTACTTTTTTTCCAGGTCGTTTTTGCCATGCCCTACGACAATCCTATTCCCGGATACAAAAACAATGTCGTGAACACCTTAAGACTGTGGTCGGCCAAATCGCCGATCGAGTTTGATCTCAAATTCTGTAAGTCGATAGAAAAAAAAGGAAATCAGGAAAAAATGCTGCTTCAATGCACTCATAAAAAAGATTTACTTGGATCAAATATATTATTGCCGATATGTTTAAATATGGGCCTGATAAATAATCCATTAGGCCCAGGGTTGCAAATAATACATTACTTTTTTTAATGCATTTGCATTTTCATTAACCACTAACCATTAAATTTCAATGGTTAATGGAAATTATTTTCATTAATCATTAACCATTAAAATTTCCATTAACCATTAAAATTTCCATTAACCATTAAAAAAAGTAATGCATTATTTGCAATGTAGTGTGTAATAAAACAAAATTCCATTACTCTCTGCAATGTAATGTGTAATAGACATAACTTTGATTGCAATTTTGGGAATGGAAAAATATAGATGAATAAATTATTGCGGTTTTGCATTACATTTTATTGACTTAGGATTTAGATTTTTAGAATTATAATGTAGATGTTTTTTAGAATTTAAGGTGAAAATCTAAGTCCTAAGTCAATAAAATGTAATGGAAAATTGCAATAATTTATTCATCTAGATTTTTCCATTCCCAAAATTGCAATCAAAGTTTTGTCCATTACACATTACATTGCAATGGGTAATGGAAATTTGTTCTATTACTCACTACATTGTAATGGGCGGAGTTGCAAAGAATGCATGTACTTTTTTTAATGCAATTGCATTTTCATTAACCATTAACATTTAATGGTTAATGGAAATAATTTTAATGGTTAATGAAAATAATTTCCATTAACCATTAAATTTTAATGGTTAATGAAACCTAAATAAACCTAAATAATTTCGATTAACCATTAAATTTAAATGGTTAATGGAAATTAATTTCGCAACCCTGATAAAGCCAATATTTTTATGAAATTTTATTCATTTAAAATAAATTTATTTAAACTAAATAAATCAATTATCTCGGTGCAAATCGATTGATTTTATGGAAATTGCATTTCCTTTTCTTAAATCGACGGGTATGAAAAATTGATTTTTTTTTTTTTTCAGTCAATGACGGTGATTATATTCAGGCTGTGTTCGATAGAAATTTGGCTGAGAATATAACTCGTGTTCTCTATCCGAATGACAATTTCTTCGAGGGCAAAGAATTGCGTCTGAAGCAAGAATACTTCATGGTAGCAGCGACACTGCAGGACATAATAAGACGTTACAAATCTAGCAAATTTGGCTCGCGTGATCATCACAGAACGGATTTCGATGCTTTCCCGGAGAAAGTAGCGATTCAGCTCAATGATACACATCCGTCGCTCGCCATACCCGAGCTCATGAGAATTCTCCTCGACGTCGAGGGTTTGTCGTGGGAAAAGGTGAGACAAAAAAGGAAAATATCCACATCGATTCGGTATTGTATTTTGCTTTTTTTAAAAATATTTTTTATCAATTTTTTTCAATTCCGTACGCATTTTTGTACGTGACCGTTTTTCGGCTTTTTTTCGACCATCGCGAATTGGGCGCATAAAGACATTTTTTTTGTCTTTTTTATCTACCGTACATTTGAAAGGGTTAGCAGACGCTCTATTCTCGTTTTTTAGAAATTTTCGTACGATTTTTCTCACAAATACTTTTGGCTAAAAAGACAAATTTTTAAAGATGCAACGTAACTCAAAAACTATAGAGTTTAAGAGAAAATGTCAAGTATGCAAAAAGTAGCGTACCTATACACGGAATCGTCTGGAATTATTTCAGAATTTCCCTATGACATTTTTAAAAAAACTATTTTTGCTTGGAACAGCTGATTTTGACGTCCCAGCACAAACTTGTATCTGATTGAAATTTTCGTACTTCGTGATACAATAAAAATCTGAAAAAATTCAGCATCATTTGGCATGCTATACAAATAATAATTAATAATAATATTGCCCAAAAGTCATTAACAAATTGTTTAAACAATTTCCTAAGCAATGATGATGATCAATAATTATTATTAATAATTGTTGTTTATAGCATGCCAAATGTTGCTAAATTTTTTCAGATTTTTATTGTATCACGAAGTACGGAAATTTTAATCAGATACAATTTTTCGCTGGAACGTCATCAGAGTTTCAAGCAAAAATAATTTTTAAAAAATGTCATAGCAAAATTCTGAAATAATTCCAGGCGATTTCGCGAATACGCACGCTGCTTTTTTCATACTTGACATTTTCTCTTAAACTCCAAAATTTTTGAGTTACGTTGCATCTTTCAAAATTTGTATTTCTTAGCCAAAAGTGAAATAATTTTGCGAGAAAAAATCGTACGAAAATTTAAAAAAAAAACAAAAATGGAGCGTCTGCTAACCCTTTCAAATGTTGCATAAATAAAAAAGACAAAAAAAAATGTCCTCAAGTTATGCGCGCAATTCGCGATGGTCGAAAAAGGCCGAAAAACGGTCACGTACAAAAATGCGTAACAGATCGAAAAAAAATCATAAAAAATATTTTTAAAAAAGCAAAATTATGCTGAATTCCTTCCCGTCAAAACACTATTTCGAAAATTCAATAATTTTTTTTTGACGGAGTTATGCCAACGTCTAGTGCGGCAAGAAATATTGCCCGGTGTTTCCAAACTTTTGAGCGGGAGTGAAATTTTCTTGGACGTTGAATTGATTTTGTTTTTTTTTTTTTTTTTCAAAAATCAATCAGGCGTGGGACATAACAACGAGAACCTGTGCCTACACCAATCACACGGTTCTACCGGAAGCCCTCGAGCGTTGGCCAACGAGCATGCTCGAGAGTATATTACCGAGACACTTGCAAATCATTTATCACATTAATTTCCTTCATCTGCAAGATGTCGGTCAGAAATATCCCGGCGATTTTGATCGTCTGAGACGAATGTCAATGGTGGAGGAGGACGGCGATAAGAGGATCAATATGGCCCATTTGTCGATCGTCGGTAGTCACGCCATCAACGGAGTCGCTAGAATTCATTCGGAAATTCTCAAGGACAGTTTGTAAGTGTCTTGGTCCTTCAATTTTGGCTTCCACGTAAAATTTCGTCGATAAAAAAAATCATGCAAATAACATTTGCACATTGCTTCCGCATCTTTTTGTTCCTTTGACCTTGTGAGTCGATGATTTTCTTAATTATGGAAACTTTTAGGTTTTTTTTTAAATGGTCGATCAAATTGTTATCATTCTAGATTCCGTGATTTCTACGAATTGACACCCGACAAATTCCAGAACAAAACTAACGGAATAACACCGAGAAGATGGTTGCTGCTGTGCAATCCAAATCTCTCGGACGTTATCGAAGAGGTAAAGTAATCTTGGATCGTCTCGTTCAATCATCATTTTCACTTCAATTAAACACGTCGGATAATTTAAATTTTTGTAAATATTTTTTGAAAATAGAAAATTGGTAGCGAATGGACGGTTCATCTGGAGCAATTACAAGCTCTGAAAAAGTGGGCCAAGGATCCGTCTTTCCAACGTAGCATCGTCAAGGTCAAGCAGGAGAACAAATTGCGTCTCGCAGAGCTGCTGGAAAGTGATTACGGCGTAAAAGTAAATCCAGCCTCGATTTTTGACATTCAGGTGAGAAAATTGAATACCTCCGTCCCAAACCGTCGTAAAATGAGTCTGAAAAAATGTATCCTCGAATGACCTTGACGTTCTTTCTTCACCATTTCAACAGGTCAAGCGCATACACGAGTATAAACGCCAGTTGATGAATTGTCTGCACATAATAACTCTGTACAATCGAATAAAGAAAGATCCATCGGCGCCTTTCGTACCGAGAACCATAATGATCGGTGGAAAAGCTGCGCCCGGTTATTTGCTGGCGAAAAAAATCATAAAATTGATCTGCAGCGTCGGCAATGTCGTCAACAACGATCCTATCGTCGGTGACAAGCTCAAAGTAATTTATCTCGAGAATTATCGCGTCACCCTCGCCGAGAAGATCATTCCCGCTGCCGATCTCAGCGAACAGATCTCGACAGCCGGTACCGAAGCTTCTGGCACTGGCAACATGAAATTTATGGTAAAATTTCTCATAATAATTCTTTAAAAATGGTAAAAAAGAAAATCGTAAAACCTGTGGTTAAGAAAATATTCAAAAAATTGCTGCAAACGATTGACAAATTTTCGTGGTCGAAAATATTAAAAAATCGATTAATACTTAATTTTTTTTTTTAAGTAAAACTTCTATGGGTGCGTTTCGGCGCGAGAGCGTTACGGGCAAATGGAACGGCCGAGCGTCACGTTTTTCGCACAAATAGTGTTTTTGCCGTCTGCTTTTCAGAGTTGGGCGTTTTTGTAATTAATTACATTCTCATTGCAAATTACAAATGCGATTAGTAATTCGAAAAATTCTATTTACAAATTACAAATGTAATAGTAATTAAAACTTTCTAATTATAAGTTACAAATGTAATTAGCAATTGAAAAATTTCTAATTACAAATTACAAATTTACTTTGATTAAAATTTCGCACTAATTACATTTTATCAATGTAATTAGAGTCAAATCTGACTCTAACTACATGTAATTAGTCGGAAATTTGATACTTAATACATTTAAAAAATAAAAAATATAATTAGATTAAAATTTGTCTCTAATTACATTGAAAAATGTAATTACTCGGAAATTCGATACTAATTACATGTAAGTAGAGTGAAATTTGACTAATTACATCGATAAAATGTAACTAGTGCGAAATTTGAACGTAATTACATTTGTAATTAGAATTTCTCTCATTGCTAATTACATTTGTAATTTGTAATTAAGAAATTTAGAATTACTAATAACATTTGTACTTTGTAATTAGAAAATTTTCAATTACTTATTACATTTTTAATTTGTAATGAGGAAATTTTCAATTACTAATTACATTTGTAATTAAAAAATTTTCAATTACTAATAACACCTGTACAAATTACAAATTACAAATGTACTTTGGTTAAAATTTCGCACTAATTACATTTTATCAATCTAATTAGAGTCAAATCTGACTCTAACTACATGTAATTAGTCGGAAATTTGATACTAATTACATTAAAAAAATAAAAAATGTAGTTAGAGTAAAATTTGTCTCTAATTACATTGAAAAATGTAATTACTCGGAAATTCGATACTAATTACATGTAATTAGAGTGAAATTTGACTCTAATTACATCGATAAAATGTAACTAGTGCGAAATTTGAACCTCATTACATTTGTAATTAGATTTCTCTGGTTGCTAATTACATTTGTTATTTGTAATTAAGAAAATTTGAATTACTAATAACATTTGTACTTTGTAATTAGGAAATTTTCAATTACTAATTACATTTGTACTTTGTAATTAGGAAATTTTCAATTACTAATTACATTTGTAATTTGTAATGAGGAAATTTTCAATTACTAATAACGTCTGTAATTTGTAAATAGAAATTTTTCAATTACTTATTAAATTTGTAATTTGTTATTCGAAATTTTTCAATTGCTATTTACATTTGTAAATTGTAATTCGAAAACTTCGAATTACAAATTACATTTGTAATTTGTATCAGCATTTGTTATCAGCACACACCAATTTTTTTTCAATTGTAATTTTTGTCAGGATTTTTACAGATTTTTGTAAAAAATACTGACAAAAAGTCGTAAAAATCGCTCTATTGTCGCTCGAGGTCAATTACATTGTATAATCCACCTATTGGTCAAATGATGGAAATTAATTGCTCTTTTTTTTTTTGTAAATTCATCGACAGTTAAACGGTGCACTGACGATTGGTACTCTGGACGGAGCGAATGTCGAGATGGCCGAGGAAATGGGCAACGAGAATATCTTTATATTCGGCATGAACGTCGACGAGGTCGAGGCTCTGAAAAAGCAGGGTTACAACGCGTGGGATTATTACAACAAATTGCCAGAGGCAAAGCAGTGCATCGACCAGATTCAGGGTGGTTTCTTCAGTCCCAACAATCGGGACGAATTCCGAGACATCGTCGATGTTCTCATGAAGTGGGACAGATTTTTCCTCCTCGCCGATTACGAGAGTTACATCAAAACTCAGGATCGGGTTAGCCAAGTTTATCAGGTGGGTAAAATTTCTGATAACCCTTCGATTAGAAATATTCATGTATCATAACGAAAAATAATTAATATTTTTTTCGTACCTTTGCAGGACGAGACCAAATGGGTGGAAATGGCGATTCACAATATCGCCTCTTCCGGTAAATTCTCGTCGGATCGAACGATCGAGGATTACGCCCGTGAAATTTGGGGCGTCGAGCCCAATTGGCAGGCACTTCCGGATCCTCATGAACCTCGTGATATTTAAGATGAAAAATCAAACAAAAAATGAGGATTCAAAAAAAATCTACGAAAATATTTAGAGCGTAATTGCTGATTGTCGTTAATACTCAAAGTTTGGAATATAATTTTTTTTTCTATGTTACGTAAGTGATGAAAATGAAAAAAAAAATGGTCGCAAATCTGATAAAACGTTGCACGAAAGTCTAATTTCTCACCGAACAATATCGGACTGCTCAGAGGTTTAAAAAAAATCGAATTACAAAGTCCATCGCGCAATGTGACTCTCAAACTCTCATCTTGAAAATTCGTTCCAAGGTGTTTCGAAGTTTGCCCCGATGATGCGATCAATGAACAATAAAAAGATGAACGCAGTTCAACTGTTCATCGCATATAGTGATGACGTTCGTTGATCGATCGCGTTTCATCGATAAATAAAATGGACAAATTCAACGGTCGAAAAATGTTCCTCATAAAAAAAAACACTGCATGAGGCTATTTTTTTTTTTTTAAATAGCCAAACAATAATGGCATCCCTCCACAGAAATCTCAAACCACAGACTACGAATCAAAATATATATTTTTCTAATTATCGCAGCAAGTGCCAGATGAAATGAAAAAAAAAAATCGAGCCTCCAACTAATCTCATGTTACCAAATGTCGTTCGATCGATTATACAACGAAAGCAAAAAAATATATATATACACAATAAAAATTACGATTAAGGAAACAAAAGAATGAAACGAAACTCACTTAAGTTATTCGTGTAGCTTCGAAATTTAAGAAACACATTTTTTTAGATGTGGAAAATGTAGAAATGGGCGTAGTTCATGTCGATCGTGATTGATCTTTTAATGAAATCTTCATCTTTCGATTCTATCGAAAAAAATTTCACATATGTTATACATTCGCGATCTCTCGACGATTGTAGACGAATGTTACGAACGTTGATTATGAGAAATAAATAAATGAGTTGATGTTTTTATCGATTGATTGATTTTTTTAAAACCTCTAGAAAAAGACGCGTCTTCAGTTCGAATAAAAAAGCCAGAAGAACCTCAGAAGCGTTTTATCGAGCGAAACAAATTATTGTGAAGAAACGATTTGTTTTCCACTTTTCCATAAAATTTTTAAGGTAGATAAATTCGAAATTTTCATGATTTGTTATCTGATGGTTTTTTTGCACGATTTTTCGGGGAAAAAAAATTCAAGTCCCAAAAATTTGGATCAAATGGTCCAAAATAATTCACAAGAGACATCAACTCGCGCGGATAGTTGAAAAATAAAATAAACAATTTGAGGGTTCGAGATGCCCGAGAAAAAAAGTTCATAGCTGAATATAACTGAATGGTATCTGAAACATATCTCTAGAATCAGATATGATCAGACAATAAATTTGGCCGCATCTGATCATGCAGTGTCATGACAGAATATGTATGCTTATATCTGACCATGTATGATCATATCAGGGCCATTTTCATCATTTTGAGAGTAGACGTGCAGAATTATTTATTTTTTCCATACATTTATCAGTTGTTACGATGAAAATCAGTTCCAATTGATAGTTTCTAAGGGTCAAGTAACGAAAAAAAAATTTAAGAAAAAAAAAAATTTCCCCCCAGTGGGGTTTCAACCCGCGACCCTCGTTTTTACACATATCTTCAAATTCAACATGAATTAAATTTTTAAAAAATAAATAATTTGAAAGTTTATGGATTTTTCTGACTTATTTAGTTTTCTTACATATTCGCAGACCCTAGAATATGTACGAGATCAGGCTGGGATTTGAAACCTACCTACCTATCGAGTCTAACTAACGACCTAAGACTGAGACGCTAACCACTACACCACCGACTACTCTTGATATTCTGACGTAAATATCATATTTATAGAACACAGGCCGAGAAATAAATACGTGCCAAAATAGTATTAAGAATTTACTGTCATTACCCGAAGGTCATTTTTGGTTCAACTTGTGTTTTAACTTAATTTTGAAAAATCAAATATTGAATCAGATGAATAATAATAACAATAATAATAATAAATATTATTGATATATTTGTTATAATAATAATAATATTAAATAATACATAGCGGGAGCTCTATATCTGGTCAGATGTGATTGCGCGTAAGTAAATATGTGCAGATATGAATTTATAGCTGAACATGTCTGCCCATGTGTGGTCATATCTAACCAGATATAGTATAATTTACGATTACATACGAGCTCACAAATGATCAGACTTGAATATGTGCGCCCATGCATGAACATATCCAACCAGGTATGGATGAATACGCAACCAAACCCAACTCGTACATGACCAGGTCTGAAAATATTTGCCCATGTACGACTGTATCTGCCCAGATATGGAATTATACGCATAATTCCGACTGTACCTGCCCAGATATGGAATTATACGTATAATTCCATATCTGGCTTTGACTATTGAACCGAATGATCTAAAATTTGACCAGGTGACAGGTGATTCTAGAGAGCTCTAGAGAGCTCGATAGTGGTGTGTTTTCTCAAATTAAGCTATGCAAAAATTATTGGATCCATTTCTGTTTGAAACCTCTCAGATTTTACCCGGAAAAGTACATTTCTATGTTGATTTTTTCTATTTTCTGGCCATTAGGCTCTAGACAAAGCTCTCTAGAATCACCTGTCACATGGTCAAATTTCAGATATTCGGTTCAGTAGTCAAGGAATGGTTGTGTCGCAAAAATTAACATACACTCTGTTTTACTGTAGCGTCGATAAAACAGATCTTTCACATGCTCGTAATGTTGAAAGATACGACGAAAGAAAAAAAAATTAAAAGAAATTGAGAACTCAAAGAAAAAATAATCAATCGTATTATTACTGTAATTTGCAAAACATCGAGTTATTAAAAAATTATATTTTCAGTACTGTGCTTAATTTTTTATTCATCGCGTGGTGTATTTTTATCGATTATGTTACCAATTAAAAGAAAAAAATTTATCAAATCTTAATATGAATATTTAAAGGTCACTTGAAAACATCTAATGCAATGCACTTACAAATATTAAAAAATTATGAGCGACCTTTAAAAATGAATATTTCGAGCTAAAAATTTAAGAAACTTATTTTTTTTTCGTCTATAAAATTCTACCGTAATAAGCAAAGAAAATTTAGAAAATAACAATTCGATTTTTGACGATTTTTGAATTTTTTAAAAATCTTGAGTGACCCTTAAAAATTTCTTTTTTGAGCTCATTTTTGGTGAGGGTTCTTAAAACATAAAAAACTAACATATCATCACAAGAGACTCGAAAAAAAAATAGTTGGTTTTTTTTGCGCCACCCTAACCTACATGAGCATAACTGCTCAGATATATGACTATTTTTTCTCGGGTGGAAATGAATATTCATTCATGCTGATTTTTTCACACACATTTACATTTGTGTGTGATGAATAATACGAGAGTTCGTATTAGCACATATAACCAGTCTGATTTGTCACAGGGAGAATGTCGAAACGTTTTTCGACCAGTTATTGTCACATTCGCAAGTGCACAATGTCCGATAAAAGTTGAGCCAAGTGTTCGGCCTGTTTAATGCAGATGCGAGTTTACGGAAACGACGGGAGTGTCTCGAGGCGTTGTTTTCCTTAGTGCTCGGATTCAACAACAATATCGCATCGATGGAAACCACGGGAAATAGCGTCATTGACAAAAGAAAGGAGGCTCTCGAGAAATTTCAATTTTTCGATAATGCGGCACAGTCTTTGGTGAGTGTTTTTTTAAAAACAAATTTTAAGCGTTTTCTCGTTGACTCGATATTTAGCAGGTATAATTTTTTACTCTCTAGCAAGGAAAAAAATAAATACACGTATTACGTGTACTGCAAGTTCGGAAAATTTCGTCGTTTGTCGGGACTTCTCGTTATTCTGTACAATCTGCAGTGACAAGCACGCTGTTTCAAACCTTCGATCGAATACAGTAGAACCTCGATTATTGTAAAACACATTTTTCATTATTCACATTGATATTTTAAATCTAATTATACCATTTTTGATTGGGTATAAATTTAATTGTAGCAACGAATTCATTATTCATGTTGAATCTTTCTGAATCGATTACTTAAACATATTATTATTCCCAAAAATAACTTTTGTCATCGATTGTAATTTTTTTAATCACCGTTAAACAAATAATAATTTATTCAACGGATTCCCATTTCGTCACTGTTATTCACACATCGTTTAATTCATGTTAACGAATACGAATTAATATAATTGTCCTATATATGGGGCATTCCATCCCAAATCGGACAGTTTGAACAACTTTTTGATGTCCTCAAATTTTTTGTATCTTTTAGTACCCATCAAAAGACCCTTGCTAGAAAATTTTTACGATTTTTTTGATTACTCGTTCAGAAGACCAAAAAATCGCTCTTTTTCGACATTTTGGTCATAACTTATTTATTAATAATGGTTTAAATTAAAAGTTTTTTTTTTATTTTTGTTTTCTTATGGCCTTTTCAGAAAAAAATACAACAAAAATATTCGACGTGTTTTTAAATGAGTTTTTTGAGTTTTAAACTTTAAATCGCGTTTTTAAAACTACTATTTTTTTCGATTTTTGAAAATAAATTTTTTTTTTTCTATCAATTATTATGAATATCAATTTTCGTTACTGTATAGTATTTTTTTCATTATTTAGAATTTATTTTGATACTTTTTTATAAAACTTTTTAAATACAAAAAAAAATTCAGTTTTCAAAAATCGAAAAAAATAGTAGTTATGGAAACCCCACGATCGGACTAGTCTTAAAAGTTGTTGAATAGATAGATGTTTAAAACAAAAAATTTAAAGAAAAATCTAAATATACACTCACTTTTAAAAACGCGATTTAAAGTTTCTAAAACTCAAAAAACTCATTTAAAAACACGTCGAATATTTTTGTTGTATTTTTTCTGAAAAGACCATAAGAAAACAAAAATTTTCAAAAAAATCTTTTAATTTGGATCATCATTAAAGAACTTATGACTAAAATACCGAAAAAAGAGCGGTTTTTTTTTGTTAATTTAATATCTTTTGAACGAGTAATCAAAAAAATCTCAAAATTTACCAGGTCTTTTGATGGGTACTAAAAAATATAAAAAAATTGAGGAAATAAAAGAAAAGTTTTTATAACTGTCCGCGATTCCGGATGGAACGCCCTATATATAGGCTTAAATAAAACTCCGGTTTCGTCATCATAATTTCTATCGAGCGAATCTTAGACAGCCATTTAATTTTATTTTTTATCAAAACAAGCGAGATATCGGGCTTTTTTTTGACAGTCCTCAAAAAAATCCTCAAAAAAATGGTCAGTTCTCCCAATCCAGCAAAAGGGACGATTTTTTAAAAATATCTTCGAATGTCAGAAGGAAGTTCAAAACGAATTGACTTTTGGGCTGCAGATAAAATTTATCATTAGTGAGTTATCGCATAACCAGTGAAAACAATATTTTTCAAACTTTTTTCAAACGAAATTAAGCCTCTCCAAATGGGGTTGTTCTGCTCCAAATTGGGTCCGAGATCCGATTCGAGCGATGATCGAGAAATGAGCGAAATTGCCAAGAAATTTCGACCCGAGGATTTCAATCACGACTTTGACGACGATTTATGTACGAACCTCTGTTTGAGGTTCGACGTGAAAATAACACGAAGAGCGAGATATAACGGAATGAAAAATATCAATTGATCGTTGCAGAATGTGTCCCAACAATCCGGAATTCAGATACAATTGAAAACAACCTCGGCCATCATCGTCACGGGTTATCTTCCTGGCCAATCTACCGGGTAATTATTATCCCCATTATCGACTGGTTTATCGCGGTGAAAGTTAAAATTTTCAATGGTGAAAACTTTCGAGATTCATCGTTCATCAATTTCTAAAAATTTCACCAAACATTTTCATATTTCCAATAAATTCATCGCGTAGAAAACTTTCTTTTTACATTTTTTTCGACAAATTTTCACGATGGATTTTCGACGAATTTTTTTTGCAGGTTCGCGATAAATCTGGTCTGCAAATCACCAGGATATGTCGCTCTTCACTTCAATCCCCGTTTGGACAGGGGTTACGTCGTCAGAAATTCAAAATCTCGAGGATCTTGGGAACATGAGGAAACGTGGTCGCCAGCCACTGCAAGTTCGTCAATATTCGAACGAGATGCATATTTTCATATTGTGATTTTTTGTACCGCTAATGAATTTCTGGTAAGTCCATAACAGAGTTGCAAAAAATGCATTATTTTAATAATGCATTATCGATTTCGTGAATTATTATTTTTTCACTTGATAATGGGACTTAAATTCCATTATACATTATTCATTCAATGAATAATGTGATAAAAAAAAATATTGCATTATATTTTTAGTTAATAATGCAAATGTCAGACCATTGAGGCATTTCATTAGTACTGCAAAATGAAAAAATGAAACATTATGCATTACGTTATTAATGAGTACTTGGAAAAGTACTACATTATATGTTGCTGAAGTAATGGATAATGTCGAAAGAGTTACATTACTCATTACTGAAATAATGAGTAATTCAAAAATGTTCCATTATCCATTATTAAAGCAATAGATATTGCAAAGGAGCATTAACTTTTCATTACTATGATACTGAATATTTTGAATAATGCATTATTCGGAATAAAAATATTTTATGCATTCGTAGTCCAATAGGACAATGCGATAAAATCTTCCTTTTATTTACGAAAGTGGAAAATATGGATCGATGAAACTGGTTCACGGACTCGGGGGTATGGGTTTATGAAATTTTTTTAAGTAAAATAATCCAAAAATGTAAGCATCGGAATGTCAACGGAACTAATAATCCCCGTTTTGAAATTTGAAATTAGAATTGAAAATTTGAGTCGAAAGAGAATAAAATACACATGTGCTGCGCATTTCCCTTTGATCTGACAAATAAAAAAATGCACAAGTGGAAGATGATTTTTTTCTTTTGGTTGATTCACAAATAAATAAAAAAAATACATGAAATTATTCGAGAGTAAAAAAAAGTAAACAATCGTATATTAATTATTATTCTCTTGACAATTTCCGGTCAAAGACAAAAAAGAAAAAGATGCTGTAGGTTCAAATCTGATCTAACAAATAAAAAGAACAAAACAAAGTAGCGAATTATATTTTCGAAGTAAAAAATTAGGAATCTAAACAAACGAATTTCCATAGAGGGAAATCTAAACAAACGAATTACTCTGTAATAAATTTAATATCACACACAGTCTGAGGTGTATCATTCTTACGCATTATGATTATAAAAAATCATACGAAAAGGAAGATTTCATTGACATTGCTCTCTACATACAGAAATTATTTTTATTCCTTTAAACCATTACTCAAAGTATTACATTATTTATAGATATAATGCGTTATTTGAAGTAATGCACTGCTGGATGTAATGTGTTACTCAAAGTAATGAATTGCTCAATGTAATGCATTACTAAAAGTAATGCATTGTAATGTATTACTCAAGGTAATGCATTATTCTTCGGTTTTGTACCATTCATTATTATAGTAATGAAAATTTGTTTCTACTTTGAATTACCCATTACTGTAATAATGGACAATGGCAGCGTTTAGCATTATCCATTACTGTTGTAATGAATAATGTTACGTTTTTTGCATTATTCATTATTAATTTAATGCATAATCGTTGGGTTTCACATTTTTCATTACAAAAATAATGCTTAATGTTTCGATCACAGAATTTTCATTATTTCTAAAATAAATGATGCATTATTTTTACATTATAATTTCGGCAATTCCGGTCCATAATCGTGGTTTTTTTTCCTGTTACGATTATGAAATAAAGAGAAGAAGAATTCATTGAAATTCGACATTGATCACTGGGCAATGATCTTTTTATAGTCCACTTCAAATTTTATATTTTTCTTCTTTCAGATTGCTGTTAACGGTGAACACTTTTGCGAATTCCACTACAGATTGCCGTTGGATACCGTCACATCATTGGAATTCGTGGGCGGTGTTGAGGACGTGAGAAGGCGCCTGACCGAGCTCTTCATCTATCCGGATCCAAAGATCTGCAAACCATCGAGAAATCTCAAGCTCAATGAGCAAAAACCTCTCCTTGAAAATCTCGTGAGTCAATCGTGGAAATTTGGGGAATTCGAGTGGAAAATTTCGTGAAAATTCATGTTCGAAGAAATTCAAATTTTCAGAATTTTTTTCGTGAAGAAATTTTCCAAGTTTTTTCAAAATTAATCCTTTTGTGTATCAAAAAGGATATTTCTGAGTAAGGTGGATATTTTTTAATAAAAAAATATCCACCTGACAATCGTGACAATCGTTCGAGTATTTATTTTGGTCTGAAAATTTTAGCCCTATGAAGTTGATGATGCGCTTTAAATTGAAAATAATTGGGATATATTTTATTTTTGGAGACGCTTTTGAATAGACGTGCAATTACAATAAAATTACACATGATCTTTGTAAAATTTTAATGAGGAAAAAAAGGATGATTAATGTTCGAATTTTAACTCATAAAATTTTCGGAGCCGAACCGTCAAATTAGTTTTAAGATACTGAAATAATTTTAACCCCTTCATACTTGAATCCAACTCGATCGACGAATGATTTCAGAAAGTTCCGGTCACCGTGACAATCGATCAGGAATTTCGTCATGGAGCGAGGATTTTCATTAAGGGGAGACTCAAGCTACTTCCTCATTCGTAAGTTACATAAGAAATATGACAAAAAAATTAGGGAAAAGTATTTCGAGAAAAAAGCGGTTTGAAGTTTGCAGAGGTGCTTTTATATTCAAGCTGTTTATTAAACTGATTTTTAAAAAACGACTACTTTTTGTTTTTCGAAATAACAAATTAAATACTTTCGGAAAAAAGATGCCTGTCAAAAGGAGAGCTCTTAATATAAATATTGAGATATGTCTCATCGCAAATTTCTATGTTTCACGGTCTAATATATATATATTCACGGTCTAATATATATATATATGGGGCATTCCAGCTATAACCGAGCGGCCATTACCTCGACTTTTTTTTTTCTCGACGCCAATTTTTGTTTAGTTACTTTTCGACAAAAAAAAACATATGTATTTCTCAAAAAAAATTATTTTTCATCCTCTTCCGTTTGAGCACCATTCACAGTACAATTTTTTTTTTGATAAGAGTGTATACTCCGATTTTTTTCAAATAAATTGACAGAAAAGTACATTTAAAACCGTATTTTTTGATCGCTATCCCATCATATGGAGCAATCATTTTTCGATTTTTTCTATGTGTATGAAACTTTGAAAAATGTGTTTTTATTTGTAAAAAAGGAGTAAGCACACAGGTAACGTTGTTGATGCTATTATTTATTAATACAGTTACAATATTTATGTGTACATAAATATCGTACACATTTTTGTATACATTGTAAAGACATTTTTCAAAGTTTCATACACATAGAAAACATCGAAAAATGATTTCTCCATGATGGGATAGCGATCAAAAGATGCGGTTTTAAATGTACTTTTTTGTCAATTTATTTAAAAAACATCGGAGGATACACTCTTGTCGAAAAAACCAAAATTGTACTTTGAAAGGTGTTAAGACGGAAGAGGATGAAAAATATTTTTTTTTGAGAAATACGTATGTTTTTTTTTGTCGAAAAGTAACTCCAAAAAAATCGGCGTCACGAAAAAAAATGTCGAAGTAATCGCCGCTCGGTTATAGCTGGAATGCCCCATATATATTGGACTGTGTATATGGGTGAACTGTTGGTCATGTCTTTAAAAATTAGGTTATTTATGTTAATGCAATTTGAACTTTTGTTTGTTTTAAATTTTGAAAATAAAATTATTTTTTTTTCATAAATTATTATGAATACCAATTTTTGTTACTGTATAGTTTTTTAAAATAATTTCGAATTAATTTTGACACTTTTTCATTGTTAACAGTTTTTTTAAATTAATAATTAATCGATGAGCAAATAACAATTCAAGAATTTCATGAGTGGGCATTGAACCTAAATAGTCTACCGAATATTGCTGTCAAATTTTCAACTGAGAATCATTATTTAGATGCAAAAGAAATTTTTTTTTGCGATACAATACTGCGAAGTCAGTTGCAGGTAGACACCAAAATTTCATTCAATGATTCCAATGAGGAACGGAAACGTATTGGCAAAGGAATATTCTAATTCAGGAAATAATCGTATATGTAAGGTTTTCAAAAAAATTCGTGAATAAATAAAAACTGTTGTTATTATTGTTCATTAACAGACTTAACGATTAATTATTAATTTTAAGAACCTGTTAACAATAAAAAAGTGTCAAAATAAATTCGAAATATTGAAAAAAATACTATACAGTACCAAAAATTGGTATTCGTATTAATTCATAAAAAAAAATTTTAATTTTCAAAAATCGAAAAAAAATAGTAGTTATGGAAATCCCACGATCGGACTAGTCTTAAAGATGGTTGAATAGATAGATGTTGAAAGCAACAAATAAAAATAAAAAAAATAAAAAATGACACTTTTAAAAACGCGATTTGAAGTTAAAAACTCAAAAAACTCATTCAAAAACTCGTCAAATATTTTTTTTTTTTATTTTTTTCTAAAAAGGCCATCAAAAAACAAAAATTTTGAAAAAAAAACTTTTAGTTTGGATCATTATCAAAGAAGTTATGACCAAAATACCAAAAAAAGAGCGGTTTTTTTGTTAATTTAATATCTTTTGAACTCATCAAAAAAATCTCAAAATTTAACAGGCCTTTTGATGGGTACTAAAAAATATAAAAAAATTGAGGAAATAAAAAAAAAAGTTTTTCAAACTGTCCGATTTGGGATGGAACGCCCCAAATGTTGTAAAAAAAGAATGGTAAAAACATTGTTTTTTTGTTATCAAACTCGACAAAAACGCTCAAAATGTATCTCTCTGGACCAGAATTCCGCCTTAAATGATTTTTGGCTCGTTTTTTCAGATTCTACGTGAATTTGCAAAAGGGCGAAATGATCTATCCGCATCCGGAGATAGCTTTGCATCTGAATCCACGTTTTCAGTATGGAAGTCGACCTGCTTGCGTGGTTATGAATTGTTGGGCGGAGGGCGCGTGGAGCAACGAGGAAAGACACGAGGGCCATTTGTCCTGGGGTCCCGGGCGTGATTTTCTATTAACGTAATAGTACATCTCCCCACTCTCTCTCTCTCTCTATTCTTCCAATGTGCCCCAGTTTATGATCAAACTGCGTTCAATGTTTATCAACTGGTTCCAACTGGAAAATATTTTAATTCCCATTCTTCTATTTCCCATTCAGGGTACGCTGCGAATACGAGGGCTACGCAATATGGTTGGGCGACAAGATGATCGGCGAATTTAAGCACCGATTGGAACCAACGATCATCGATACTCTGAAGATATCGGGCGACGTTGTTCTCTACGAAATCGCCATGAGTTACGGTTCAAATTAATTCCATTTCCAACGATTCACTCAAAATATCGTTCTGGAGTACGATTTTCTCTACAAGTTAAGTTTATAAAGCTTTCCAATCCCCAACATAGGGCGGAGGATTTTTTTGATACATATATATATGGGGCATTCCACGCCAAATCGACCGCTCGCGAAGCCAACCCCTTTCGATTTGGCTGAAAATTTTTTTTATCCTTTTGTACCCTATGAAAAACGTTCTTCAGAATTTTTTCAAATTTTTTTACCCAACGAAAAAAACAGTTATGAATTTAAACAAAAAATGGCTTTTTTACATAGCTATAACTTTTTCAAAATTTGACTTAGCGGAACGATCTTCTTTTCAAATTTTTTTAAAATGTACTTTTTGAAAGACAAACAAATTATTCACAGCTTCCTTCTATTTTTTATTTTTATTTTTCGAAAGAAATCAAATTTGTTTGATGATTGGCACTTTTAATTTTTGTTTTTATTTTTTTTCAAATTTGGAAGTTCTTTAAACACCCTTAAAAATTTTCAGAATGGTGTTATGAGAAATAAGGCTAATTGAAATTTTTTTTTTCGATTGTGAAAAAATAGAAATAAAAAAAACACCACTCTGAAAAAATTCGATAATTCGCAGAAAATGTCAAAGTTTGATATAATAAAAAGAAGAAATGGTAATCATCGAAAAATTTTCGATTTTTTCCAAAAATTAAAAAAAAAAAAACGATGAAGATGAGTTTCAATAATTTTGTTGTATTTTTTTCAAAAAGTACATTTAAAAACGAAAATTTAAAAAAACCTTCCAATAAGTCAAATTTTGAAAAAGGTATAGCTATTTAAAAAAAAGTCATTTTTGTTCAAAAATTCATAACTTTTTTTTTGTTGGGCAAAAAAATTTGAAAAAATTCTGAGAAACGTTTTTCATGGGGCAGAAAAGGATAAAAAACTTTCTGCCAAATCGAAAGAGGTGGGGTTCAAAAGTGGTCGATTTGGTGTGGAATGCCCCATACATAAATATATATTCCTATTTGTTGAATCTGTGCTCAAGGAAATATTCCTATTTGTTGAATCTGTGCTCGAGGAAAAGCGCGTCGTTGTGCATCGAAAACCGTTCGTAAAATTATTCCTCGTCCTGGAAAAATCGCTACCACGCTTTTCACAAGCTGCGCTTATAAAAAGAAGTTAAAGTTTTGATAAAAGTTTAGAAAAAAATATTCGTTACTGTCAGACTGATGAAACGATTCTAAAATTGGATGAAATCCGGAGAAGGAAAAGGGAAAATAAAAAATGTTATAAAATGACTCGGTAATATGTTTTTTTTTTCGATTACAGTGAATTAATAATGGTGAAGAGATTTTTTTCCTTCAAGTCAAGCATATCATCGCCATAATGGCGAAAATGATGGAGAATACAATAAACGATATTCTATCGACAGCCATAGCCGCGAGGATCCATTCCGATTGGGCATTGTCTTTTGTCGGGACAATTATATTGTCCCTCTCGCCGTTGTCCGAGCAATTTGACAATGAATTCGATTGGTTGTAAGTATTTCCATCGTTGACTCGACTTTCGCGTAATTCTTGCTCTCCAATTGGCCTCTGGGAATCGATCTGCGAACGATTGACAATCTCAGGTGGAACGAAGCTTTTGTCAGCTTTTTTGCTCGATTTAATTTGAGAGGTAATGAAATTTGTGACCAGGGTTGCAAAATTTTTTATGAAAAAGTAATGCATTGACCATTACTTTTTTACTGGGTAATGGAAATAATTTCATTAGCCATTAAATGTTAATGGTTAATGGTTTAATGGTTAATGTAAATTATTTCCATTAACCATTAACATTTAAGGGTTTATGGAAATTATCGCCATTAACCATTAAATGTTAATGGTTAATGGTTTAATGGTTAATGTAAATTATTTCCATTAACCATTAACATTTAAGGGTTTATGGAAATTATCGCCATTAACCATTAAATGTTAATGGTTACTGAAAATTATTTTCAATAACCATTAAATGTTAATGGTTAATGAAAATAATTTCCACTAACCATTAAAAATTAATGGTTAATGGTTAATGGGTAATGGAAATTATCTCCATTAACCATTAAATGTTAATGGTTACTGGAAATTATTTCCAATTACCATTAAATGTTAATGGTTCATGAAAATACAAATGCATAAAAAAAAGTAATGCATTATTTGTTTGTGACTAACCGATCGCCCAATTTTCATTAACCATTCACATTTAATGGTTAATGAAAATAACTTCCATTAAACATTAAATATTAATGGTTGATGAAAATAATTTCCACTAACCATTAAAAATTAATGGTTAATGAAAATTATTTCATTAACCATTAAACATTAAATGTTAATGTTTAATGGTTTAATGGTTACTGGAAATTATTTCCGATAACCATTAAATGTTAATGGTTAATGAAAATGCAAATGCATTAAAAAAAATAATGCATTATTTGTTTGCGACTAACCAATTACCTAATTTTCATTAACCATTCACATTTAATGGTTAATGGTTGATGGACATTAATTCCAATAACCATTACATGTTAATGGTTAATGAAAATGCAAATACATTAAAAAAAGTAATGCATTATTGGTTGGCGACTAACCGATTGCACGTGATCGAAGAGAACCAAATATTGTCCCGCTCTCCCAACGAGAAGCCTCTTGATCCAGCGTGGAAGAGGTCGACAGTGCGGATGACGAGACAAATTTACGACGAATGCCGATATTATGAGGGTTAACGTTACGAGATACAAGCAGCCACTGTAAAAAGATACTGAAAGAAAATCGACGACGATCAAATGATAATCGGTTCATGGTACATCGCTACCGTTTGTGACTCTAATCACGAACAACTCTATCGAAAAACAGCCCTATCAGCGCATCTCAAATTTTCATAACTCTGTCAAATATGAAAAAAATGGATAAAAACGATTCCCCAAAGATACGTCGAATGGGGGGTAAAATGGACAATACAAGAAAATAACGTAGCTAAAACGCTACGCATAATGTGGAGGCTTTCAATCTAAAAATACCGTTTTTATTGATTAGATTGAATGTCAAAGAAAAAAACTCTTGGGGGCAAAATAGACACCATCACGAAAATTTTCATTTTCGAAAATTCCAGTAAACGAGGAAACATGTTAAAGAAACAAATTTCCTCGCTTCTAAACATGTCACATCAGCTTCATATCCATGATACTTGAAACTAGTTACTTGGCGTATTTTTTCAATTAAATTTTTTGGCAAAATTCAATTTTAATCGTATTTGCGTTATCTTTCTTTTTTTAGATTATTTTTTACTCATTTTGTTTTGGTCCTCAGATTATCGCAGTATTTTAGTAAAAATCGGTTAACATTGTACATTTAGAGTACGTTTGGTTATTTTTTTTCCTAATGATGAATGACAATTTTCCAAAAAAAAAACCGTTCACCTCTTGATAGACAATTGTCATGAGAATGTCGAGATCTCGAACTGATTTTGCATGGGTGAGTCTATTTAAGTATATCAACGCTAATCATAATGATAATTCCCTCATTTGCTAAATTTTTGAATTCTTATTTTTTTATTCATAATTTCTGATGGTGTCCAATTTGTCTCCAGTGTCCATTTTGCCCCCCATTCTCCTTTAATCGGCAGAAACGTTAAAAACGCCCTGAAATTGACTTGTCAGACTTTATCAGATCAGGAATAGACTTAAATAGACTGAATTTTGGAATATATTTTTTTTAAAATAATTTTTTATAGCGAATTCTTGAATTTTTTAAAAAATAATTATATTAATTATTGACGGTTTTGCCCTCCATTCCCTAATTACCGGTAGAGAGGTTAATATACTTATCTTGCTGCTGCTTTCGCAGAATAATTTTTTTTTCGAAATTAATTGATTCTCAATGTATAATTTGGTTTGAAAACCGAATTTAGAATTATTCATGATATTTCATATTCGTCTTACCCACTAGCGGTGGTTTCTCGTAGAAGGGTGGAACTTTGTAACTGAAATGTATCAAAAAAAGGCATATTATCAGCGCGGTGCTGCAGCACAAAATGATCTTCTCGATGCTCTGCGGCGGTAACCAGAAGATCGCCAATATCAAAAAGACGATTGCTGAATAGCAAAAAAAAAAAAAATTTATAATGAATTTACGAGAATTGCGAACATTTTAGAGGCTAGGATAAACGAGGATTAATTTTTGGAAATAAATCAACTGACTTGCTGTGGGTGCGAGAACGGTCGCATAATAAAGCGACGATTGTCTCTTGATCGTTAAATAATATCTGAGGGTTACGAAATCTTCCTCGCTGTAAGTATTCACGGATCGATTTTTCCTTATCGACAGTACATTCCAATCGGTGTAAGGATGAGACTCCTGAGGCTGCAATATTAATTTCCACACCTTCGGTACCAAAATAATTGTCATTTTTTTCTTTTTCTTTAAGGGGGTCGTCCAGTGTGAAACCTGTTTTTTAAATGTTTTTTTTCGGGAATTTTTTTTTGACAAACCATTAAAATAAAATAATTTATGAATTGTGTATCATTTTTATTAACATTTGAACAAACTTTGTGCATTTTTTGAAGTGAATGTATTAAATATAATTGGAGATACACCGCCCAACAGGAACACGAATTAAAAAAAAAAGGTGCTCCACTGCTGCCATGATTCTGGCCGTTCTGCTTATCTGAAATCAAAAAAACCAAACGCCATTTCAATTGTGAGACTCGAGGCTCTACCGTGAACCAAGATAAAGTCAGAATTCCAAAAAAATCATTTTTTTTTAACGCTTTAGAAAAAATATTCAATGCGAAAAATGGAATTCTTTTTCTAAAGAGTAAAAAAAATGATTTTTTTGGAATTCTGACTTTATCTTGGTTCACGGTAGAGCCCTCGAGTCTCACAATTGAAATGGCGTTTGGTTTTTTGATTTCAGATAAGCAGAACGGCCGAAATCATGGCAGCAGTGGAGCACCTTCTTTTTCACATGTGTTCCTGTTGGGCGGTGTATCTCCGATTATATTTAATACCCTCACTTAAAAAAATTCACAAAGTTTGTTCAAATGCTAATAAAAATGATACACAATTCATAAATTATTTTATTTTAATGTTTTGTCAAAAAAAAAAAATTCCCGAAAAAAAAACATTTAAAAAACAGGTTTCACACTAGACGACCCCCTTAAAGATGTAAAATTGCACCCACCCAAACTCCGTTGTTGAAGAATTGTAGATCAATCTGATCGAGGAGATACATCCAGGAGCCCAATATTAAATAGCACTTTTGTGTGTCGAATGGCCAAAAACTGAGATCGAGGGCGCAGCTGGCGTGAAATTGCGTAGGTGGGGCCCAGAAAACATTGCCATTCATACTGACCATGCAGTGAGTGTCGCCGAAAATTTCGACCGAAGAACCCGCTACGCTGTGTCGAAATATAGTGAATATGAAGAGACAAGAAGAAAAATAATTAAGGCGGTATTCTGGTCTAGAATTCTGGAAAAAAAATTTTTTTCTGCATATTCTCCAAGTTTAGACCTTTAAGGAGAAATCCTCGAAGGAAAATGTTTAAATTGCGATAATTTACGGATTCATAGCTATTTTAGTGACGTAGCAAGTGAGTAGTTTTTCTCAAAACTACTTCTCTCAACACGACTGACATGATATTTCGAGTTCTACGCAACCGATTTACTTCAAATTTTTTACCAATCTTCAATGTATAACTCTCCATCGCCCCTACAACTTTTGTATCAAAATTATTTTTTCTTTACTATTGTAAAAAAATGAAAAACTATGAAAAAAGTCGAAAAACGCCTTTTTTGTTGAGACAGTCGCCATTTTGCGATTTTTTTTGTTTTTTTTCTAAGATAAAGGCTATAACGACATTCTTAATATTTAAGAATCTTTTTTTAAATTTGATATCGGATGACTAGAAAGGTTGCAATCGTGTCAGCCAGCATACCCCTTTTTTTAGCCCCTACTTTACCAGCTTATAACTTATTTAATTTTCATTTTTCTTCTCGACATTTTTTTTGTTTATTGTTAAAATATTAATAAATATACTAAAAGAAAAGAATGGTAAAAATATTTTTGGTTTTTTTTTATCGAGCCCGGCGAAACGCTCAAAATGTATGTTTCTAAACCAGAATACCCCCTTAAAACCTATAATCGAATAGGATGATTTATATATTTTTTTATTTTACTTTTGTCTTTGTATTAAGGATGTTGAAGTCCCTATGAAATCTTTTATTGTTAATTGTTCAATAAATAGCTTCTTAATCGTCGTGAAATTTTTACACGACCTTCTGAATACTTCATGTAAAAACATATTAAATGTTCGGAATTCTATCATCATTACTTCAACCTCCTTAAGGGTTAAAATGAAAAATGATGAGAAAATTCTGAACATTTGGTTTGTTTTTGTATGACGTATTTAAGAGGTCGTGTAAAAATTTCACGTTGATTAGGAAGCTCGTTATTAAAATATTAACATTTTGTTAAGAACAATTTTTTAAACAAATACAACAAACATTTATCAATGAACTTCGTTTTGTTTCCGTTGCTTTCAATATAGTGTAGATATTGAAAAATTGAGAGGTGAAAAAAAACTTATCGCAAAGTTATATCAGTTTCCATAAGATTACATTTAATTTAATTTAATTTGTTAATGTTAATTGTTCGATAACGAGCTTCCTAATCGTCGTGAAATTTTTACACGACCTCTTAAATAATTCATCCAAAAACATACCAAATTTTCTGAATTTTCTCATCATTTGCGATTTGGGACTCGACATCCTTAATCCAATCTATGGCGATTTACCTGTTGTACAAAGTTATATCGGGCTGCCAGACTTCGTGAATTCCCACGTTCAGTCGGGTAAGCCCGGCGTAATCAGACTGATTCCATTTGAGTTTTTCGTCGATCCATTCCTGCAGGATAGATACGTTTAAAATACTTTATTACACTCCGTGCGCAAAGTGCCACTTTGCGCACGCTGCGCGTGCTCAAACTGGTACTTTGCGCACTCGTACGATAAAATTTCGTACGATACTCGTGTGATTGCAACATTCGCCTTCGGCTCATGCTGCAAACTCACACTCGTCAGAAAAAGTTTCATCGCACTAGTATCAATAACCGATGCTCGATCATTTTATCAATATCTTTTTCAACAATATTTTTATAATTTTTGATATTTTTATTTTTCAATATTCAAATAATATTTAATATTAGTATATTATAATAAATAAAATATCGTAAATTTATTGTTAATAATAAAACACTTAATAATATTTTAATATTTTAATTATCTTTTTTAATAAAAATTATTGTTTCACCCCGTAATTTTTTTTATCATCACTCGACGATCCTACTCTTTTACAAAAAGTTCCAATACGATAATTGTTTTATAAATATTGTAAAAAATAAAAAATAATCGATTGAAGTAATTGGTGAAGTAATTAGCGAATGATTTTATTTTTTAAGCATTTTCTAATCAAAATAATCGGCTCTTTATTTTTTTAAATTATAAAAATCAAAAATTTGATAATTGAAAAAAGATATCAAATAAATAATCAAGCAATGATTCTTGAACATATTTTAATGTGCATTTCTGTTATTGCATCTCGCGCATTTCATTAAGCATCTTCATTAAAGAATTGACGTCGAACGGGATTTAAAAAAATAATTGCAAATTGCGTGGCAATTAATAATTTTCCCATATGAAATTTTTTTTCCAACACTTCCGGATGATTGAATGTCAATCGATTCACCGATGATTCAATCTACACGATTAACTTACACGCAAGGTGTGTTTTTTTGCTCTTCTAGATTTTTCAATCTGATCACGATTCGCGATTGAATATTAAACATTAAATATTAATTGATACGTACCATTTTGACAGTGGCTTGCACGATCATCGACGATTTAAAGTCATCCTGAAATTGGCACACACACACACACACGTTTATAAAATCGGGCTAATTTTCTTTGAGCCAAAGATAGACGCAACGATTTTGGCAATTTTTGAGATTGTTTATTTTCAACCAATTTTCTTTTTTCCTCAATATTGCTCGTTCGCCATTAGCTTATAATTAAAAAGAATTTACCAGAATCGGCACGCTTAACTTTTGCACGTTATTTTGCGTCTAAAGTACGGAAAACTTGCCACTGTGACGTGCAGTATATCCATACCGATTGACACGGTAGTGACGTTGAAGTGCTGAGTTGGTCTAGCAAATTTGTCATACTTGAGAAAAAGATCTCGCTTCAAACGATCCGTCCACGTTTCGTTCCATATTGGAGAATCTATACAATTTGCCCAAAAAAATTATCACGTAGGGGAGTTTGGGGCTAATTGTAACAGGGGTAAGTTGTAACACTCAACTTTGACCAGGAATTAAAAACATTTTGATTTAATTTTTTTGCTCAATGTGCTTCTTATAACTCGCAGCATAACGTAAACACCGCTAATAGCGTTTTCTTTTGGGTGCACTGGCGTGCACTGAGTGTGCACTGGTGGCAGTCAGTGCGTGCATATTGCCCCGCGTTAGTGCAGAAAAGCCCCAATGGAACACGCCTATCTTTATGACCTGTAGCGACATCTGTCGGTACCCGACAGCCAATCGTACAAAAGATTCTGGGGAATGCCCAAACTCGTTATCACCTGTAGCGACATCTGCCGGCACCCTACAGCCAATCGTACGAAAGATTCTGGGGAATGCCCAGCTTGCGATTGGTTATTGGATACCGACAAATGTCGTGCACTGGAGTGACACCGACTCGCCGTTTCAGGGCAATATTTTATGCACTCAGTGCAAGATTCTTGCACCGGAATTACCAACAGAACACGCTCGCCAAACGAGTGCGCACTCAGTGCACACTCAGTGCAACGAACAGAAAACGCTATAATACGCCTCTTGGATAACTCTCGTGGCGCGGCGTTGTGGCAGATTCAGGCAACACGCGGACGTTAGAATGCGGTCAGCTGTACGGCTCACGTTATTAATTCAGTTAAAAACGTTAAAAAGTGAGTTGTCAGATATTTTTAGAACATATAAAAGTGCTTATATATCGTGATATATTTCAAATATATCATAATCCACTTTTACAACGGGGATAAACGTTTCGAAAAATAATAAAAATGTGTGATTGAAATTTTCAATAAAGTCGATCAAAACTCATCGATATTTTATTTTTATACGACTGGAGAGACTTGAAAGTATGTCTGCAAAATTTCAAGATCATTTCGTGAACTTGAGGCATAAATATTTTGATCTATTCAATTATATATTTGTTCATATATGATAAAAACAACCTCACGGAAAAAGAATAAATGCCGATGTATACAGAAAATATATCTCGAATATATTGAATATATTTTGTTGTAGAAATGAGATATTCTTGCGAAATATACGTCAAATATATGTGAGAAATATATCCACATTGGATATGTGGAATTGATAGCGACTTGAGACAAGTACATTTACCTAACCTCACTGTCTCGAGGAGCCGCCGAGCAGCTGACTCTATACAGGCAGGACCTTGCTTATACATGAAAGTATATCGATATAAAAAAATCAATTTCTCAATACTTTCAATAAAATATACAGTTTAAAAAAATTTTAAGACATACGTATTGTTTATTTATTTTTTCTCTTTCCATTTATCCCAGAATGAACGCTGTAGCTGTCAAAATGTAGACGATATCGAATTTAAACTGTTATTTTCATATGTTTACTGTATGAGAAGAACGACCTTGAGTTGCCGCCGTTAACCGACAGTTGGCGTTGCCGTAGCATCGGCGCGATATCCAAGAGGCGTATACCCCGCGAGACATCAAAATAAGAGGATATGCACACGAGCTCTATTTCAGCCAGGTTTCGTAACAAAAAATACTTACGAAAATTTTGATTTTGACTATTAAAATTAAATCTATCGTTTATTGTTTGTTCCTTGTTACATCGTAAATTTAACTGGCTTTCATTTGTACATTACATTTGTACATAGTATTACAAATTATTAGCGGCTTTTTGTGCATTCTTTTACTCTTCTTTACTTTAATATTGCCCAGAAAAATATTCCAAGTTATTGTATTTTTTTTAGCATGAGAGACTACCAAAGATTCTAATCATCACAAGAATGAACCACGATGAATAATACAAGACTGTGAACCAATAAAAACGCGTTCTTTCTTATAAATGTTGTCAGTCTTTTCATTGTTACAACTTGCCCCGAGCCTGTTACAACTAGCTCCAGACATGGGGTAAGTTGTAACAGCTCCCATTTTTTTAAAAAACGTCTGGTGTAAAAGATGGGTAAAGATTTAAAATTATTTTTCAATTGGAATTAGTGCTCAGATATATACTTTACAAACCCTCTTACTCACAATCTTAAAAGCATGCATATTTTAGGTGTTACAGGCCTTTTTCCAAAAACTGTTACAACTAGCCCGACGCTCCCCTATAAGAATCGATTTGACCTTTTGTTTTCTCACGAAGGAAGCTTCTTTTTCCATGAAAACATTATTTTCAAAATTTTTGGCTCAATATATTCAAAATAACGACTTCAAACACTGAGAAATCATTTTATAGCTTTTGATCAAAAGCACTTCGAAATACAATTAGTCTTGAAGATTCTCAATCGGTTTTTCCTTTTAGAAAAACTTTCCTCGTGAGAAAACCTCAATCGAGGTAGTTATTTGTTTATAAAAATAGAAACAGATTCCTTAATGACATAATAGCGATGGGAAAATTCGAATTTGAAGACGATCGTTTGTTATTTGGGCAGTGATAAATTCGACTCATTGATTGGAGAAGAGTGCGATGAAAATGATTTTGAAAAATAAAATAATAATCGTAGTATGGAGTGAGTGAATGGTTGGTTTGTACACGGCTGTTGGCTCGTTAAGTGGATAAACGGTAAAGTTGTTAACTCCTCGATAAACCGTCGTAGCCGGTTTAGGCCGGGAAAATTCTTGCGAGGCTACGGACATTTTTTATTTTGATTTTTCAAAGGCGCACGAGAAAATATGAATTTTCGAACAATCGTGCAAATTGAAATTGCCATGTTCTCTGGACGTTTGTTTCTATTCAACTATCCACCTTTTAACTATTAAAACCTTTTAACTATCAATGAACCTGTGCCGTTTTTTTCAAGTAAAGTTAGACATTTTCTTAATCAAGGCTGTAATTTTATTGTAAAATTAATTACATGAAAATGTATCAAATATTACTACAATTCATTTTCAAGTAATGTTAAACATTTTCTTAATCAAGGCTGCAATTTTATAGTAGAATTAATTACTTGAAAATGTATAAAAAATTACTAAAATTTTTTTTCAAGCAAAATTAGTCATTTCCATCAGGACTACAATTTTATAGTAGAATTAATTATACGAAAATGTATAAAATATTACTTAAATTTAATTTCAAGTAAAGTTAGACATTTTCTTAATCATGACTGCAATTTTATTGTAGAATAAATTAAACAAAAACGTATAAAAGATTACTACAATTTTTTTCAAGCAGAATTTGGTATTTTCTTAATTAGGGGTAGATTTTATAGTAGAATTAATTACTTGAAAATGTATAACATATTACTGCAATTTTTTTCAAGCAATGTTAGACATTTTCTTAATCAGGGCTACAATTTTATAGTAGAAATTTTTATGTGAAAATGTATAAAATATTATTGCAATTTTTTTTCAAGCAAAATTAGACATTTTCATCAGGACTACAATTTTATAGTAGAATTAATTGCTTGAAAATGTATCAAATATTACTACATTTTTTTTTCAAACAAAGTTAGACATTTTCTTAATCAGAACGACAATTTTATTGTAGAATTAATTATACGAAAATGTATAAAATATTACTGCAATTTTTTTAAAGCAATGTTAGACATTTTCTTAATCAGGGCTACAATTATTGCAATTTTTTTTCAAGCAAAATTAGACAGTTTCTTAATCAGAGCTACAATTTTATAGTAGAATAAATTATACGAAAATGTATAAAATATTACTACAATTCGATTCAAATTAAGTTAGATATTTTCTTAATCAGAACTAAAATTTTATAGTAGAATTAATTATGGGAAAATGTCTAAAATATCTGATCTGACGACACGATTTTTCTAATAAGTTTATTTTTTTTTTTTCAGCTACAACCAAAGAGTTTCTGGGAGATGTTTGAAAAATGAAAAATCGACGATGGAATCTGATTGCGATAGTACAATTACTCACATCCGATCCCGACACCGACGGTTTTACCGTCGGACGCGATACAAGCGAATATAACAAAAGCAAAGATTCCAAATATCGGACGATTGACGGCGAAGGATAACGATATCCCGAAATTATGATAAAAATTCATCGTCGCGAACTACGAGATAACGTCAATCCATCGTGATAGCACTGTCTACGTCGGGATGTCACTGAGAGTACTGCGAACATTTGACGGTTTTCATGTTCTCCGTTGTAAATATACATATATACATACATATTAATATATACATATGCTTGTCCGAGTGAGGGCTTTATGAGAACGATAAGAGGAGAATAATCAAGAGAGAGAGAGAAGGATATATTCCACGAAGCTTCTCCTTGACTAAACTAGTTGGATGAAAATGGTAATGGTCATCGTGTACAGGAACCACGAATTACCATTAAGCTATATATGTCATGTGATAAATGCAATCGGAATTAGCTCGTTTATCTCAAAAAACGATTGACCGCGCGGACATCAACTAAACTCGTTCAAGTTACAAACTCGAATTTTCGTTCCTAATATAGCAAAATTAAGGATGTTGAGTTCCTATGAAATCTTTTAATGTTAATTGTTCAATAAATAGCTTCTTAATCGTCGTGAAATTTTTGCATGACCTCCTGAATACTTCATGTCAAAACATATTAAATTTTCAGAATTCTATCATCATGACTTCAACCTCCTTAAGGGTTAAAATGAAAAATGATTAGAAAATTCTGAAAATTTGGTATGTTTTTGTATGAAGTATTTAAGAGGTCGTGTAAAAATTTCACGACGATTAGGAAGCTCGTCATTAAAATATTAACATTTTGTTAAGAACAATTTTTTGAACAAATAATAAAAATATTTATCAATAAACTTCGTTTTGTTTCCGTTGCTTTCATTATAGTGTAGATATTAAAAAATTGAGAGGTCAAAAAAAACTTATTGCAAAGTTATATCAGTTTCCATAAGACTACATTTAATTTAATTTAATTTGTTAATGTTGATTGTTCGACAACGAGCTTCCTAATCGTCGTGACATTTTTACACGACCTCTTAAATAATTCATCCAAAAACATACCAAATTTTCGGAATTTTCTCATCATTTGCGATTTGGGACTCAACATCCTTAAAGACCCAATACAGGGGAATGTTGAATAAAATGGGCCCCATAGAAAGATTTTATTGCACGTCGAAGAAAAAAATGTCCGGGACAAAATGAGCAGCACTTTTTTTTTTTGGGAATTAAGTAAACGAGGAAAAAAGTTGAAAAACAGTTTCCTTCATTTCTGGGCCTTTCACATCACCTTATTTAATATTAATATTTCTATTTATTTAATATTTCATTATATTATTATTATTATTATTATTATTATTAAAACTCTCCATAGGCAATTGTAATGAAAGCATTATTATCTGGATTTGATTTAGCATGAGGAGTCTATTTTGGAATATTTACGTCCATTATGAAAATAACTCCCTCATTTTATAGATTTTTTTATTTTCAATGTGTTTCGTTATTTTGGGAGAGGCCATTTTACCCCACATTCCCTTCCATATGTAATATACAATTTCCCAATATTCAGAAAACAAAAATCTGAATTTATGACTCACTTCTCATCGAACGAAAAAAATGAAACAATTGAAAATTACCAAAACATTCTCGATCGTGTCAAAATTCACGAAATTTTTTTTCAAGCTCTGATTCAGTGCAAACACGCGATTCGTGATGAGCGATAATGAGAGACGACCGAATCAGAATCATCATCATCGTCGTCATAATGATCGCAAACATCGAGCTAAAGAAATATCGACGCAAGAAAATGGTATCGATATGGTTTATTTCTACAAGAAGATCGGTAGAATAGAAACTTCATCGTGGTTATTTCAGCAGGAAAATGATTGTATTGAATTAATGGCGATAAAAATTGGATCGAGCCGTTGATTCGAATCATCGCTCGAATCTGAAATTAATAATTTTATTGTAATAATTCGTTGTAATAAATAAATTGGGATTAGAACCGGAAACGTCTGACATCTCGATGACGAGGCATTCGAAAAAGTCCGAAGAAGATGATGGACCACAAATGGCGGGAAAAATAGTGACAAAGGTACGAGATTAAAGAATTGTCATCAGAAAGAGTCGCTTCTAGTGTAACACAACGTGGGAAGTGATCGGTTGTGCAGGAAGAATCATCGGTAGCGAGATCTCGGGACAGAAGAGAAACGAGGGCCTCGGTGTCGGTGAAGGGGCCGAATTTCTTGACCGATCGACGTGTCTCGCAGGCGGAAATGGCGCGAAGACACACGTGGCTGCAGAGAACGAGACTCAGTCAAGCCTCGACGAGAAATCGATCTCGAGTTACACACGAGATACGATTTCCGGAAACATTCAATGGACTTTACTGCGCTCGTTTTTCACCGAATGGCGAGGTCATCGTAACGTGTTTTGGAACCGGCGGAATTCAGGTATTTGAAAGGTGATTTGTCAAATAGGGTATTACAGAAGTATTTGAAAATTGGTCAAATCAATATTTTGCCAATAAAAATCGTAGAAACATTTGGCCGAAGATAAAAAAAAATCGAAATTCAACTAACTTGTTCTGGAAACGTCGGAATTCAGGTATTTAAAAGGACATTTGTAAAATAAGGTATTTCAAAGGTATTTGAAAATTTGTAAAATTAATATTTTGCCAATAAAAATCGTAGAAACATTTGGCCAAAGATAACAAAAATCGACATTCAATGTACGCGTTTTGGACCCGGTGGAATTCAGGTATTTGAAAAGTTATTTGTCACATAAGGTATTTCAAAGGTATTTGAAAATTTGTCACATCAATATTTTGCCAGTAAAAATCGTAAAAGCAATTGACTAAAGATTAAATAAATCAGCATCCAATATACGCGTTTTGGAATTGGTGGAATTCAGGTATTTGAAAGGTTATTTGTCACATAAGGTATTTCAAAGGTATTTGAAAATTTGTCAAATAAATATTTGACCAGTAAAATCGTAGAAACATTTGGCCAAAGATAAAAAAAATCGATATTCAACGTACTTGTTCTGGAAACGGTGGAATTCAGGTATTTGAAAGGTTATTTGTCACATAAGGTATTTCAAAGGTATTTGAAAATTTGTCAAATCAATATTTGACCAGTAAAATCGTAGAAACATTTGGCCAAAGATAAAAAAAATCGATATTCAACGTACTTGTTCTGGAAACGGTGGAATTCAGGTATTTGAAAGGTTATTTGTCACATAAGGTATTTCAAAGGTATTTGAAAATTTGTCAAATAAATATTTGACCAGTAAAATCGTAGAAACATTTGGCCAAAGATAAAAAAAATCGATATTCAACGTACTTGTTCTGGAAACGGTGGAATTCAGGTATTTGAAAGGTTATTTGTCACATAAGGTATTTCAAAGGTATTTGAAAATTTGTCAAATCAATATTTGACCAGTAAAATCGTAGAAACATTTGGCCAAAGATAAAAAAAATCGATATTCAACGTACTTGTTCTGGAAACGGTGGAATTCAGGTATTTGAAAGGTTATTTGTCACATAAGGTATTTCAAAGGTATTTGAAAATTTGTCAAATCAATATTTGACCAGTAAAATCGTAGAAACATTTGGCCAAAGATAAAAAAAATCGATATTCAACGTACTTGTTCTGGAAACGGTGGAATTCAGGTATTTGAAAGGTTATTTGTCACATAAGGTATTTCAAAGGTATTTGAAAATTTGTCAAATCAATATTTTTCCTATAAAAATCGTAAAAAACATTTGGCTAAAGATTAAACAAATCAACATTCAACGTATGCGTTCTGTAATCAATGGAATTCAGGTATGCGAAAGGTGATATGTCGAAAAGGGTATTTCAAAGGTATTTGAAAATTTGTCAAATCAATATTTTGCCAACAAAAATCGTAAGAACATTTGGTTAAAGATTAAACAAATCGACATTTAACGTACGTGTTTTGGAACCGGTGGAATTCAGGTATTTGAAATGTTATTTGTCAAGTTAGGTATTTCAAAGGTATTTAAAAATCCCAATGTATTTCAAAATTTGTCAGATCAATATTTTGCCAATAAAAATTGTAAAAACATTTGACCAAAGATAAAAAAAAAATCGACATTGAACGAACGTTCCAAATAATAAAGATAATCCTGAAGAATCTTGAAAAAAAAATGTGCAGGTGAGAAGCGGCGAAACTGGCGATTTGAGGAATACCTTGAGAAGCGGCTTGGAAACTTCATTTCCGGTAATGTGTTGCCGATTCAATCCGATTCGTACGGACAAATTTTACGTCTCGAGTGCATGCGGCAATATTTTTGTCTGCACGACAAATACTAATGAATTTGCCCGTTTCATCGAGGGTAATTATTGCAATGAGAAAAAGAAAAAATGCACTGTTGGGATGGAGGATTAATTGACCGATTAATTGTGAAATCGATTAATTCGAAGAGCGGAAAAATGAGGTTAACACGATAGACGTGAGCATCGGTGGCGAATACATCGTTTCAGCCGGCAAAGATGCAGCTGTTAGATTGTACGACGCCGAAATGGGTAAGGTAAACGATATTTTTGAGCATCTGGCGAACGTATTCCGCGCTGATGTTTCCTCGATGACAAAATTCAATAACAAGCAATCGTAGAATCGCAATTCTGGAAAATTCGCTAGAAAATGGTCCCTATTTTTTGTCCTACGTTATGTCAACGATTTTTCCTGTTTATGCGACAAATCAATGATTCTCTGCGTCCACAGTTGATAACGATTTATCAGAAAGCCGAGGCTGACATGGTCGAAGAAAAAGTTGAAAAGTATCACAGAATGAGAATATTCGCCTCGAAGTTTCATCATTCCTATCCGGATTTGTTCGTAACTGGAGGCTGGGACGACACTGTCAGGGTAGAGTCAAGTATGAATGATCGTTGGTGAAAAATAAAACGTCATTTTTGTTATTGTTTCAGATCTGGGACGTTCGCGTTGGTAATGGCTCTGTAAGGTCGATTAAGGGGCCTCACATTTGCGGCGAAGCGATAGACACGAGAGTAAGAAATATTCGTTAATAATTTTTCGTTATATTTTAATTTAATTAAACAATTTAATTCAAATTTAATATTCTTAGTTATTCTATCCCTTAATTCGTTAATTATCCCCGGATCGTGAATTAAAATCGTGTCCCCCGACTTCAAAAATAGTGTTTTTAGAAAAAAAACCTGATGAGGGGTATTTTTAAAAGCTCTCTTTTCCAGACTTTAACTCCGATTGACCAGCAACTTTGGGAAAATATCCTAGACCAGGGTTGCGAAATTTTTTATGAAAAAGTAATACATTAACCATTACTTTTTTAATGACTAATGAAATTTAATGGTTAATAGAAATTATTTTCATCAACCATTAAAATTATTTTTATTAATCATTAAAATGTTATGGTTAATGGAAATTATTTTTATTAACCATTAAATGTTAATGGCTAATGAAAATGTAATTGCATTAAAAAAAAGTAATGCATTATTTGCAACCCTGCCCATTACAATGTAGTGTGTAATAAAAAAATTTCCATTACCCATTGCAATGTAATGTGTAATGGACAAAACTTTTATTGCAATTTTGGGAATGGAAAAATATAGATGGATAAATTTTTGCAATTTTGCATTACATTTTATTGACTTAGGACTCAGATTTTCACCTTAAATTCTAAAAAGCATCTATATTACAATTCTAAAAATCTAAGTCCTAAGTCAATAAAATGTAATGCAAAACTGTAATAATTTATTCATCCATATTTTTCCATTCCCAAAATTACAATCAAAGTTTTGTCCATTACACATTACATTGCAATGGGTAATGGAAATTTTTTCTATTACACACTACATTGTAATGGGCAGGGTTGCAAATAATGCATTACTGTTTTTCATGCAATTGCATTTTCATTAACCATTAACCATTCAATTTTAATGGTTGATGAAAATGCAAATGCATTAAAGAAAGTAATGCATTATTTGCAACTCTGTCCTAGACATATTGTACTATAAGATAAAAAAAAAATCATTAAAAAAAATCTTCAAGCCCATTTAACCCCTTAAGTATTAATTGCGAGTCTTAGAGTTCAAATGTATCCATATTGTTTAACAATTTCGTTAATTCATCATTCAATTTCTCTGGTTACTAATTTCAACGTTAATCAATCATTCTGTTTAATGAGTAACGAGCAATTTGTATGTCTTGAGGGAGTAAAAACGAGGATACTGACGAGAGAGTAGCGCCAACGAGGCGCAAATTAAAACTTGTGTTCGAGCTCATTCGACCCGAGTAACTTTGGCCGAGGGATCTTTTCTCGGAACAAAATTTATTAATAGGTGGTTGATAGGTATTTTGCCTCGGTCATAGTTATTCTCGCGGTACATATAAACGACGATGATGTACTCGCGCTTGGGAGTAATATAGACGTTTTTTTTCTCTCGGTTCCGCGCGACTTTGTTACACAATCTTCGTCCGACGGTATCGTTGTTTTTGTTGCAAAGGAAACTCACGTGTTGACCGGTTCTTGGGTGGTCCGTGGGAGTCTGCAGATATGGGACTTGACAAGTGGCAAACTGATAGAGACCATAGCGCCGGAAAATCGACCAACAACCCTTGATGGTGAATTTCTCTACGCGGTTCAATATTTCGATGGTGATCCTTACGGAGAGCACGTTGTCGTTGGCGGTTCGGGGACCGGCGAGGTCGAAATTATCAGTTTGAAGGAGAAAAGGGTACCAGTAGCCAAATATCACAAATAATAAAAAAAAAAAATTATTTCCATTTCAAATTAAATTTTTTTGTCTAATTTAATTAATTTGATTTTTGTTTAAATTTCAACTTGACTTAAGATTAAAAAGTATGAATTATCGTATTATCGAGTAGGAACTTCAAGGTCGAAGCTATCAGTTTGAAGGAGAAGAGGGTACCAGTAACCAATTATCACAAATTATTTTTAAAAACATTTATTTTAATTTCAAATTAAATTTTTTTGTCTAATTTAATTAATTTGATTTTTGTTTAAATTGGAACTTGAATTTAAGATTAAAAAGTATGAATTATCGTATTATCGAGTAGAAATTTCAAGGTCGGAGCTATAAGTTTGAAGGAGAAGAGGGTACTAGTAGTAAAATATCACAAATTTTTTTTTTAAATTACAACTTAAATTTAAGATTAAAACCGATGGTTCGCGGACCGCCAAGATCGAAATTATCAGTTTGAAGGAGAAAAGGATACCGCGGTAGCTAAATATGTATCACAAATAATTAAAAACAAGAATTTGATTTCAATTTAAAAGAAATTTTTTTTGTCTAATTTAATTAATTAGTGTTTTAAAATATGTTCTTGAATTTAAAATTAAAAAGTATGAATTATCGAATTATCGAGTAAGAATTAGAAGGTCGAAATTATCAGTTTGAAGGAGAAAAGGGTACCTGCAGTAGCCAAATATTACAAATAATTAATTTTGTTATTTATTTCAATTGAAAATTAAAAATTTTGGCCGCAATTAATTAACGATTATTTTTTTAATTTGTACTTGAATTTACGATTAGAAAGTATGAATTATCGAATTATCGGGTATGAATAAGGTCGAAATCATCAGTTTGAAGAAGAAAAGGGTATCAATAACCAAAGATCACAAGTAATTGAATAAAAACATTTTTTATTCAAATTAAAAATTAAAATTTTTTGTTTAATTTCATTAATTTAAATTACTAAAAAATTTGAATTTGAATTTATGTTTACAAAGTAATAATTATTGAATTATTGAATTATGAATGACGTTGAAATCATCAGTACGAAGGAGAAAGGTGTACCAGTAGCCAAAGATTACAATTGATGGAATAAATTGTTTTTTTTAAATTAAAATTTACAGTTAAAAATTTTAAGTAAATTAATTTAAAATACCAAAAAATTTGAATTTGAATTGAAGATTAAAAAGTATAAGTCATCGAATTATCGAGTATGAATAAGGTCAAAGTCATCAGTTTCAAGGAAAAAAGGGTACCAGTAGCTAAATATCACAAATAACGAAGAAAAGAAAATTTAGATTTAAATTTAGAATTAAAAATTCTGGTTCAAATTAATTAATTTAAAATACCAACAAATTTGAATTTGAATTTAAGATTAAAAAGTATGAATTATCGAATTATCGGGTATGAATGCAGTTATCAGTTTGAAGGAGAAAAGTGTACTAGTAGCCAAAGATCAAATTAATTCAAACAAAATTTTTCTACTCCACTTTTGAGTTAAAAATTTAGTTTGAATTAATTAATTAAAGATGCCAAATTAATTTGAATGCAAATTTAAGGATAAAAATCATGAATCAAGTTCTGAATGCTACAAAATTTGTAATTATGGATTTCAATAGCAATAACTTATTTTTACGGTTGTTCAACAGGTTATGGGAAGTTTCACGGTCAACAAAGCTGTCGTGACAATTGACAGTTGCAGAACCTCGATAGTATTCGGCGGTATGGAATCTGTCATCAGACTGGCCGATTACAGTTGACGATAGATCGTTGTCCAACATTCAAACAATAAAAATAGACGAAAAAATAAGATAGAAAAATTGTCTAATCATATTCTTCACATTCTTAAGGGGTTCTTGGTGCTTCTCTTTAATTTTATGCAAAAAAATAGCAAAAAATGAAGAGCAAAAAGAAAAAAAAAATCCAAGACGTAGGGGACGAATTAGATTTCGCGAGGAATCGTTGTAATTGCGAGAGAAGGGTGATAAAGAGCGAAAAGGGGTTGAAAAGGGTTTGTTGAATCGCTGAGGCGCTCGACGGCGATGCTCCCGTCTCTTTTCTCATAAATACTCATTTATATACGTATATGTATATAATATCGTCATCCGTAAAAACGTTAAGTCGAATGCGTCGAGTGATGCCAAAGTTAAATATAAGTTTGTGGCGGCAAGAGAGGAGCTTCCCCGACATTAGAGAGGCGCGAGCGTCGCGACGACGACGCCAATCCTGGACGGCCCGAAAGATCCAGTCTGTTCGTGCTCTTCGGCGGTGAACCGGCAATTATTAAACACAATCGTTAAGAACGAACGAATCTCCAGATTCGACGAATATTTGATCAAATATCGCGATTAAAAAAAAAAAAAAACAACCCCCCGAATCTCGATACGAAGAACCTAAATTTCGATATCTGCCAATTGTCGAAAAATCTTTCCATAATTTGTCGTCAAATTTCCATGAAAATTCGTGCCATTATTCTCACCCTCGATCTCGTCTAAATCGTCGCGTTTCATTTTTTCTCTGTGCGTCAAATAAATCTGTGATTTTGGGATAAAAAACATAGTGGATACGCGAGGACGAATTATTGAGGTATTTGAGTGATTTTTCCTTTTCCTCTTAATTTATAATACAATTTTCCAATTAGAATATTAATCCATAAATAATATTAATTTTTGACGATACTTTCGAGGAAATTCAATTTATGGCGGCTCTGGATCATTAACGCAAGGACCATTAAATGCTTTAAGTGCTTCAACTGCCATTATTGTTCATGGTTAATTTTTACATTGTGCTTTTACATCGCCAGAAGGGTGAATTTCGACCTCTCAAACTCGCTGAAAACCCGACGGTTTAACGACCTCTTACTTCCTCGTCGTCCCACACGTCTTGAAACGCGCACACACTCGCCTTTTCCCCATTTCGCACTGTATAGGATTGTTAGCTGCGTGGCCAAATACGAAATGGGAATTTTCGCCGGTGGAACGAGAGTAATTGTTCGCGGGCTCGGGCGAATTTGGCACAACGACAAAAAGTGTTAGAGAGAGAAAGAGAGAGAGAGAGAGAGAGAGAGAAAGAGATGCCGAAAAGCACCAAATCCGCAGTATTAATGCTTTCTTGCCGGCTTAAGGCGGTATTCTGGTCTAGAGAAATACATTTTGAGCGTTTTGTCGAGCTCGATAAAAAAAGTATATTTTTACCATTCTTTTTTTTACAACATATTTATTAATATTCTGACAATAAATTTAAAAAAATTCGGGAGAAAAAATTGAAAATTGAACGAGTTATAAGCTGGTAAAGTTGGAGCTACAAAAAAGCGTTTGCTGGCTGACACGATTGCGACCTTTCCAGTCATTCGATACAAAATTTAAAAAAAATTCTTTATTAGTAAGAATAATGTCGTTTTTAGCCGCTACCTCAGAGAAAACGGAAGAAAAAAATGTTCACAAAATGGCGGCTGTCTTAACAAAAAAAATGGCGCTTTTTGACTCTTTTTCATAGTTTTCATTTTTTTTACAATGGTAAAAAAAAATTTGGATACACAAGTGGTAGAGGCGATAGAAAATCGTACATTGAAGATTGGTAAAAAAATTGAAATAAATCATTTGAGTAGAACTTGAGATATGTCAGCCGTGTTGAGAAAAGTAGTTTTGAGTAAAACGTCTATTATAGTCCGATTAATTAACGTATGTTATTTGCTCCGACGTGACAAGCTTAGTTGCTTCATCACTAAAATAGCTATAACTCCGTAAATTATTGGCATTAAAAATTTGATTTTTTAAAAATTTTAGACCAAAATACCCCCTTAAAGTTACGCTGCGACGTACGTGACGGACATAATTGTCGCATCACTAAAATAGCTATAACTCTGAAAATTATTGGAATTAGAAAATTCCCTCTCGAAGATATATTCTTAAAGGTCTAAGCTTTATGAATATGCAAAAAAAATGTTTTTTTTTTCAAATTCTAGACCAGAATACTCCCTTAAAGTTAGGATCCGTCGTGACGAGCGTAGTTGCTGCGTCACTAAAATAGCTATAACTCCCTAAATTATTGAAATTCAAAAATGTCCTTTCGAGGATATATTCTTAAAGGTCTCAACTTTAAGAATATGCAAACAAAATTTGATTTTTTCATCAGAATTCTAGACCGGATACTCCCTTAAGCGTAACTTTAGGGACATTTTACCCCGTTGATGAAATTTCTACTCGCGCATTTCTGTAAATACATCAATTCCTTGAATATAAATAATGCACCATTTAAGAAAAATCGTTAAAAATCATTCTGCCCAAAAAATTAGCATCCAAAAATTTTTAAAGCGGTTCCCGAAAGGTCGAATCAATCATAATCAATGATAATTCGGTAAAATTTATTTTCCACGATAAATAAGAAAAATGTCAATCAGAGTGAACATTTGTCAAAGTGATTTTTATAAAAACCATTTTTATCAGGATGATCCAGCATTAGAATTCACCGATGAAAAAGCGAATGAGGAAATTTTTCGTTGCGAGAACAAATTGGCAGATGATATAGAAAATCGTACGTGAGTCTCACGACATCCGCCTATCGGACCGGACTCTATTTTTGATCGTCAATTCGGCAAGATTTTATTTTCGGATCTTGAAAATATACGCGAAGAGTGAGAGAAGGGTGCGAGAAAGAAAGTCTGTGATGTCAGGAATTAATTTTGCGTTCTGTTGGCAGAGAGAAAAAGTGAAGGAAAATTGATGGGGTTAGATCCGAGGCAGAAGAATTGAGAGATCGGTGGGAGGGATACATGAATATGGCCAGAAAGGAGCCAAGGGCAATCGCAGGCTGAATTTGACACGAGTATGTCATTTTCGTGAACATCTAGTCCGGGAGTCACGGTTTGAAATATGTTGGTACAAGTCTCATCAACGCTGAGACTCAACTCTGACAATCTTTCTCTTTCTCGGGCACTCACGAAGTCGGCACAGGGTGTGTATAAAAGCGCCGTCTTCTACTCCATTTAAAAATAGAAATAGCGCTATATTTAGGCGGCCTACACTCGGTATCCGGCCAAAAGGCTTTAGAATCTCGGACCGGCGGTGGCGCGTCTAGGAAATAAAAAAAAGACCGATCTGTCGAACTCGTTTGACGTAGATCAATTTTTATTCCCCTCCTCAAAACTCAATGATCAATGGGGAAATAACGACATGGAAAAGCGATCCAAATGCACATTCCATGGGGAATCCCGATAGAATCGATTGGATAAAATCCAATCGATTGGATAAAATCCAATCGATTGGATAAAATCCAATCGATTCTACACGGAAAAAAACGATCAGTGCACTGAGAAAAAAGTTCAGTTGAATCAACTAAATCCATTTAGTTGAAAAAAATTTAGTTGATTCAACATTAATTTGTTTGAAATAATGAAACTATAATTAATTCAACAAATGGATTTGGTTAACCATAAGATATGAGGTGAACGAAATTATATTTGGTCAATTTCCAGATAGAGTTTAGTCCAATTTACACGTTACTGAGTTGCTGTACAGAAATATTTCGTTGATTTCCAGTATATTTTAACTAAATAAATTTAACTGTAACAAAAAAAACAATTCGTATTTTCAATCACACAATTTATTTGGTACAAAGATATTTATTTGATTGAACTGAAACTTTGCCCATTCAAGCAACGATTTAACCGATTTAACTAAAACTTCCAGTGTATCTTTGTTGAATTACCAAAATGATCTCGTTGAACATCCGGAAACAAATATTTGGTTGAGTCAAACAAATTTTTGCATTTTCAACAAACATTTTTTCTCAGTGTGAGAAATGCTGAGATTCCCATTAATTTTTACAGTTTTCCCCATCAACATCGCCTCCTGGAAGGGCAAACATTGAAATGTTTCTTTAATACAATATACAGATGTCACATATGACATACTTACATGCCCTACGCGAAACGTTATATTTCTGTTGTATCCGGTGAACTTTTTACACATTTCACATTGTAAAAATTATCCAGGGTCTGTGAAAAAATTACAGTGTACGTTGTAAAAATTGAAAAGAACGTAGTATATTTTGCGGTACGTTTTTTATTTTTCACTGAAAATACTGCAATTTCTAAAATAAATTATAGTTTAGTGAAACCTTTCGATATTTGAATAAATTCCAATTTATTCAAATATTGCAATAAACCGTTATTTATCCTCGCTCAGGCTCATAACTACGAGGGCTTGTACTTGACCAATTGATCGTGAGATTGATTAATGAAGCGAATTTAGTTTAACCGCGACACCGAAATGCAATGGTGATCCGTTAAGAAAATGTAGTCTTCAGTCCATAGGACTGCTCGACCACAGAGCGCGGGTGATGTTCCAGCAATTGTATGTCAATTGAGGACGCCGATGTTGGTAATACATCGGACCTTATAGGTGCTCGGTGGCTCTCTCGCTGGCGCGAGCGGGCGCGCCGTCCGCCGCCATCTAGCGGATCTCGGGCGAAATGCAGAGATCGTGGCCCGCCGCGGGTTGTCCCGTTACAGTGCCACACTGTAAAAATTGAAATTGACGTTGCATATTTTACGGCGCACATTTGATTTTTCACTGGGAACACTGCAATTTCTAATTATGTGCTTTGAACATTCTACAGAGACCATTGTAAATTTTACAGTTCAAACACAGTGGATTTCGTCGTTTCTGCTTGTTATTTCTACTTTTTCATTTTTTGCGGTGAACATTGCATTTTTTACAGTGTAAATCAGCATTTGTAATGGTTTGAAAAGTAGAAACTACATTAAATCCATTAATTTATAATGGATTTCCAGTAAAACGCCTGAATTACAGTTCTGAACCGTATATTCTGCATTGAATTCAGTAATTTTTTAAATGTTACACATGAAATGTCACTGATCATTTTTTTCCGTGTATCGGAGAAAGTGTCTTCGAACTTTAGTATCCATTTTGACAGACAACTTTTCTCGTGAGTTAATTCAGGAAATTCCGAAGAATTTTCGGGCAGACACGAGAGGCGTGAAAGCAGGGAGAGTTTGTGCCACGAAGATAAGTTATGGGCCCTGAAACCTGCTTTCACGAAGAGTCGAAAAAGTTCGAGAGTAGCACAAGTAGCCCAAGAGCGAAAGATTTCTCGGACGTACGGACCTAAAAGCTCCTATTTTTAGTCCCGAAGTATAGCGCGCGCGCAAACGAACACGCACGCGGCTTTTTTGATAAAAATTGGTGCTGTGACAGCTGCCCTCCCCCCTCGTCTTCCCTTTGCCGCATCGTGATTTAAACACACAAACCATCGACGCCCTACTGAGAAACTTTTTTGACAGAACCTGAAACGTGTTTATGAACATTCGTAACCGGAGGGGACGGCTGGGTTAATATATTTTCCTTCCAAGTCACAAAGTGCAGTATCGAGTTCGTACGTCACGATATATCTGAGTTTCCAGACGCCAAGATTTTGTTATTCCGAAGGGAGGCGATGATTCATCTCATTTTGATGAAAATATGAATTTTCATTTGATAATCGAATGTTTCTTCAATTGATGGCAGAGGGACCGAAGAGAAGGAGAACGATGATTAATCTCATTACAAGGACAATTCGAATTTTTATTTAATGATCAATCAACCAATCAATTATGATACGTACATTCCATGTCATATATCGACTGATAGTTTAAATCGACCCCTTTTCAATTTCGATTAAATTTGGTCAGTAGTTTTCTTTTATCATAAAACAAAGTTATACCAGAGGAAAAAAATTACAAATTTTTTTTTACAAAGTTATGTAAAATTCAAAATTTCACAATTTTTTCAATTTTCCAAGTTTATTTTTTAGATACCTCAAAAACTATTATAGTTATAAAACATAGTTCTGGGTTCGTCTTAAAGAGTATACTTGGGGATACGACATAAAAATATGACGAATTTATTTTTTCGAAAAATGATGGATTTGGAGAATTTTGAGTTTTTTTAAATTGTGAAAATCCACGATCAACATTAGATTTTTGGTTCACTTTTTTATATAATATACTTTGTACTGATCTTAAAAGATCCTTAAATTTTCAGAAAGTTATTTTTTTTCAAAAATATGAGTTTTTAAATGTTGGAAACAAAAATGTTTTTTTGTCTAAGTTAAATAAAGTTGAACAATCATGTAATTTTATAATTTTGAGCAGGGATAATTATATGATTGCTCAACTTTACTTAACTTGGAAGTAAACAAAAAATCTTGATTCCAAAATTCCGAAATTCATTCCTTTCAAGATCAGTACAAGATATTATATAAACAAAATTGAACTAAAAATTTAATGTTGATCGTGGATTTTCACGATTTTTAAAAATTAAAAATTCTCCAAATTCATCATTTTTCAAAAAAAAATTACGGAATATTTTTCTTTCGTAGCTCCAAGTATACTCTTTAAGACGAACCCAGAACGATTTTTTGGTAACTATAATAGTTCTCGAGATATTTAAAAAATAAACTTAAAAAATAAACTTAAAAAATTGAAAAAATTGTGAAATTTTGAATTTTCGAGAAAAAAAACTTAGTTTTTTTCCTTTGGTAGAACTTTGTTTTATGATAAAAGAAAACTTCTGACCAAATTTTATTGAAGTTGAAAGGGGTCGATTCCAACTATCGGTCGATTTGACATGGAATGACCCACGGTCAATGCCAGAGAGACTGAATAAAAGTAGGACGATGATTAATTTCATTATAACGAAAATTTGCATTTTTATTTGATGATCAATCGAATTCAATCGAATGTATCTGCAATTATTGATGGCAGAGGGACTGAAGAAAAGGAGGACGATGATAAATCTCATTATAATTAACGAATCGAATGTATCTTCAATTATTAATGGCAGAGGGACCATTCAAAATCAATTGATACCCAGTTCTATTATTTAAAATCAATGCTTTTTTTTATTGCTCAGGCCCAATCGATAAAAATATGAAGAATCAATTGGAGAAACAATTGGTTATCCAGATAATACCGAAATATTTTTACATTTCGAACGAAAGACTCGCCTATCCAGGCTAAAAAATATCAGAGATCAATTTTTTTGAATTTTTTTATGAAACCTTGAAATCTTGAATTTTTTTGACCTTGTCAATGACAGAGATGCAATCGAGTGATCGAGAGCACGAGATTGGCGATAACGAGCAGTGAAAAATGTCGCAACCTCCATCGAAGCCACCTGGAGGACCAGGAGGATGGCCCGTGCGACAAAATGCGCCGAGCCCTTTTCGGCCTGCATCGCCCTACTTGCCCTGTCCATCACCGCATCAACAGCAATTCAATCCGATGAGCCAGAATCCACGCTCGCGCGGACCGACACCGGTTCATCAGTACCATCATCATCAAACGACTCATCCAATGTCACCGTTGAGTTATCCAGGCGGTATCACCCATCCCATGAGCCCTGTGCCGATATCACCGGGTATGTCACCTGTACTTGGCTGTCCGACAACCGGTTACATACAGTGTCCACGACCAAGATGGCCGTCACCGGTTACATCCGGAAATCCAGCACCGAGGCCTTACATACCGAACCAAAGACCTCAGGTTTGTAAATCGATTGATAATTCACAAAATCCGCTTGCCCGTGAAAAAGAAGGCCTTTTGCGAAAGAAGTACTTTTAAGTTTTTAAGTGACTCAATAGGATGTTAATTATTTCTTCAGTTTTATGTTGAAGTCGAAATATATTTTGAATTTTCCTTAATTTATACTAGAATTTATAAGAATTAATTTCAGGATAAGTAAATCGATGTTATGATTGTTAAGGGAAGAGATTTTACCAAAAAAGTGTTTTTGAAGATTTTGCGACTTTGAAAGATGATGAATTTTCCGTCAATTTTTCATTGAAGTCGAAATTTAATTTTACCTTTCCGTAATTATCCTCGAAATTAATCGAATTAATTCCATGATGAGTAATTCACTGATCATTAATTAACTTCGAGAAGTTATTTTGATTGTTGGAGGAAAAGATTTTACGATGGAAGTGCTTTTCAAGATTTTGTGATTTGGTAGAATGATAAATATTTTCTCAACTTTCTGTTGAAATCGAAATACAATTTGAACCTTCCTCGATTATTCTCAAAATTAACCGAATTAATGCGATGATAAGTAATTCAATGATAATTAATTAATTTAAAGAAGTTGTTTTGATCGTTAAGGGAAGAGATTTTACTAAAGAAGTGCTTTTGAAGTTTTTGTGACTTTGTATAGGATCATGAATTTTCCTTCAATTTTTCGTTGAAGTTTAAATTTAATTTGATCTTTCCCTAATTATCCTCGAAATTAACAAAATTAATTCGATGATGTGTAATTGACTGATAATTAATTAACTTCAAGAAGTTGTTTTGATTGTTGGAGGAAAAGATTTTGCGAAGGAAGTGCTTTTCAAGATTTTGTGATTTGGTAGAACAATGAATTTTTCTTCAACTTTTCTGTTAAAGTCAAAATAGAACCTTCTCCAATTACTCTTAAAATTAAACGGATTAATTCGATAATAAGCAGTTCAATAATAATTAATTAACTCAAAGAAGTTGTTTTGATTGTTAATGGAAGAGATTTTACGAGGGAAGTGTTTTTGAAGATTTTGTGATTTTGTAGGATGAAATTTCCGCCAACTTTTCGTTGAAGTTGAAATATAATGTGACCCATCGCCAATTATCCTCGAAATTCAACCAATTAATTCGACAATAAGTAATTCAATAATAATTAATTAACCCAGAGCAGTTGTTTTAATTGTTAAAAGAAGAGATGTTACGAAGGAAGTGCTATTCAAAATGTTATGATTTGGTAGAATGATAAATTTTCCTTCAATTTTCCGTAATCAACTCAAAGAAGTTGCTTTAATCGAGGAAGTGCTTTTCATGATTTTGTGACTTGGAATTTTTTCTCCAACTTTTCGTTGAAGTTGAAATATCATGTAACCTATCCCCAATAATCCTCGAAGTTAAACCAACTAAATCGATAATGAGTAATTAACTTAAAGACGTTGTTTTGATCGTTAACCCCAATGTTGGCCCATTATCGAGGTCCCCTCTTCAAACTGAAGAATGAAGGTTCTATTTTTCTCCTCTCAACATAGTTGAGGGATAAATGGTAAAATAGACACGATCGTTGCTATTTTTAGAGTCCCATGGAAAGTGGCTTTGGTTCACCGGTGCCTTGTGGCCCTCCGGAGTATCTCATAGCGCCCTACAGATCAGGGGATTACGAGTACGTCGGTGTACCGCTTGATCCATCGCGAAATGACGACGACGCCGAGAGCGGACCCAGCACCGCCGAAATAATCGCGAGTCAGAGTCAAGATTACGTGGATGAGAAATTGGCCGAGTATCAAGCAACGATACAACTTCTACAAGGTAAGTTACAACGTCGTTTCAAACCGTTTTATAACCATTTTCTGAGCAATTTCGACCGAATTTTCGAACTTTTTTTTGTGTTTAGCATCAATCATATATTCGAGAATAAGAATTGATGTGCAATAATTTCAAATCATGGATGATTTTGTTTATGCGCATAAACAAACCTCAACCCTTTGTGTCACACATTTTTCCTTCAGTCCAATCGGCTTGAAAGTCATTACTCAAGGGTTTTTGGGGTCACTGATGACGAATCTGACATGAGTTCCGAATTTCAAAATTCAAAATAGCGGATCCAATATGGCGGATGAAAATCCGCGAAACGGTGCAAATATGATGAAAATGTATATTCTTGGATTTTTGGGGTCGCTGATGACGAACCTGAGCTCCGAATTTCAAAATTCAAATTGGCGGATCCAAAAATCTAAGAATATACATTTTCATCATATTTGCACCGTTTCGCGAATTTTTATCCGCCATATTGGATCCGCTATTTTGAATTTTGAAATTCGAAGCTCAGATTCGTCATCAGCGACCCCAAAAATCCAAGAATATACATTTTTATCATATTTGCACCGTTTCGCGAATTTTTATCCGCCATATTGCATCCGCCATCTTGAATTTTGAAATTCAGAGCTCAGATTCGTCATCAGCAACCCCCAAAACCCCCGAATTTTACGCCGATTGGACTAAAGGGAAAATGTGTGACACAGAGGGTTAACGATAAAAATTAATTTATAAATAATAAAAAACAATTCAGTCATTTCAATCAGTGCAAAACTTAATTTCCATTTGAATTGAATGTTGAAGTATAGATCTTATTGAAAAAATACGTTTTTTCAAACAGAATCATTACATATTTATTTTTTATTACGATCCCTTTTTTTCTCTCGACTCCTTAACTCCAATTTATTTCTTCTTGGAAGAAATACATTGAAATATGACGAGGATTTTTCACGATTATTGTGAATATTGAAAATCTTGACAAGCATTTTGAATTGAATGGACTTTGAATGACACGATCTCGATTTTTGCGAAAACAATTCATAAAGGTTGAGCAACTCGATGCAGTGTAAAAATTAGGATAACAAGCGAGATTCTCTTGTCTCAAGAGACGATCATCAATGAACGCCTCTCTCTCTCTCTCTCTTTCTCTCTCTCCCACGAGGCGTCAGATTGTGTGACGAGTTGGCGGTTGCCAACTCGGCGGAGACGTGATTAACCCCAAACAAATATGAATCAAAATCCCAACGCAAAGGCATGAATTCGTCGAGATGAAAAAGCATTTGTCGTTGTCTCAGAAAAAAAAAACATTGCACAAACCAGCCGGACAAAAATGATTTTCAATCATTGGTCAAATTAATTTTTCACCCATTATTAATTATTAATCTTGCAAAAATAATTTCCGCAATATTAATAATTAACAATGAAGAAATAAATCGATTGATAATGAAGATAAAATTAATTTTACCAATGCTTGGAATTATTTTTGTCTGGCTGACTAGTGCAATGTTTTCTTTTCTGCAAAATTAATAATGTAAAAATAATTTTTTCTCAATTTAATATAACAATTAAAAACGCTAAATTTAAAACTATTTTGAAAAAACAAAAATAAACATCAGGTTTTTTTATCTTTACGAAACAAATTGTTTAGCCTGTTTAAAAAAATTATTTTGAAATTATTACAACGATTTTTTTAAACAATTATTTTTAATGTTTAAGAAACCTTGAGCGAGAGTCTCGACACCCAGAAGCAAATAATAAATTTGACCGAGTTCAATATTTGACTCGCACTCTACAAACATTTGTGCAGGTCAAATATTTCGGTCTGACCATTTTTAAATTACTGGCCTGACCTTCACGGACTGAATCCCCTTAAAGAAAGAGAAAGTGAGACAGATAAAGAGACAGCAAAAGAACGGGGAAAATGCCAGCGATTATTTCCCTTCGTCTATTGTTAATTGTTAATCCTTAATTGTTATTGCCAATCACTGTCACTCGTGCCAGAGACAAATCACTGAAAATTATGTAAAATCAACAGTAGCGTGTGTATGTACAAAATAATCATTGACTCGACGTTGTTCGAGCACACCTTGACTATATATATGAGGCATTCCATGCCAAGTCGACCTGAGTATGACCCTCGACCTCGCTGATTTCGTTGACGATTTTTTGTATGATTCTTCCAACTCAAAATAGCATTCAGAATTTTTTTTCAGATTTTTAACACCAAATTTGAGTACGTTATGATTTTTTGAACATTTTTTTCGAAAACCTCGAGGGCCGTAATTTAAAAATCTGAAAAAATTCTCAAAAATCCGGTGTCAAAAATGAAAATTTTTGACCCAAAATTCATGATGTCCACCTCGATTTTAGGTTTATATGAAGAAAACGTAAAAAAAAAAATAAATGTAGAAATTAACCAACTATTTTTGGAAATTATTGGTTAACGACAAAAATTATCAAGCCACTTTTCACGGTAGATCAATTTCTGCATCTATTTTTTTTACGTTTTCATCATGAAAACCTAAAATCGAGGTGGAAGAGAAATCCTGGACATAATGAATTTTGGGTAAAAAATTTTCACTTTTGACACCGGATTTTTGAGAATTTTTTTAGATTTTTAAATTACGGCCCTCGAGGTTTTCGAAAAAATGTTCAAAAAATCATAACGTACTCAAATGTGATTTTAAAAATCTGAAAAAAATTCTGAATGCTATTTTGGGTTGGAAGAATCATATAAAAAATCGTAAACGAAATCAGCGAGGTCGAGGGTCACTGTCAGGTCGGCTTAGTATAGAATGCCCCATATATATGCGAAATAAAAGAGATAATAGCGATAAACGAGCTGACACACCGTGTTCGTTGGGCATTTTATAAATAGAAATGACAGTGCACCTGCCTTAAGCCATTCACATTCGCGATTCGCGTCGCGGTTTACTCGGACTCTCGTGATCATCGTTCCTATTTTTCAGCTCAAACATATACTTTCAAACTCGTCGCTCCGTGGCCAATGATCCGATACTTCGCGCATCGATAAACCTATAAAGATCCACTGACCGCAGATTTAAAGTTGCCATCGAACGAATTGGCACGAGAATCGTAGGAATAAAAATCAAATCATAAAAAACAGCACTCTAACTTTGAAAATTTTTGATCTATCGAGCTGAAACTTTTTGCACAAATGCACTAGATGACGAAAATGTTTGGAATTTTTTTTTTTTAATATTTACCGACAGGATTAAAATGTAAAAAAAAAATTGGAAACACAAATGCTCTCAAGCAATGTGATCTCAAAATTGTCAACGTACACTGCGACCTCGATAATCGGAATTGTGCGGGAAGAAGTGGGCAAGAAGTGGGGTTGCGCACATTGCACAGAACCGTCTCTGCGCCGCTGGTGGCTGACGGCGGCCTGACGCGATTGGCTTGGCGCTTCTCCCACTACGCAGCAATTGCAAAGATCGAGGTGTCGAGAATCGAGATCGCAGTGTATTTGGATTTTGATTTTTACTAAAAAATGCTGATTTTTTCTCTACTTTTCTTCAATTAAATTAATTTAAATTAGTTGAATTAAATCATAAAAAATTAATAAATTAATAAAATAAATAATAAAAATATAATTAATGAAATAATAAATTAATAAATTTAAATGAATTAAAAATTAATTTGAATTGATATTGTATAATTGACACGAATAAGCAGCATGTTAAGAAATTTTTTTAATTAAATTACTGAAATGGTTGAAATTTGAAAAAAATTGAAAAATTTCGAAAACGTAAATATGTAATTGACGTGGCTCGAAAGACGGAAAATCTTTTCTCAATCGTTGGTTCCTTGAACCACGAGCCTCTGGCTAAGTAATCGTTGGATCTCGTCCAAAACATTCGCGCAGAGACTCGTCTGCATTTTACGAAATTGCCTCGTCTCTGGTATTCGAAACTCGGCGCGAACGGCCAAATTAATTTGGAATTTTCACGGAGAAAATTCAAGAATAACGCAAAGAGGATTGCCGAGATTGCGCTCTAAATATTGCAACGTTCTCATTTGTAAAATTTGAAAAAAAAAAAATTGTACGATATTTATGAAATTATTGGGAAAATAGGCTTTGGAAATCGGGTCACGGTCGAGGTCGACATCAACGCGGTAATTTGCATCATTTGCAATAAGCCCCGCGGTCGTTTGATCTAGGGGAGTGATTCATATAAACCCATATTCGTGGGAAAAGTGTGTGTAAGAGAGGGACAAAGAGAGAAGCAAAAAGAAGTTTTGCGTAGGTGCTTTTACAGGATAAGTTCCGGCTCTCGTTTACGACCGTAAGAATAATTTTCACGGCTCTGACGAGAGAGCAGAATATATCTGTACACACTTCGCGACGTGCCCAAGATTACGGCCCATAAATGCAATCTCCAATGCACGTACATTCGTTGCAACGATAAGACGAAGAGCGCGTCGTGGGCGCAATCGGAAATAGCATCGGACGAGGATCCGGGATTAAATTTGTAAATAATAATGCGCGGTGAAGTTGCTTTCCGACGATTTTCCGTGCAACACGAGCTTTCGAGAAACAAATGATTCCTAAATTCTTAATTCATTGCCTTTAGAGGAGATTCGAGCCCAAAAGACTTGCCCATTTTCCTTTTTCGTTCACCTTCGAAAGCCATTTTATTTCTGGTAATTTCTGTTCCACAGTTGTAAGGATCTATTACGAATTTCGCTTGCCAAATGAACATTGATATCATTGATATTGATATTGATATTGATATATTGATATTGATATTGATATTGATATTGATATTGATATTGATATTGATATTGATATTGATATTGATATTCATATTGATATATCGATATTGATATTGGTATTGACATTGATATTGATAGTGAACATTGATATTGATTTGTTGATCACAAATTATTCGACAGAATGGGAAATTGATTGAAAATATGACGAGACAAAATGAGGAGTTGGAAATCGTCTTCATTTCATTTTAATGAATTTTATTTTTAAATCAAAACGTATTAATTTTGCGAATATCGTATTATTGAACTTTTTTAATTTTGAATCATCGTAGTGTCAACTTTGGGCAATGGCATGTAAAATTCATTTTAAAAATTATTTTAAACGTTTTTGCCGATGGAAAGTTTTTACGGACAATTTTAGAATTTAGATTAACGAAATTGTAATAAATAATTCATAATAGAATATATTATTATATTATATTTAATTTTTCCTGTTATTTTTGAATCATGCACTTCCTTCATATGAAAATCTTTTTATTTTTCTAATTTTTATTTTACAGTTTTCAGGATCGATTATGCATTTCATTTGTCAATTAAATTGAACATTGACATTAATTAATTCATCACAAATTACTCGACTGAATTGAAAATTCGTTAAAAAGGAGACGAGAAAAAACGAGAACTTCCAAATCACCTCGATTTCGATGTAGTCGATTTTTTTTCAAATCAGACGTAATTTTGCGAATGTTGTAATTTTGAACTTTTTAAACTTTGAATTATCGTAGTGTCGATTTAAATGAAATTTAAAATTCAACTGAAAAATTCGTTGAAACGCTTTTGCTGATGGGAAATGTGATTATCGTTACCGATACTTTAAAAAAGAAGTTATAAAAAATTATTTATAATATTTTATGTTATAATTTATAATAAATTAAAAAAAATTTACGAAAATTAGGATAAAAATGATTGAAGCGAGATTTTTTGACAATTTTTTTTTTCTCTTTCTGTGGTAAAAAAATCGTCCAAAGGGAGATCGCGAGTTGTCGAACGCGTCGTTCCAATCTGAATTTGCAAGCCTCCGTGAAACGATCGTTTCTCACGGGCTGACACGCCGCTGGATACACGTCCCTCTCCTTCTCTCTCGCGGAGAGATACCTACTTAATATATTCCAGCTCTCTTCGCGCTTTATACGTAGCAACTCAACCGGTCGTACCCCAATATATATACCTTTCCCGATGTGTGTCGCCCGTTTCTCCCCGACAAACCCACTATCGTTTCTCATACAATACGATCATTTACCATTCAGCTTTCAGCGTTGCCAACCGAATTTCATGATTCCTTTTCTCCCTTTTTTTTCTCCCGAGCTTTCCACCCACACACGAGGGTGCGCATAAATTTCACGGTGAAATTATCGCCTTTCTCTGTGATGCAGACCTCACGCACTCTCTGACATTCCCAACAGAGAGAACGAGTTGATTAGGTTACAAAAATAATGGCATTTATTGTTTCTCATCGTCTTACGTGAATGATCAAGGAAAACATTATCCTGCACCATTGGAATGAAATTTTAGCAAATCAAATTGATGGAAGTAATATTCAAAAATAATTACAAAAATAGTTAGTTTAAAAAATAATTATAGTCAATGTTTTCCATCGTCTTACGCAGATGATAAATAAAAACATTATTCTGCTGCATTAGAATGAAATTCTTGCAAAATAAATTTCCAGAAGTAATTTACAACAGTAGTTTACAACAATAATAACGATCAATGTTTTCCATCGTGTTACGTAGATGAAAAATAAAAACATTATACTGCAGCATTAGAATGAAAATGGTTAGTTAACAAAAATAATGATAATCAATGTTGCCCATCGTCTAACGTGGTTGACAAATAAAATCATTATCCTGCAGCATTTGAATTAAAACTTTTGCAAAATAAATTGATAGAAGTAATTTACAAAAATAGTTAGCTTAAAAAAATGACAATCAAAATTTAACTGATCGATTAATTGATTAATTGAAGGGTTTTAATGCCCTGCCCTGCCTGCTAAAATTTAATGACCTGTTTCAAATTTAATTTTTAATTTAATTGAATTTAGATGAAAAATAAAAATGAAGAATTCGATCATTCTTAATTTATATAATTATATATTAATAAAATAATATAAGAAAGAGAGAGACGCATGTGTTCCATCGAACACATAAATTAGGGGAACGTTACGCGACAGTGCTCTTTTATGCCGTGCACACAAATAGTAAAAAAAAAAAGGCCGCAGGCTACAATATATCGCTTTATTGCTATCGCCATCAATTCCCACTCCCAAACATTTTCCTCAATTCAAATCCCATTTGCCTCACATTTTATCCGTTGTTTACAAAAAAAAAAAAAACTATCGAATGTGATCACTAACGAGGATCGTATTAAGAGGTTCTTTGTTCAAAAACAAACGAATTACACGAGCGATATATTTTTTCAAGCTAAACAAAATTGTGTCTATTCTGCTCGATTGCACTGTAATTCCACTGCTTCCGCGGCTCAAAATTCCGCATATAAAAATTTTCGTTTTTGAGGAAAGATAAAAGGGAAAATACTACACAATAAAAATGTTAACTTGGAAATTCTGAATAAGATCCTAATCGGGATAGAAACGTAAAGAAACATAAATCATTAAAAAAAATTGGCCAAATCGTAAGCCCTCTTCTCCAATCATCGCTCCCATGTAATCCCACTTCCGTAATGGAAATTGTAAGTTGCATGGGACGGCGACGAAGGGGAGGGAAGGGGAAGCGAGAGGTTACGAAATTGTGTTTCTCGCTCGGTCTGTCGGGGTCGCGACTATAGAAAGTCTCTCCCAGTCGTTGGAAATTTGTGGGTCAATACCTCCAGTACGGACACACACGAGCAAACGAGCGAAGAGCACAAAACGAACACGCTCGTGCGTCAAAGAGAGCTCTCGAATAAAGCGCGCACTCGACCCTCTCTCGGTAGCGTTGCGGCGAGCGTTAATATCAGCTTTGAGCAGCCGGCAATCATTTACCAGCGACGTATATGTGTAACGATTAATCGACGATTCCTTAACGAGATGCATTGAGAAAAAATGCACGTTCCGTATAAGACTCGAATGTTTTTTCCCTCCTTTTTCTTACGATATTGCGAGGCTCGTTTCTTTCTAATTGCGACATTGATATGTCCATTGGATCGAAAAATTGACTGATTTTTTTTTTATATTTCAAATTTCAAAGAGAAACGATATCCAAAAATAGAGCCCTCTTTTTTTATTTTTTAAAAGCTTAATGGTTTTAAGTCCTCTTTTTTGTCCATCAGATGGGTTCGAAAAATGGGCTGATTTTTTATATTTTTTTGTATTTCAAATTTCAAAGAGAAACGATATCCAAAAATAGAGCCCTCTTTTATTATTATTATTTTTTAAAAGCTTTTATTTACAGTTTCACCTGTCCCGGTGTCTGTCTGTAATCAAATCTTGCAAGTTAAATTTGACCCACTTCCCGGTTTCCGATTGAGTTAAATTTGTCATGCATATGTAAATCGGATGACAATGCAATATTATCACAAAAAAATTGCAAATTTTTTGCAAAAAAAATGTTTCGCAAAATTGTTTGCAAAAAAATTGTTTTGCTAAATTTTGTCTACAAAATGGTTTTAAGCAATCGATTTGCAACATTTCTCTACGAAAATTTTGCGCAACAGTCTTTTTCCAAAAAAAATTCTGAAAACATTTTTTTGCATAAATTTTGCAGAAAAATGTTGCAAATTAATTGTGTGAAATAATTTTGTCTAACAAATTTTGCAAAATAATTTTTGTGCAAAAATTTTTGCAAAAAATTATGTGAAACTGGATATACATTACTAAACTAGTTATTTAACATCATAAATACTAAAAAGTAAAAAATAAACAAACGAAAAAAATTTTTTTTAAACAATTAGCTTTTATTAGTAGTTAATAAAAAATAACTAAAAAGTTAAAAATAAAGCTATTCCGATTGGAAATAAGTTTTCAAATAAAAGCGTGTTACATTTTAACAGCAAGAGAAAAAAGAGGGTGTAACACGCTTTTATTTGAAAACTTATTTCCAATCGGAATAGCTTTATTTTTAATTTTTTAGTTATTTTTTATTAACAACTAATAAAATGTTGTTTAAAAAAAAAATGTCGTTTGTTTTTTGCCAATCAGATGGGTTCGAAAAATGGACTGATTTTTTATATTTTTTTGTATTTCAAATTTCGAAGAGAAACGATAGCCAAAAATTTTATATTTTTTTTATATTTTATGTTTTGAAAAGAAACGATATCCAAAAATAGAGCCCTCTTTTTTGTCCCGTTTACTGTAGATGTGGCTACATTTACACAATAAAAAACTGCGATAACCCGAAGCATGAGCAAATTGCCACTTCGATTAGATAAGAATCTTCGCGGAATGCTCGATGGCAATTTTCTTGCCTCATTCTGTCCAGAATGATCATGAACAGAATGTCGATGATCATTCTGGATCATGGACAACGACTGACTGACACTATAACATGTGCGTTATTCCCGATCAGCAAACGCCATGACCCTGACCACCATCCATTTTTAACCCGGGATTTATGTGCCATTTTTTTTTTTTTTTTAACTCATGACAATCATAAAATCCATGAAAATCTAGCTTACAAAAATAAAAAGCCTAAATTTGTTCATCGAAAAAGTGCAAAACGACTGAAAAAAACATATTTTTTATGAAAATTCATAAAAATTTTGATTTTTTGAAAAAACTATTGGTATATTCGTGTTCAGGGGGGAAAAATACATCGATATGAGACCCAAAAAAACAATTTTTTTTTCGCATTTTAACCAAAATTCAGTTGGTTTACTAAAATGGTTGTAATTTTTTTTCTGGACAGAATTGCGGCTTCAACATTAGCTCATTCTCTTCATAATCGTTCAAGCTTCAAAACCTCACTTGGTTCATCCGATTCCGATCATTGGCAGATTTTTAAAGTTCGACCATCGATTTTTGCTAATTTTTGAAGGCCCCTTTCTGTTTTTTTTTCGACAATTTTCAAAGTGCTCTCATTTCTACAAAAATTAAGTTATCGGAATGAACCAAACGCCATTCTCTAAGATTAGTGACAGCCTTTAAGTACGAAGAAGATTTTTTTTAATCGGCTTAACCGAAGTGAACTTATGAACAGTTGAAATTTCGCCGTTTTGAGGTTTCTAAAAAAAATGGACCGAAATTGAGCAAAAGTGTTTTTGATGAAAATTCGAAAAAATTTCGATCTTTTGGGAAAACTATTGATAGATTGCAAACTTTTTTTTCGTTTCATGGATCAAAAAAGACATCCACGTGAGGGTGAAAATTTGTCTCCGATAACAAAAAACGAATTAATTGAAATTGATCGACCGAATGAAAAAATATCTACGCGAGTCCGTTTTTTTTTTGTCATCTTTCGATGTATTTTTTGTATTAATTAGGTAAACAGGAGGAAGTCGATCGTCCCCATCGCGATATTTTAATATGACAATTAATGTAAATACCAGGGTTTCCATTGAGGTAAAAAAATATGGTCAGAAATGAGATTAACATTAGAGAAGAAAGTAAAGCTCAGATCGTCTATTTATTCGCGGTAAAAAATATTTTTTAATCAGATCGACTTGTAGGATTTGAAGAGAACAAAATATGAAGAAAGTTTACTCACCGAGTGATGCAGTCGACGAATAAAGCCTGAAAAAAAATACACTCGCGATACTGACGAAACGGAAACGCGACCACGGGGTTTAAAAAATACTTTTTCAAATTGATAAAAAAAAAAGTTTAAAAAATACTGCACAGTAATCCAAAATGCGTTCCAGCTCCGGAAACCTGCAACATAAAAAAAACGTTGTAATAAACCTCAATAAAAAAATTGGCCTTTACAGGAAAGGCCAATAAATTTAAAAAAAGTGTTTTTGATTAACATTCATGGAAATTTTGATTTTTTGAAAAAATTATTGGTAGATTCGTGTTCAGGGGGGATAAGTACATCGATGTAAGGTCTGGAAAAAAAAAATTTTTTTTTGCATTTTGCTTAAAATCTTAGTCAGAATCTAGACAAGAATGAAATATGAGTGATTATTTGGCAATCTTTGACAAATATTTCTTTTTATTCAAAGTTATTATTCGAGTGTTTGCTCTCAACATTCGTGTAGTCGTAGAAATTGTGTAACAAGATGAATTTATTTATATTCGCGATAAGTGATTTTTTATATCGATGCTTTCAGTTTGTATCAATAATGCGGGTTAATTGACCGTTCTATATCCGTGATATTTCCCTGCTACTTGAGATAATGTATTCAACTGTTCATGTAACGCCGGAGGATTGAGAATTACAATATCCAAAGGCTGTATTCTCATGACAAACAATGCGCTCATCGCTTCGAATTAACTCTACTTCACTCTTCGGTGCAACGAAGAAGAAAAAAATATTGCCACTCACACAGCGAATGCTCTTGTTTGTATTCGGGCGAATATATAACTTATACAAGGGGGAGCTATTTTGTGTGAGTTTGACCATTTCGTTGTCGCGACACCTCGATAATTCTCAATGACCTTCCAAAATTTCTTGACGTCACTCGATTGCGAAACATCGTTCGGAGAACTTTTAGGGTTACGAATAAGCGGAGTTGCCGAAATTATAATGTAAAAATAATGCATTATTTATTTTAGAAATAATGAAAATTCTATGATAGAAACATTAAGCATTATTTTTGTAATGAAAAATGTGAAACCCAACGATTATGCATTAAACTAATAATGAATAATGCAAAAAACGTAACATTATTCATTACACCAGTAATGGGTAATTCAAAGTAAAAAAAAAATTTCATTACTATAGTAATGAATGGTACAAAACCGAAGAATAATGCATTACTTTGAGCAATGCATTACATTGAGTAATGCATTACATTTAGTAATGCATTACATTGAGCAATTTATTACTTTGAGTAACACGTTACATCGAGCAGTGCATTACTTCAAATAACGCATTACATCTATAAATAATGTTTTACTTTGAGCAATGGTTTAAAGGAATAAAAATAATTTCTGTATGTAGAGAGCAATGTCAATGAAATCTTCCTTTTCGTATGATTTTTTATAATCATAATGCGTAAGAATGATACATCTCAGAGTGTATGTGTTATTCCCCCAAATTGTTTACAGGGTAATTCGTTTGGTTAGATTTCCCTCTATGGAAATTCGTTTGTTTGGATTCCTAATTTTTTACTTCGAAAATATAATTCGGTACTTTGTTTTGTTTTTTTTTATTTGTTAGATCAGATTTGAACCTACATCATCTTTTTTTTCATCTTTGACCGGAAATTGTCAAGAGAATAATAATTCCTATTAATATACGATTGTTTACTTTTTTTTACTCTCGAATAATTTCATGTATTTTTTTGTTTATTTGTGAATCGACCAAAAGAAAAAAATCATCTTCCACTTGTGCATTTTTTTTATTTGACAGATCAAAGGGAAATGCGCAGCATAAATGTATTTTATTCTCTTTCGACTCAAATTTTAAATTCTAATTTCAAATTTCAAAACGGGGATTATTAGATCTGTTGACATTCTGATATTTACACTGAGAAAAAAAATTGTTGAATGAACTAAATCTTTAGTTGCATACGCACGACTAAATATTTACTGGGTCTAACTAAATAATTAGTTTCTTGAATAATTCTGCGTTTCAGTTGACCAAAATATGATTCAGGCAACAAAATTTGGGTTTGTACAACTAAATATTTAGTCGTGCGTATGCGACTAAAGATTTAGTTCATGCAACAATTTTTTTTTCTCAGTGTACATTTTTGGGTTTTTTTACTTAAAAAAAATTCATTAACCCATACCATCGAGTCCCTGAATCGGTTTCATCGATCCATATTTTCCACTTTCGTAAATAAAAGGAAGATTTTATCGCATTGTCCTATTGGATTACGAATGCATAAAATATTTTTATTCCGAATAATGCATTATTCAAAGTATTCAGTATTATAGTAATGAAAAATTAACGCTACTTTGCAATATCTATTACTTTAATAACGGATAATGGAACATTTTTGCATTACTCATTATTTCAGTAATGAGTAATGTAACTTTTCCCACATTATCCATTACTTCAGGAACGGACAATGTAATGCTTTTCCAAGTACTCATTAATAATGTAATGCATAATGTTTCATTTTTTCATTTTCCAGTACTAATGTAATGCTCAATGGTGTGACATTTGTATTATTAACTAAACAAATAATGCATTTTTTGCAACTCTGCGAATAAGAGATGATAATTTTTTCCCTATTCACATTCAGGAAAAGAACAAAATTTTGGCATTACTAAAAATACCGATCGATAAATAAAATCGAAATGATTGATGATTCGACTAATTAGATAATCAATCTGGATTATTGATTATTCGGAAATAATTCGTCTCATCATTTTCTTCTTTACGAATTCAACGCGAATAGCATTACAAAGTGGTTTAACTTAATTACAAGGAGTTTCAATTCAATCGATAAACTCATTCACTTCCATCAATCACAATCTATTTTTCCAACTATCGCGTAATGTTTATTTCAGCAAAGAACCTTGTTTTTTTTTTATTATAGGTTATATTCCATTCGATATGGAAATTTATTTGGATCGACTCAGATCGAATTGACTACTTTTCTCGTTGTATATTTACCTTTCGGATAAGAGATATTCGATAAAAATTGAAATGGGTAATTTTCCATCGAGAAATCGAGGATATAGTTGATGGGGGAATCATTAATCTTCGGTGTTTAGCGAAATCGTTGTTGATTATCGATTTTTTTAACGACGCTAAATGACACTTATTACGCGGGAAGTATGGAAAATTAAATTAAAAAATGTGGACTTCGAACGCTTTAATGAGTTTCAATCGTTGCTGAGCGACTCAATGGCAAACAACAGTGTAAGTGCTTTTTGGATTTTTTTGTGGACTAAATTCACGCGAGTTTATATCTTGTGTAGCTTAATTGAAATTTATAAAAGTATAATTAAAAATTGGAAATAAATTAATGTAAGAATAAAATTAAATACAATAAAATTGAAATTACAATTAATCATTGGACTGATTAAAAAAAACGACTATTTTTTGTTTTTTGAAACAACATATTAAATACTTGCGGGAAGGTGAAAAAAGATGCCTGTTAAATGCAGAGCTCTTAATATAAATACTTACATATGTCTCATCGCAAATTACTATTTCCCATTTAAATAACACAGGAAAAAAAAATTTCATACTTCGAAATTTTATGCTTCGGATTCAAGTCAATTGAACGATACGTATTCTTGTAGAGAATTAAACGCTCTACAAAAAAGGTCTCTTATGATTTTTCAATAAACTCACTCCTTCAAAAGTTATTCAAGGTTAAAGTTAAATTTAGAGTAAATTTTACTTTTTTTTAGTTTCCGGCAAAATGTTGAAACTTTTTACTGAATATCGTAAAATCTTCCTTGAAACAAAAGTTTAAATTGCATTAATATAAATTACATAATTTTTAAAGAAATTACAAATAGTAGTTCACCCATATTCACAGTATAATATACATATGGGGCATTCCATACCAAGTCGACCTGAGTGTGACCCTCGACTTCGCTGATTTCGTTTACGATTTTTTATATGATACTTCCAACTCTAAATAGCATTCAGAATTTATTCAGATTTTAAAACCCAAATTTGAGTGCTTTATGATTTTTTGAACATTTTTTTCGAAAACCTCGGGGGCCGTAATTTAAAAATCTGAAAAAATTCTCAATAATCCGGTGTCAAAAATGAAAATTTTTGACCAAAATTTAACATGTCCAGGATTTCTCTTCCACCTCGATTTTAGGTTTTCATGATGAAAACGTAAAAAAAAATAGATGCAGATATTGATCTACCGTGAAAAGTGGCTTGAATATTTTTATCGTTAACCAACTATTTTTGGAAATTTTTTCACTTATTTCAAAAAATAGTAGGTTAATTTCTGCATCTATTTTTTTTACGTTTTCTTCATAAAAACCTCAAATCGAGGTGGAACTGAAAGCCTGGACATCATGAATTTTGAGTCAAAAATTTTCATTTTTGACACCGGATCTTTGAGAATTTTTTTAGATTTTTAAATTACGGCCCTCGAGGTTTTCGAAAAAAATGTTCCAAAAAAATCATAACGTACTCAAATTTGGTTTTAAAGATCTGAAAAAAATTCTCAATGCTTTTTTGAGTTAGAAGAATCATACAAAAAATCGTAAACAAAATCAGCGAGGTCGAGGGTCACACTCAGATCGACTTGGTATGGAATGCCCCATATATATTAGATCGTGAATAACTTTTGAAGGCGTGAGTTTATCGAAAAATCATAAGAGACCTTTTTTGTAGAGCGTTAAATTCCCTACAAGAGTACGTATCGTTAATTTCGGTACATTGACTTGAAGCCGAGGTACACAATTTTTCAAAGTACACTTTTTTTTTCCTGTGTTATTTAAATGGGAAATAGAAATTTGCGATGAGGCATATATAAATATTTATATCGAGAGCTCTGCTTTCAACAGGCATCTTTTTTTCACGCCCCCGAAATTATTTATTATGTTGTTTCGAAAAACAAAAAAAATAGTTGCTTTTTTGAATCTGTCTATTAATTATGTTTATTATTATATAATAATATATTATCAATATATTGTATATAATATTATTATAATTCAATTATAATTTCAATTAAAAATACAATTTTAAAAAATTCTAAGCCCATGGAAATCTAATCCTCGAAGATTTAGTACCTCCATGAGGAACTGACTTTTTTGGAATGAAATTGAAATTATAATAATCATAATAATTTTTACATAATTATATATTATTAATCAATAATATATAATATTAATATAATTTGATTATAATTACAATTAAAAATACAATACAAAAAAATTTCCAAGTCCTCGAAAATCTAATCCTCGAAGGCGAGCGCCTCCACGAGGAACTTTTCTCATAAAAAGGAGGGTGTGTAAAAGGCGCGGAGGGAGGTAACCGTGTGTAATACGAAAATCGCCCAAGGTGGACAGAGGTTGGTCGCGTTGGATTTTCTTCGTCGTAGCACGCGATTCGGTGTCTCGAAAGGCGAGTATAGCGCAAGGGCGAGAAGACGAGGACGCGATAAAGGGATTGATCGGAGTATACAGTGACTCCATGGTCTAAAGGCACATACGTACATATTCCCATGTACATCCATACATATATAAATATATCTGTATGTGGAATATACATTGGGTGGGAAAAAGGTGACGGTGGGGCTCGTGCGCTGCGTCGCGGTAGAACGCGCCTTCGTTCCCTCGCTTCAAAGTGAGCGGGAGCGAGGGAGATGGAAAATCCGAAGGAGAGGAGTTTGTGCGCCACCACTGGCAGCCTTTTCGAGTTCGCTATATACCGCCTCAATAAACGCGAGGCAGTATCGAACCGGCGTCTGAACAGGCTGCACGTAATCGTAACATTCCATGTATGGCATTTAATTTCCTTTTTTTTTTCCTCCACATTTTTCCCTTCGCTCATTCTTCTTCCTACATCGCCGCCTTAAAAACTTCTCAAGGCGCGTTCAACCGAGAAATCACGGGAGAAACTTTTTCTTCGTGTAAAATTTCATCAGCCCTTATCGATATTGTAATCGATAAGAAAATAAGTAAAGTGTGGAAAAAGAAAAACAATAAGTGTGAAGTGTGAAACAAGCAAAACGTCGATAAAGTTTATTGACCTCAGCGAGGAAAAACGACGAGTGACGATTTTCCAGAGGAATTGAAGAAAACGTTGCATTCCATTTTTCAGCATTCCTCGAATTGAAGGGATTTTTTTTGAGAATCGGTAATCTTTTTGAGATTGCGGCAATTTTTTTGAGTGGTCGAGTGAACTGTGATTCGAGGGTTGATAGGACCTTTTGGGAGAGCAATATTGCGCAACGGAGTTCGTGACCAATCGAGAAAAAAAGGAGAGAGCGAGAAGAGCGGAGAGAGAATAAGAAAAGCCGGTAGATCAGCTGGTGCTGCTGCTGCGCCATAAGTTTTCCCCACTCGATGCACCGGTATTGAGCCGGGTCGAGATTCCGCAACGAGATTCCCAGTCGCAAAACACACCCCATTAACTTATGGACATAGTAAAAAAAAAAAATTGGGAAAATAAGGGGATCAATCAATGAGAATCAATCGAATCAATAATTGGTAAAATCGACTGGCTTTTTTTCCCTATCGGTTTTTTACCTAAATTTGGGGGTCCGAATTAAGGGGTGACGATGCTGGAACGACGAATAGCAAGGTGAAATCGTCCGACAAACTATTTTTTTTTTGTCTTTTAAACAGCTGATTCGAGTGAAAATTTAACAAAGTGACAATAATAAGAAGGGAGTGGTAAAAAAAGCAGCAGCATGTCGCAATCGGGCGAGAGTCCGAGTGGGCGGGGCGATGGTCCAAAATCACCGACCGGAAGTCCGAGGACACCACGTGGAGGTCGTTTGCGGGATCGCGTGAGTTTTTTCGAGAAAATATGGTCATCGGGAGGTGGTAATAATCGTTCGTCGAGCAGCGAGGATATCGTTGATTCGGCCGGGCGTAACGAAAATGAGAGAAGAAGCGACCCATCGTCACCGTTGAATCGACGCTCGTCGTCGAGAGCGAGCGATTCCTCCTTCGAGGAGAGCTTCGAGCGTCTCGTCGAGGAGGGCGAATTGAACGGGGCGAAAGTCGTGAAATTCGAGAAAATGACCTTTCGCAAGAGCACGAGGGAAATAACGACGAGCAGCACGACGATGCGACAAAGCGGCGGCGGCAATCTCGCGGATGAGAGCAGCGCGACGCCGAGCGAGGAACACGCTCTCGAGGATTCGGCTTATCAGAGCCACGGTGGAATACTTTTTGGTAGCTCCCACGGTAGCTCGGTCGGTTCTTTCGCGAGATTCCCGTCCGAGGATAGCATCGCCCAACAACAGGGCACACCGCGCACGGGCAGCCTCGGCGAACAGTCCCAGCAGGATGAAAAAGGAGCCAGCGAATGGTACACGGAATATCGCAATCAGAGCTTTCACAATGTCGCTGCGAGAATGGAATACGTTCGCAGTCGCAGCGAATACGATGCTCACATTGCCGAGATCAAAGGTATTTTTTTTGGGGAAAAAAAAATGACCCAAAAAAAAAATGATGGGTAGATGATGCGCCTTTAAGGGGGTCAGGCCACTCTACAGACCCAAAAAATGGGCATATTTCGTGATTTTTGATGATGCGCCTTTAAGGGGGTTAGGCCACTCTACAGACCCAAAAAATGGGCATATTTCGTGATTCTTGATGATGCGTCTTTAAGGGGGTTAGGCCACTCTACAGACCCAAAAAATGGGCATATTTCGTGATTTTTGATGATGCGTCTTTAAGGGGGTTAGGCCAGTCTACAGAGCCGAAAATGGGCATAATTCGTGATTTTTTTTCGGCGAAACCATAAAATAAATCGAATTACAAAAAATGTGTTTTATTGTGCATCTAATTGACGATGCAGAATTATTTTTTCACTGCGATGTATGTCAAAATGGCGACTGTGCAGCAGTTTTCCTATGACGCCTTTGATCCTGGAAGGTCGATGGCCGTACCAACGACTCCCGGGTCATTCCATGTCAAAAATTCAAAAACATAAATTTTTGAATTTTTGAAAATCGTGCAAATCCACGATCAATGTTAAATTTTTGGTAAATTTTTTTTGTATAACACCTTCTACTGATCTTTTAAAAGATCCTGAAATTTTCAGGATGGTGTTTTTGTTTCAAAAATATAAATTTTTGAATTTTGGTAAAAAATGTTGTTTATTTTTTAAATGGTCATTAGTTGAAATTTTTACTGCTCAAAATTACAGAATTACATGATTGCTCAACTTTACTTAACTTAGAGGAAAAACAAAAAAAAAAATGTTTTACCAAAATTTAAAAAGTTTTATTTTCGAAACAAAAACAAACCATCCTGAAAATTTTAGGATCTTTTAAGATTAGTACAAGGTATTGTATTAAAAAAAAAAATTAACCAAAAATTTAATGCTTATCGTGGATTTTCACGATTTTTAAAAATTCCAAAATTTATTTTTTTGAAACAAAAAAAAACACCTCTCTGAAAATTTCAGAATCTTTTAAGATCAGTACAAAGTATTAAATTAAAAAAAAATAAACCAAAAGTATAATATGAAACTTGGATTTTTACGATTTATGAAAATTCAAAATTCTCCAAATTCATCATTTTTCAAAAAAATTTCAAATATACTCTTTAAAACGAATTCAGAGCGATTTTTCGTAACTATAATAGTTTTCAAGATATTTAATAAAAAATAAACTTGACAGATTTGAAAAATTGCTACTTTAAAAAAAAATCGATTTTTTGAAAATCCTAGAGTGGCCTAACACCTTGAGAGATAAACTCTAAACTACCATTTTCAGGGTAATGGTGAAGAGACGATTTTCTAGATGTTTTTTCTCTGGATTTTTTTTTTGGCAAAAGAAATAAAATTGCATTAGACGCGATTTTTGAGTAAACTTGAAATGATGAACGTTGTTAACGAGAATGTAGGTTTGAGGGAAATTTTCTAGGGGCATTTGTTCGTTTTTCATTATTTAGATGTCTTTTTTTTCGATTTTTCTTTAATGATTCAACACATTGATTGATCATGGCAATTTGAATCCCTTTGATTGGAAGAATAGAAGGGAAGAAAACGTGTCTCTTGCGAAAAAAGAAGTAATCACTGGTAAATTATGCGCGACTCGTACAAATAAAAATGATATGATTGAAAGAAAAATAAAAAATAAATACAGATATTAAACAAGGAAAAAAATATATAGAAATGAGTTACAAGAAAATATTATCACGAATAATTCAGTGTCTTCAAATTATATTTTGGAAATTTGTATTTAATTAACTAAAAGATATTTTCGTATGCAACTTTTTTTTTAATTCAAATTTTTGCAAATTTTAGGGTATTTCTAAGCCAGATTTAAAATTTGGCATTTACTGCTTGTCGAAGGTTTTAGCGTTCCTTTACTGAATATTATTAATTTTTTGAAATTTCAACTTCTCGTTTGGCTTTTATCAAAATCTGGGTATTTAAAAAATGTTTGTCAAGAGCATAACTTGAGTCATTTTCAAAACATCAGAAATTATAAAAACTAAATCATAAAAAAATCGAAAAAAATTAAAATCTGTATTTAAATAATTAAGGGAGGAAAAAATGCTCCTCAGACGATTTCCCTTGATCTGTTATTCAGGAACTTAAAACGGTTAAGCCGTTCTCATTCTCTAAAAATACTTGTTAAATGCAACTAAATTTTTTTCCAATCCATATCAACAAAATTTCAAAAGTATCGTGAAATTTTCATTCAAAAATATCAATAAAATGATGGTGATTATGACCTAAAAAATAAAATCTTATTATTTCGTATGCAATAACTTGGACTATTTTTCCCGTCTCCGATTACGATTAATCTTATTTCTCTGTAGAATGAGCGACGCAGACTGATATCTTATCAAGGTAGAATGGCTGATTACAGAAAAGAATAGGCGCACATGTAAATAGCAATCTGTCAGGTGGATCGCAATCAGCAAGAATAAATATTGTCGTCGATTACAAAAAGCTCACGACAATGTTCTCCACCTTTTTGCGATGAGGTTAAAAAAAAAATTGGACGAGCGAAGAAAAAAAAACTTCATTTGTAACGGAAAAAAAAATCGAAAAATGTTTTTTTCATCGTGAAATGAGCGTGAGAAAGAGAAAGATGGAGTTGTGCCAATAATTAATGCCTGAAATTCGTGGGTTTTTTTTCCCTTCAACAGGCCAATAACCGTACTTCTATCTATAGCAGCAGATGCAACGTTAGCGTTGCCATATCTTCCACATTCCATTCATTGACGGCGTTAGATAGACAACGGAGCTTTTCGTTGCGCCAGGTCTGGGTCGCTCCCTAGTGAGCATTCATAAATTCTCAAGGATAGACAAGCGCGCATTCGCCCTCGCTCACGATGCACTCATTCGAATGCTCATTGATAATCTATCTGCTCGTTTGAAGGCAAAATCAACGAGTGCACTAGTCATGATTTTATTCCTGCGAGAAATATAAATCTTTTTGAACGCTATATGGGTCATTCCATGTCAAATCGACCAAGAGTTGGAATCGACCCCTCTCAATTTCGATGAAATTTGGTCGGAAGTTTTCGTTTCTAATAAAACGGAGTTCTACCAAAGGAAAACAATTTTTCTTTTTTCAAAAGTTATTCAAAATTTAAAATTTCACGATTTTTCAAATCTTTCAAGTTTATTTATCAAATATCTCGAAAACTATTATAGTTACGAAAAATTGTTCTGAATTTGTTTAGAAGAGTATACTTGGGGCTACGAGAAAAAAAAATTATTCCGAAAAAAAAATCGAAAAATGATGAATTTAGAGAATTTTGAATTTTCAAAAATCGTGAAAATCCAAGTTCCATATTTTATTTTTGATTCCATTTTTTTTATATAATACTTTGTACTGATTGTAAAAGATCCTGAAATTTTCAGGATGATGTGTTTTTGTTTTTTCTCTAAATTAAGTAAAGTTAAGCAATCATGTAATTGTGTGATTTTGAGCAGTAAAAATTTCAATTAATGACAATTAAAAAAAAAAATCTATTTTTACCAAAATTCAAAAATTTATATTTTTGAAACAAACAAAAACACCTCTGAAAATTTCAGGATCTTTTGAGATCAGTACAAGGTATTATATATATTTAAAAAAATTAAACCAAAAATAAAATATGGAACTTGGATTTTTACGATTTTTGAAAACTCAAAATTATCAAAATTCATCATTTTTCAAATTTTTTTTTCGGAATATTTTTGAAATTTCATCGAAATTGAAAGGGGTTGATTCCAACTCTTGGTCGATTTGACATGGAATGACCCATATACATTTGCAAGAGTTTTCCAACCAGAAAAAGGAAGAAGAAATTCGATACCAAAAATCTTTGTCACTTAAACTATCGGTATACATTTTTTGAACCCAATATTGCAAAATTTACAAAAACTAGAGCAATCATGCCCTGTTTTTAGAAATTTTACTGTCGCATAAAATTTGCTCAATGAATTTATACAAAAATAGAAAATAAAAACTTTCTCCACGAGGAAACAAAAACATGATACTGAAATTTAGATCGTGCAACGTAAATAATAAATTTGTAATCAAATTAACTCTTCCTAAGAATTTTCAAAGCGAAAAATCGTTAAAATGAACTTTGGGCTTTTTATTAAGGACTCGGGATGGGAAATGCGAAAGGGCGTGTCATCTAAAAATTAATTTAATAAATATTATGAAAAATCCCTGCAAAGGAAACTTTGTTATCTATCGAAAAACATGAGTAATCAACGTGCAAATTTGCCAAATTCTTTCAAATTTACTTCTTGCTAAATTCGATTTTTACGAAATTCAATAGCGAACAACTTTGATCACTATTTTGAATGTGTACAAAATTTCAGTACAATATCTCGCAAATAGCCGAAGTTAGAGTACGCTATTTAAAAAAAAACACAAAATTTGATAAAATTTTAATCATTCGATCGATTTTCGCCAAATTTAATAACGAACATCCTCGATAGCTATATTAGTTCTGTGTAAAGTTTCAGTGCAATATCTCAAAAATTGCACAAGTCAGAGCGTTGACGCTATTTTTCAAAAAATTAAAAACTTCATACAATTTTAATGCCTCGATGGATTTTTGGCAAATTTAACAGTGAACAACCACGATAGCTATATCAGCTCTGTGCAAAGTTTCAGTTCAATCTCTCAAAAATTGCACAAGTTAGAGCGTTTACGCTATTTTTCAAAAAAAATCAAAATTTCATAAAATTTTAATCCCTCGATGGATTTTCGTCAAATTCAATACCAAACAAACTTAATAGCTGTACTAATTCTGTACAAAGTTTGAGTGCAATATCTTAAAAATTGCAGAAGCTAGAGCGTTTACACCATTCTTGCAAAAACGAAAAAAGTCGATAAAATCTGAACACCCGCTAAAATCAAAACAAATTTTTTTTATAATATATAATATATAATATATAATATATATATATAATTCGTGCTCGACAAGTGTGTCAAATTTTAGCTCGATATCTCAAAGCGTTCTCGAGTTATTAATTATTTACATCTTTCTAAACATGACATTTTCTCTAAATATGATTTCCCGATATTTTAGGCGACATTTTGAATACAATGGCATAAAAATCTCGAAAAAAAAATGTCACGAAAACAAAGCTTCCTTTATGAGGAAGCAAAACAATAAAATTCACTTCAATCTGCCTGAAACTCAAAATTTTGATCGTACAGAGAAAAAAGTAATTAAACATTTGGTCTCGATCGCACGTGCGAAAATGTCTTACTAAAGAGGATTGATGCAATTTGGCATCAGAATGCCTGTGATGTGTTGAAATTGTATTAAAAGCGTGAACGTTCGCGGTAAAGCCGGAGATGATTCGTACGTGAGTGACGTAAGCTCGTCGTAATTATGCGGAATGAAAAATGAGAAGGGAAAATAAAAAAATACGCGAAAGAAAGAGCTCGAGGTTTACGCGATGCGAATGTTGTAGTCTCGCTTTTGTACGGCGACGTGTTAAAAATGAATTGACCGTTCGTGTTTATTCTACAGTGCGATACGCGATTCGCTCGCCTCTGCGTCGAGCCTGCGCGAGAGTCACGTACGCGCATTTCCCCCCCTATGTAGATATGTTATATCTTGGCCGAAACAAACGGTCAAGCTGCTAATGACTTTAGCCGGTGTGCGTTAAACGCCTCAGGCAAAATCGACTAGACAGGCAAACCGGTTCAAGGACAACATTTCTCCACATTAACGCGCACATCTCCGCGAACTTTCTACATATTTTTTCCCCTCAATTTTACGTTTTATTCAAGTTCAATGGTTAATGCATTTTTTTTTTTAATTAGAAGATTTAATTGATATTTATATTTCTTTTTATTTGACGATGAATTTAGAATGAAATTTTAAAAAATTGAAAATGAGTTGTTTTGTATAGAAATATAGAGGCGTAAGATATATCTCGAATATATCTGAGCTATCTTGAAATCTATTATTCATATACAAGATTTTTTGAAAATATGGAATATGTATATTTTTTTTTATATGGACTGGTCCATGTTTATTGCTGACGTCCACCACATTAATTTTTTATGTTTAGTTAATTTTATATACGTGCATTTTTTCATTGAAAAAATTAATGGAAATTTATATTTCTTCTTATTCAAGGATGAATTTTAATTGAGATGAGATTTAAAAAAATTGAAAATAAGTTGTTTCGTATTTATTTTGAAATACACAAGCGTAAAATATTTCTGGAATATATCTGTGCTATTTTGAAATATATATTTCACATTAAAACAATGTGGAATATTTGTTTTATATTTTTTTTTTATGGGGTGGCTGACTTTTATTGCTGAGGTTTCACACATTAATTTTTTTCCTTAATTTTACATTTTATTCAACTTCAACGATTCAGATATTTTTTTTATCGAGAAGATTCAATTGCGATTAATATTTTTTTCAATTCGAGGGTAAATTTCAATTAAGATGAGGTTTTTTAAAATTGAAAATGAATTGTTTCTTATACTTTTCAAATTATACAGGCATAAAATATATGTCCATTATATATGATCTATCTTTAGATATATCTTTGCTCATATATAAACTTAAAAAAAGATGTGGGGTATATTTAATTTTTTTTTTTCTTAATGATAAGTCTTAATTGATATTTACTTTTATCTAAGGGTAAATTCCAATTCGTATAAGATTTTATGAAATTAAAAATAAGTTATCCCGTATATGAAATTAAATATATGAAATTAAATCAAATTAATTTACGATAAATTAATTATATATGGGGCATTCCATACCAAGACGACCTGAGTGTGACCCTCGACCTCGCTAATTTCGTTTACGATTTTTTATATGATTCTTCCAACTCAAAATAGCATTCAGAAACTTTTTCAGAATTTTAAAACCAAATTTGAGTACGTTATGATTTTTTGAACATTTTTTTCAAAAACCTCGAGGGCCGTAATTTAAAAATCTGAAAAAATTCTCAAAAATCCGGTGTCAAAAATGAAAATTTTTGACCCAAAACTCATTATGTCCAGGGTTTCGCTTCCACCTCGATTTTAGGTTTTTATGTAGAAAACGTAAAAAAATAGATGCAGAAATTAACCAACTATTTTTGGAAATTGTTGGTTAACGATAAAAATATTCAAGCCACTTTTCACGCTAGATCAATTTCTGCATCTTTTTTTTTTTACGTTTTCTTCATAAAAACCTAAAATCGAGGCGGAAGGGAAATCCTGAACATCACGAATTGTGGGTCAAAAATTTTCATTTTTGACACCGGATTTTTGAGAATTTTTTCAGACTTTTAAATTACGGCCCTCGAGGTTTACGAAAAAAAAATTTCAAAAAATCATAACGTACTCAAATTAGGTTTTAAAAATCTGACAAAAATTCTGAATGCTATTTTGAGTTGGAAGAATCATATAAAAAGTCGTAAATGAAATCAGCGAGGTCGAGGGTCACACTCAGATCGACTTGGTATGGAATGCCTCATATATTTAATTAATTAAATATATTAAATTAAAAATAAGTTATCCCGTTATCCAAAATATATCTCCACTATATCTGAGCTACATGTTTCAATTTTTTTTCATCATTTCTATCATTCTTGACGTGGACTATCCATTTTCATCATAAATTCCCTTTACTTCTGTCGCTCACGCTAATTTGGAAAAAGTTTCGTTAAATTTAGATGAACGAGCTCTCGACGACGTTGTTCCCAAATGTAGGTCTGCATGTATGTGCATTCAAGCGAGTAGGAGAACTAAAGTCATGCACTCAAGAAAGTCAGGCATCACAGTCAGTCATGAAGGGTTGCATATATGAGGAGTTCTTTTTCAACCGGGCCACTTTTTTTTTCCACCCTCCAATTTTTTTCGAAATCTGCCAGTTTGAAACATTAGTCAAAAGGAACGTCTGTGATTTTTTTTGGATTTTTTTAGGCGTCCGTTCAATATTTTCAATTTTCCATTACGAACACTGGATCTCAAAAAATATTCATCAAACAAAAAAAAACATAAGAATAAAAACTTTTATTTTTTCCACTTTATCGACAAAAATTAAAATCATAATTTTTCTGCATTGAGAAAATGGAAATTTGGCCAAAAAATGAGAATAAAATTTTTTTAAACCTAATAATACACTTTCGATTTCGCTACTAATTTTACAGGATATCTGTCATTGGGTAAAGAGTCTGCGGAAAATTTTCAGAATGGCACCTGCATTGGTTACGATGAAAAAAATAGAAACCCTGCGAAATCTCATAACCGCATATAGATTTCGCAGGGTTTTTATTTTTTTCCATCGTAACCATTGCGGGTGCCATTCTGAAATTTTTTTCGCAGACTCTTTACCCAATGACAGATATCCTGTAAAATTAGTAGCGAAATCGAAAGTGTATTATTAGGTTTAACAAAATTTTATTCTCATTTTTTTGCCAAATTTCCATTTTCTCAATGCAGAAAAATTATGATTTTAATTTTTGTCGATAAAGTGGAAAAAATAAAAGTTTTTATTCTTATGTTTTTTTTTGTTTGATGAATATTTTTTGAGATCCAGTGTTCGTAATGAAAAATTGAAAATCCTGAACGGACCCCTAAAAAAATCTGAAAAAAATCACAGACGTTCCTTTTGACTAATATTTCAAACTGGTAGATTTTGAAAAAAATTGGAGCGGGTGAAAAAAAAAAGTGGCCCGGTTGAAAATGAACTCCTCATATATAGATAAACGCATGCATATAGTGTGCGCGGGGTGGGGGCATTCGGCTGTTTGGATGGATGGATAATTTCTGATAGTTGTGTAGCATACGTCGAGGCCCTTGGCTCTCTTTGCATGCTGAATCCGAGCTTGTAAACGCACACCGTATATAACTCACGAGTACGTTTTGCGGGAGACGTTTTGCCCACGTGCTTTATATACGTTCAATCTCTCACTCTCTCTCTCTCTCTCTTGCCCTTCTCCGTCACCGCTAAACATGCGATCCTTACCTCATAGTCTATGAAACGGCAATTTACCCTTCCACGAGTAATTACGAAACAATTCAACGTGCAAATAAGCCACCGAATCGGACTAATGGAGAGTGATAGAAACTGATTCCCCCGATGTTTATAATCAACATGCGGGTATTTATTGTCAACGGCCGACAAGTGGAAAACTGTCTTTTTTCCACAAATCGATCACTTTTTCTTCTCGATTAAGATAATCCGTGGTAATAAAATCCTTTTTTTCTTTGCTAGTTTGAGTTAATAATTTGACATTCCTGAGATTTCAGCTGTCAACGACTTCTCTTGAGTAAAAAAAAATCTTGAATAATCTGGGTTTCAATGGGGATATGTAATTTTTGCACCTTTAGGTATGTTTTTTAACGAATTAAATACAATTTTTTGGGTTAAAAAAATACACAATTGATTGTTAAAAGTAGAATTTCCTTTTTTATATTTTATTGAAAAATTCAGATCTTCTTTATGTATAAAAAAAAAACAACAAAGTAAAGTTTAAAAACAACAGAGCCTGTGATATGGAAAAAATTTTGCTATAAATTTTAATAAAGCGTCGAATAACTATAATTAAATGCTGGCCATTCATCTTGATCGAGAATCAATTCCCGTTTGAATTGCCAGTGATTCCTCAACAAATGATATTTAATTGAATATAATCATGATTCATCAATTATAATTATAATTCATTAATTATTAGATAGAAAATGATCCCGGTTAATTTTAATCATCGCGAGCGAGAAAGATGGTTCTCCACTACTTTAATCCCCTCTTCTAACAATTTTTAAAAATTGAAAATGAATTGTTTCTAACGATGTATTTCCCATAATTCTATCAATTGAATAATAAATTGAACAATAAAAATATGAAACAAATAATTAAATGATGGCCGTTCATCTCAGGCCGTTCATCAATTTTCAGGCTGGTGTGTTTTTGTTTCAAAAATAACATTTATTGAATTTTGGTAAAAAAATTTTTTGTTGTTTTTCCTCTAAGTTAAGTAAAGTTGAGCAATCATGCGACTTTGTAATTTTGAGCAGTAAACATTTCAATTAATGAAAATTATTTTAAAAAAAATTTTTTACCAAAATTTAAGAATTTATATTTTTGAAACAAAAACACACCATCCTGAAAACTTCAGGATCTTTTAAGGATCAGTACAAGGTATTATATATAAAAAATTAAATCAAAAATAAAATATGGAATTTGGATTTTTGCGATTTTTGAAAATTCGAAATTCTCCAAATTCATCATTTTTCAAAATTTTTTTTCGGAATATTTTTTTTTTCGTACCCCTAAATATACTCTTTAAAACGAATTCAGAACGATTTTTCGTAAGTATAATAGTTTTCAAGATATTTAAAAAATGAACTTGAAAGATTTGAAAAATTGTGAAATTTTGAATTTTGCATAACTGACGAAAAGAAAATTAATTTTTTTTCCTTTGGTGGAACTTCGTTTTATTGAAAACGAAAACTTCTGACCAAATTTCATCGAAATTGAAAGGGGTCGATTCCAACGCTTGGTCGATTTGACATGGAATAGAAAGACCCATATGTAGAAAAGAATCACGATTAAATAAAATCATGCTTAAAGACAAAGATCATTCTCCACAATTTTAATCCTCTCACCCCCCTAAAATGACCCAATAATTCGTCAATTAAACATTGCAATATATCGACGAATGGATATGGGAAGGAGAAGGGAGGGGAATTGTCTCTTGACCGCGGCGAGAAAGTAATTGATACGAGAGTGTACAAACGCGAGTAAGATTTTGCAAGAAGGCGCGACGGAATATTAGATTCGTCACGGATATCATCTGCGCTATATCGATGAATTGATCGGTGTGTCGTGAGAAAGTAACTATCGAGAAAAGGAAAATAACGAGAGAACGAATTCCTGCACGTCGTCATAGAAAAATCGAATCCGAGGAAGTTGACCCAATTCCCAATTCAGCTTCAATTTGAAGTCACACGTGTGACCTTCTTTTCTATAGGCTCCCCCCTTAATTACGTATCAACAAATACGCGGCAAAATGGTGATAAGAATGGCCCGACAGATGCTCACATGTGTCAGAGATGAGTCTCGATGTTCGACGAGAACGACGATTATTCGTATTATGAAACAAACTCGCGTCCGCTGATCTCATCCACGACTCTTCGAGGAGAACTTGTCCCACTTCGTGGCATTGAATTCTTTTTCCATCTCTTTCACAAACTTCTCGTGTCTTTTTCCCACTCCCTCTCGATTTTTATCACGTTTTTTCGAAACTATAATTCTCCGCCGAGTGGGAAAAAACCGGAGAAGTTAAAAATACGAATTTATAGGCCCGATGACATTGAGACTATATCTATAGTATATTATAAATTAATATATATCTATAGTATATTATATATTAATATATCTATAGTATATTATATATTAATGAATCTATAGTATATGATATATTAATATATCTATAGTATATTATATATTAATGTATCTATAGTATATGATATATTAATATATTTATAGTATATTAAACAAGAAGTCATTTGAAAAAAAATCCACGAAACAAATAATTACCGCACAAAGATGATGAAATATAGGATGATGCGATTTGTTTTGTTTCTTGGCTTTCACGATAATAAATGTAATTATTGTTATCCAGCGAGATCTTGTCAATTTCTTCTCGCCTCGGGCTATTGCGGGCATCAACGTCTTGCTAAATTGGACTGACTGTCCATTGAAGATAATAGCCCCTCAAATCACGCAAGCCCGTGACAATTGTGTACATGTTTTTTCATTACGATGAGAACGTGTCTAGCTTTACGAATAATTTCTTTCTTTATAAATAATATTTGCACGTTTTTAAATTATAGTACATATGAGGAGTTCTTTTTCAACCGTGCCACTTTTTTTTCACCCTCTCCAATTTTTTTCAAAATCCGCCAGTTTGAAATATTAGTCAAAAGGAACGTCTGTGATTTTTTAAAGATTTTTTTAAGCGTCCGTTCAGGATTTTCAATTTTTCATTGCGAACACTGTATCTCAAAAAATATTCATCAAACAAAAAAAGAATAAGAATACAGACTTATTTATCTTTTCCATTTTATCGAAAAAAATTAAAATCATAATTTTTCTGCATTGAGAAAATTGAAATTCGGCAAAAAAATGAGAATAAATTTTTTTTAAACCTAATAACACACTTACGATTTCCGTACAAATTTTACAGGATGTCTGTCATTCGGTAAAGAGTCTGCGAAAAAATTTTCAGAATGGCACCTGCAATGGTTACGATGAAAAAAAATAAAAACCCTGCGGAATCTCATGATCGCATATATAGATTTCGCAGGGTTTTTATTTTTTTTCATCGTAACCATTGCAGGTGCCATTCTGAATTTTTTTTCGCAGACTCTTTACCCAATAACAGACATCCTGTAAAATTTGTATCGAAATCAAAAGTGTGTTATTAGGTTTAAAAAAATTTTATTCTCATTTTTGTTGCCAAATTTCCATTTTCTCAATGCAGAAAAATTATGATTTTAATTTTTTTCGATAAAGTGGAAAAAATAAAAAAGTTTTTATTCTTATGCTTTTTTTGTTTGATGAATGTTTTTTTAAATACAGTGTTCGTAATAAAAAATTGAAAGTCTTGAACGGACGCCTAAAAAAATCTTTTAAAAATCACAGACGTTCCTCTTGACTAATATTTCAAACTGGGAGATTTTGAAAAAAAATTAGAGAGGGTGAAAACAAAGTGGCCCGGTTGAAAAATAACTCATATATGGATTTTGTGGCAAGTATATTTAATATATTTATATATGAAAAAGATACTTTGGATTTATTGAAGAGAAAAGAAATGGGAATTTTGTAAAAACTCTTTTATTTTTTAATTTTTATTTATTCATTTATTTAATTATTTTTTGTTTTATTTGTTCATTCATTTTATTGTTTTTTTCAGCATATATCCAATATGCCGGAAATAACAAAAAATAAATAAATAAAATAAATAATAATTAAAAAAATAAAAAATATTAAACATTAATTTTTTTTTGATATATTTGAAATGCACACGAAGCATCTAAAATTGTGAAGAATATATATTTAATATTTAGGAGGTATATTTATCATATACGTTTTGTTTTTATACGCCGCTTCTGATGGTAAGAAGAAAAAAAATTGTTGATCGTTGTATACAATACGAAAATCAAAGTTTCGAAACGCGTTAGTCGAGTTGAGAAACTGAAGAAATGATATTATGACAGTTGGAGGCTTTGCCAACTGTATATAGGGGAAGTGAAGGCAAAATGGTCACTGGAATTGAAATGGACACCATCCAAAATTATCAAAAACAATAACAAAAATAATTTAATCGGAAAATGACGGATTTATCATTATAATTGTCGTTAATATATATCTAAATAAAATCACCCCACATAAAATCAGATCTAGATTTGATACTTTCATTTGAAAAACAATTTTTAAAAAAGTACCCCAATATACTCTAATAGTATTATGGTAACCTACTTTTACCAAAATACTTGGATAATCCGACATAATCCTAAAAAAAAAAATTTGATAATGCAACTATGATTGAAATTGAATTTTGGCAAAAATTTAATTGCAAAAATACGCCAAGCAGCTTGGTCCAAAAATTCTGGATGGATGAAAATCGTTTTTTCAACGCTTTTCTTTGTTTACGTGAATTTAAAAAAAAAAAATTTTAGGGTGGGTGTTCATTTTGCACCTCTATCCCCTTCCCCTATATTCTTGTTATTCTTTCTCTCTCTCTCTCTCTCTCTCTCTCTCTCTCTTTCTCTCTCATACACATAGACAACGTTCATTAACTTTTTCAACTCTTTGCCAGAGTCTTTCAGTTTCCTCAGACTGAAAACCTTAATCACCGCAAGCGAAGTCAAGTTTATCCTTCGTTTTTTATATTCCGTCTGCCTCGCACAACTGTTCACGATAAAAACTCCAATAATTTGGGATTTCCATGCTTTCCATATCTATCCAGTATTAAGAGGTTATCGGAGCTCGAAAAAAAGCGATTTTTAAAGAATTTTTTCTGAAGGAGGTTCACTCGAAAAATTTTAGATTTTTGTAGGATTTTTGATGAAGCGAAAAATGTTTCGTCGTCCAGAAACGAAGAACATTGAGCTCGAGGAACGAAGAGCTTTGCAAACTTCTCTCGCGAATCCGGTTTGGACGTGGGCGTGTGCGCAGAATCCAGGATGACTCGAGCAAAAAAATTCCACCCACTTGATTTTATTGCCTCGAAGGAACCGAGAGGGACCTTGAGACACCAGCTTTTTCAGGCAGTCCAGAAACTAACCACGCAACAGGAGTCCTTACAATTTTTGACTTTTTTTCCCTTGACATTATCGAAATAAAAAGTGGACAGTTCGATGGGGAATTGCTCGTTGATCATGAATATGCAGTTGAAAAAATCGAATTTCCACTAAAACTTGGCGAAATGGGGGAAAAACGATTATCTAACGCTTTTTTTAGCCAGGCCAAGGTCGTCGGAGGTCGACAGAGGTCGAATCGATAAAAACCTTGCGGCAGTTGTTTTTAATCGTGAGCTTAAATCGTTTTTGGAATTTATTCTTGGCCAAAAGAGGGGAAAAACAAATTTTCCGCTTTCCAAGGTCACCGATCGGTAAAATTAGATTTGAGGATCCAAATTACTATTGCCAAAAATCTATGCGAAAAATCAATGGAGAATAATTGAAAGAGTGAAATGAGTCCCGAATGACTTGAATCTGACAAAAATTGTCGATTAGCATTATCGGTTGCAAAAGTCAATTGAAATTCGTCTTTGGAGAAACTCGTCAGACTTTTCCCTTTGCCGGGTCATTCCACTCGGTTAAACTTTGTTTTAGGTCGCGTTTCTCGTCGAAGGATCTGAGAATCGCCATCGTAAAAGTAGTCACGAACCTCGAGATAGTTTTCTCATTGCTTTCTTTAAATACAACGTCAGGCGCATCTAAATTAAAGTTATGCAATGTCGTGTTTCTCGCATTGGCTTCGACGGTGTAGCTTTTTTTGTTGTTGTGTTGCTTCTGGTTGTGTAAGGATCCCCAGAAGGGGGTTGACCGAGGAAATATGGGAAATATATAGACGAAATGCCGTGCCGGCACTGCCGGGATCGTGCGGCGCCGAATAAAAAAAATGTAAGCATAGTTATATACATTAGGGTGGTCCTTATTTACGGCTCGGACGAATTTTTTATCAGACGCTCCCCAAATCGACTCCAAATAATTAAAAAACAATACCCTGATTTTTTCAGATTTTTATCTAGACCCTAACCCCTCCCGAAAAGAATTTGTTTAGATTGATCCGTAGTAGAATTTTAGACGAATTGCGATTCGTCTAGATTGACCCGTATGATAATGTGAATTTTTTCTCACATAGTAGCATCAATGAACACTAAAACCTTGCAGTTACAGATTTTAAAAAAAATTATTACACTTGGAATAAAATATATCCTGAGAATATGGCCGAAATACGTGTATTTCAAATGGGAAAATCGACCCTCTTTTTCGGGTGGGGTTAGAATCTAGATAAAAATCTGAAAAATTAGGCTATTGTTTTTTAATTATTTGGAGTCGATTAGGGGGGCGTCTGATAAAAAATTCGGCAGAGCCCTAAATAAGGACCACCCTAATGTTGTGGGACTCCATCCCTCGCCGAGCTTTAAAAGACTACCTTCATCGAATACGCAACGAGACGCACGCGATCATTTCGTTTGTCCTTATTTTCTGCATCCATAACGATTTTAATGCCATTTTCGCGACTGTTAAAATATATTGGAATCGATCCCTCAAAACTTGAATACATTTTTCATCCCCCTCTCGAAATTTTTCTCATGAATGATTTTTTTTTAGCTGACAATTGTCCCATTTAAAATTTCGACAAACTCCATCGCCGAGAAACTTTTCTATTCCCTCTTTCTTCGAGATTCTTTCGGTTTCCTCGGTTTTCTGTATCGTATTTTTGCGAATCCCCGAAGCTGCTCCCATCTCGTCGGTCTTGCAGCGTCGTCAAGCGTGTAAAAATAAAATCCGCGCGAATTTACGAGAGAAAAAAGAAACGAGAGATCTCGAAGATGTCTCATCGCTTCGGCGTCTCTCGGGGGTTTTTTGAGGGGGATTTTTGGGAGCAAACAGAATGAGAATGTTAATTTTGGTTAACCTTCGGTTAACCCTTTGCTTCGAAGTCTTTGGTGTTTTATTAATTATTCTGTGGGACGGGAAAAAAAGCGAGAAAAATATGCATCTGAATCCTGAAGACGTGGTTATTAATGTTCTATTGTATTATTTTTTGTAAAAATTAATTTTCCTTAATTTAAAATTTCAAGTGTCATTTTTTTTTCTCCAAAATTACACGATTTTCTGGGCCAACATTTTGAGTACTCTGACGATGATTCCGCGTGTAACTCAATGACTCGTCTGTCTCCGAAAGAGCGGAGTCATTAAAAATATGTCTGGAGGGAAATGTGGGGCAAAATGGACACGAGAAACATAGAAAATTGAAAAAATCAGTAAATGTGGGAATTATTATTATTATAATTAGAGTAAAAATTCTAAAATAGACTCCTCCCGCTAAATCATGAACACATTCATAAAAATTGCCCATGGAGAATTGAAAAAATTATAAAAAATTATCATTCTCATCGGATTAAAAATAAAAACAGCCAAAAATACACTAATAGTGATAATCCGAGGATGAAAGCAAAATGAGGGGCAAAACGACCTCCTCTGTAATTAAAAAAAAATTAAATAAATATAAATATGAAATAAGGTGACGTGAAAGGCCTAAAAATGAAGGAAATGATTTTCTAACGTTTTTCCTTGTTCACTTGATTACAAAAAAAAATCTTACCATAAAAGCATGGTTTTCAGATTAAAAGCAATGAGTTTACACCAGTGATCGGCAAAAAAAAATGTATCTATTTTTCTTATCCAATTTTTTCGAAAAATTAATAATTAGCAAAGAAATATTAGTAATTTTTTTTAAACATTAGTAATTAGCGGGACCTTATTACTAATTTTTCTAAAAAATAAGTAATTAGTGACATAGGATTTCTAATTTTTCCAAGAAATTAGTAATTAATGACAAAATGTTACTCATTTTTTCCAAGAATTAGTAATTAGCGAGAAAGATATTGCTAAATAACCAAAAAAATCAATATTTTGTGAAGGAATGTTGTATTAATTTTGGAGAAAGTAATAAATTAAATAAAAATTACTAATGTATCTTTTAATAGGTACTGATCAAATATTCGTATTAATAATAACTTATGTGATATCGTATGACATTCTATACAATAAATACTAATGTGCGAAATATTCAAAAGAACTAGTTATTATAGAAAATAAAACAACTTTTTCAATAGAGTTGTTTTAGCTTATAACCATGACTCAATCCGTACACACAAGTACGTAAAAATACACAATACTTTTCTACAAATTACTGTTTTTAAAAAAAATTAATTAGTGATATTTTTTCGCTAATTACTAATTCTTTTGGAAAAATTACAAATATTTTGTCACTAATAACTAATTTTTTTGGAAAAATTGGAAGTATTTTCTTACCAACTACTAATTTTTGATTAATTATTAGTTTTTCGAAAAAATGATTAATAAAATCAATATCGTTGATGAAAAAATCGATATTGCCGATCACTGGTTTACACTGTGCGAAGCGTCCCAGCAAAGTTTTTTTTTATGGTGTCCATTTTGCCCCACCCTCCCCTAACAATATGCACACGTGGCACCCATCATTTACGAGCGATCAAGAAACTTTTTCATCCCGCAGAGACACGAAAGCTCGTGTACGTGGAAAAAGCTGTTGCAACGATTCAAAGATGCGAAAATAATTGCGAAATTCGTTCCACTTTCCGTCATCGCCCTCCGCCCCATTCTGTCGCACTTTCACAAACACACATCTAGAGACACACGCACTGAAATCCCTTCTCTCTCTCTCTGTGACCCGACAACTCTCTATTTTAATCGTCAATTCGAAGAATTCAAAATGCCGATACCGAGCCAAAGTCACGCCTCTACTTATCATCAATATCAACGGTACCCTCATTTGTTTATCTTGCCGAAAAGAAATCTCAGATAATGCTAAATGATAATAAAAATGTGAAAGATGTGATTTTCAAAGGAATTTTATAAGACAAAACTGTTACAATTTTTTCTATTTCTATCCGAATATTTTTTGATATTATCAGACAATTATTTGGACCAATATTTCGATTTGTATGATCGATAGGATTTTTTCTTGGCAAATTAAAAAATAAAATATGTTTTTTTCTTCAATTTTTTGTCCTGAAGCCTTCACATTTTTTTTTTCATCGGCATACGGAATTTTTGTAACCTCGCTTATTTTTTTCCCCTTATATCAGACCCGAGAAAAGGTCACGAGGATTTTTTTCAAATATTCTCTTCCTCGGCGTGTGCAACATATTTCTTCTCTTCTTCATTTAACGACACACGAGCAATAAAACCGGTTGTAAAATTTTTTTTTCATCGTTTCGCCAAGGTGGATAAGAAATAAATGTACTCGAGAAGTTCTCTCATTCATTGTGCGAGGGAGAAAAAAAATTACAAGTGAAATAAACGATCGTACGTCGAAGAAAGTTTCGCACGACGATAGAAGATAAACGCTCGACGATGATAAAAATTTCTGGCTGTTCATATATCCTCGCTATTTTGCCAAAGTACTCTGACAAGTATCAACGATATCTTATCATTTTTGAAATTCCGCTATCGAGTCTCTCTCGATCGATATTAATTATATTTATGATCCTGATAACCAATGAATTCCCAGGATTTATAGATTCTCGTTTGTTTTTCATTTTTTTTCAGACGAACAGGAACGCGTGCAGAAAAAGACTTTCGTCAATTGGATCAATTCTTATCTCTCGAAGGTACGTGAATATTGATAATTGATTAGCACGTAAAAAGAACCATCATAAATATTTTAAAATAAATTAAGGTAAATGTCCCAATTATTGAACAGCTAAGGATTTGGGGATTGAATTCGGTGAGAAAAAAAATATGAAATCAAGAAAAAAAACCCATCCCTTTCATGTTCGAATGATACTTTGATATTTGTACTTTCGAAAAATCACCCTTTAAATTATTTTTAAATGATTTCAAATGAAAAAAAAGAATAACAATGCGAAGCATGCAAATGTCCCAATTATTGAACACTGGAAGTGCCTATGTCCCTATTATTGAACAGGCATGTCCCAGTTATCGAACACTCTCGAGAATTCTTTTTCCGCTCTGAAAATATTATTTTGGGTACAATATTAAGAAATAAAAGCAAAATCAAACACTTAATCTTTTATTAATCATGTAAAGATACAAAAATATATATTTAGTCTCTTTTGACAGGTTTTTGGTTCATTCGCATTTATTTTTGCTTTTCAACTCGAACTTTATTTTATTTTTATTTTCAGCTTCCTTGTTTTTATGTTCTGTTTTTGTTTGATTTTGTCGCAGCTTTCTTGTTTTTCGACTGAAATATCGGAGAGCAAAAAATATTGAACATTACATTCGTATTTTTAGGTTACATTTGGGTTTAATTCTCTTTTCACTTTTCCTTTTACGTTTATTGCATGAAAATTCAAATAAAAAATATATTTGCCGATCTTAGAGTTATTATTAAAATAACAAAGGTAAGTTTATTCAGGAACTTACAGTTTTTTTTAAAATAAATCCGATTCACACGATCCGTGACACGTTAACTATCTCGATGTTTTGATGGGTTTAATTACGCCATCTTGGAGAATTCGAGTGTTCAATAATTGGGACACACTGTATTTTCTATGTCCCAATGATCGAACACCGTGTTTCTTAAAAAATAATTAATTAAAAAATTTTTTTTATTGTTATTTGTAAGAAATTTTCTGAGGAACCTGAAACGCCCTTACTTTTTGAGATGCGACAGTTTTTGAATTTTTTATGCCCTTACGCGTGAAACGGCGCGTCTTAGCGATAAGAAGTTACCACGAGATGTCAATCCGGGTCACCATTGCTGATTAAATAATTTTTTTCTCTATTGATAAAAGCTTTCTTTGCATAAGTAAGGTAACATTTCGATAGCTAAAAATTCCATATATGTAATGAAAATTTTATAAATAAGTAAATGCATGCAGGTGAATGAGAAATAATAAAAATACAAGATAGTGTTCGATAATTGGGACCTGTTCAATAATTGGGACATTTACCTTACCGTTATTAAATTATTTCTGCGAATAATTATTGAGATTAGTTTTTTTTTCACGAAACAATTACCAATCAATTATTAATTATTTTGTCATCAAGAGATTGTTTATTCATTTTTTTTTTTTTCATCGACGAAAGAATGCAATTGCCCGAAGGAAAATTGTGACAATTATGGAAAATAAGAATGGATCGGAGGATGTTTTTTTTTCCAATGATTTATAAATTACGAGAATTCTAAAGTTTCCACATTGAGTCACGTAACAGAGAATCGAGAGACGTCACGGCCTTTGATCCTCGACGTTTTGCTCGCATATACAAGCTCAAAAACTTTGGCAAACTGGTTGCTCTCGTGCTCATAGAATCCCGTGCCTGGCTCTCGATTCCCTCACTTCCGGTTACTTTGAAACTAAAATCTTTGCACGCATTCCCTCGATCAGTCGAGCGTGAATAATCGTCGCTAATGTCATCAGTGAGGGTTAAATCAATCGTCAAAAATCGTTAAACGACGTGCGTGAAAAAAATTAATGAATTGTGAAATTTCAGAGAGTTCCACCTCTTCGAGTCGACGATCTTATAGAAGACCTCAAGGATGGCACGCGACTTCTTGCTTTGCTCGAAGTATTGTCCGGCGAAAAATTGGTAAAATTATGAATCGATTACTTTGAGGCGGTATTCTGGTCTAGAATAAAAAAAAAAAATTTCTGCATATTCTCAAAGTTTAGACCTTTAGGAATATATCCTGGAAAAGAAATTTCTAAATCCTAATAATTTACCGAAATCAACTATTGTAGTCATGGAAGAAAAAAGATCAAAATTACGAAAAAAAAATCGATTTTTTTTTTTTTTAATAAGAAGTTATTTAAATCCCTTCTTCGGTAAAATCTCAAAAATTTTGTTTTTTTACGTAGCATTTTATAACTTTTTTTTTCAAAAAATCGAAGCGGTCGCATTGAAAGAAAATCCATTTTTTTAGCTTAATTTAGCTTAAAACAACGAAAAAAACATTTAAATATTTTTTTTCTTAATTTTCGATATTTTTTTCAAAAAGTACATTGAAAAACAAAAAAAAATGACCTCTTAACAAATTAGAATATTTAGATTATTGTAGAAGTTACGATTATTTTAAGAATATTTTTTCAAAAATCAATAACTTCGGTATGGATTAAAATAGAGAGTTACAAATTTACATGGATACTTCTTTTTGCACGTATAATATAAAAAAATATTAAAAAATACAAAAAATTGGAGGGGCCACCGACAAAACGTCGTTGAATTGATAGGAATATATATTTTTTTATCGAGCTCGACAAAAAGTTTTTAATGAATGTCTCTAGACCAGAATATCGCCTTAAATATCATAATAATAATTATTTAAATTAATTCCGATTTAATAAATTCAAAAAAATTAATATTATTTAAATAATTATGAATTGAGAAAATTATTAAAATTATGAATGATTTCATAGCCCGTCGAGAGAGGTCGAAATCTGAAGAGGCCACACTTCCTCAGTAACGCTAACACGGCACTCCAATTTTTACAGAGCAAGAAAGTGAGTTCAATTAAAAAAAAAAAAATTTATCCATCCACTCGAGACTTTCTCTCGTTAATCAGAATTTTTTGTCTACCATCGAAATTAATCAATTTCAGATCAAACTAGTGAACATAAATTCGTCGGATCTTGTCGACGGACGACCGCCGGTAGTGCTCGGCCTAATTTGGACGATAATCCTGTACTTCCAGGTGAGACAATAAAATGATTCCTAATAAAAAATTGAAAATAATTAAAAAAAAAAAATTAATAATAACAGTAGATGCTTGAACGCGTAAGTTTCTCGATGCACGTAGTGCTAAAAAGTCGTCACTCACGAGTATAATCAACAATACACCCTAAAATAATAGTTCGAAATTCGCAAAATAAATAAAATACACGTCAAAGTGGAGAAAGAGAGTTTGGGCATTGTTTGGGCATTAGTGTAATGCGGTGGAAAATAATGACTGTTAATTAGTGTTTGTGGGCAATATTGACTTTAACGATGCTCTTTAACGACTTTAACGAGTATATTTAAAAAAAAAAAAAATGCTAACCGTATGCGTATTTCAATTGCGAACAAGCTACGATCGAAGGATCGCAAGAGGGTGAGTATCGTTGTGAAGGCTCTCGCGGGTCACAAAAATGAAAAATAACAAAAAAAAGCACAGCACAGCGTATGCATGTTGGATGTACCGTAGCGGGTAATGAGGGCCAATTTGTAGATCCGCCAAAATGGTCACGTTTCGTTAGGAATCGTTGATAATATAATTATCGTTTGTTTCTAGATCGAGGAGAACACAAGGGCATTGGAATATCTCGGGCACAGTTGGGGAAGTCAGAGCAGTCTCGAGAGTTTGGGCACGCAGGGCTCAGCCGCGAGCGAGAGGAAGCGAATAAGCAGCGAAAAATGGAAACAGGGAGCGCGCAAAACACTTCTGCAATGGGTCACCAACGCCCTGCCCAAGTCAGTTATTCACAATTTAATTCTGAAAATATCATACTTTATTGATCAATCAATCGTGTATGACGTTCGCGTGAAAGAGGGTTCGTAAACTCTCAAAAATGAGGAAGCAATGCGCTGAGACACATTTACAGCTCTACCATTGATTTCTCTACGAGAAATACATCTTTACAATGATAAACTTTTTTTTAACACTGATTTTTTTAAACCAATAATAGACTTTTTGTTTATCGAAAAAACATTAAATACTTTCGGGGAGGTGAAAAAAGGTGCCTGTTAAAGCAGAGCTCTCAATATTAATGAGGCATTCCACGTCAAGTCGGCCACCCCATTTTTTGAAATCACCAAAAATGGCACACAAATTTTTATAAAGTAGTTCTAACTGTCAAGAAAATTCGTGATTTTTTTCAGATTTTTATATTACACATTTTAGCCAGAAAAAAATACAAAAAATTTTCTCGTTCCATTTCGTAACTCGAAAATTATTCATCGCACGAAAAAAATAGTACAGCATGAAATTTACGATTTTCAACGTACTTTTCACTAAATTTTTTTTACGAACTCCTCCAAAAGCTCTATATGCCATTTTCGGAGCAAGCAATGTTTTGATATTTTTTTTCTCAGAATTGACATCTTCGATTCGTCTGTAGTTCAAACAGTTTTTTACTTGATATATTTACAGACTATACAAAAATTGGCTCAGTAGAGAATCCATTCCGTCCCATGCGTTTTTCATCTCGAATGAATACACAAATTTCTCTGTGCATTAACAGGGTTGAGACTATAGATATTTTCTAATGCCTGCATTTTTGTTTATTTTTTGTACGTTTTCAAGTTTTTTAACTTTTTTCATATTTATTTTTTTAAATATCTTTTTGTACATTTTAATAAACTTTATCAATGGACCCATGGACACCGATAAAGTCTATTCAAATTTGAGTCAAAGGCTACTCATGTCTCGATTGCAAAAAATAATTAATTTACCCTCTTTGGATACCCAATGAGTACTTTTTTAGTTCGATCTGGGCATGATTTTTGGGAATGAAGCAATGATACTGCTTTGTTCCTGGAATCGTCTTCGCGGTATCAAAACGAAATTATTTTATTATCTTTCCATGTCTACGATTAATAATGATAAAATATCAATATCCACACTATTTCGTTAAATCACTCTATAATGATAGATTGAATCGATAAAAATGCATTTTAAATAATGGATTCTCTACTACGCCAATTTTTTAATAGTCTGTAAATATATCAAGTAAAAAACTAAGACTACAGACGAATCGAAGATGTCAATTCTGAGGAAAAAAATCAAAACATTATTTGCTCCGAAAATTTCGGAGCAAATAATGAAAAATTTGCTTTCGGAGAAGTTTGTAAAAAATTTCGGTGAAAAGCACGTTGAAAATCCTAAACTTTATGTTCTACTTTTTTTTCGTACGATGAATAATTTTTTAGTTACAAAATGGGCCAAACAAATTTTTTGTATTTTTTTCCGGCTAAAAAATGTAATTTAAAAATCTGAAAAAAATCATAAATTTTCTTGATAGTTAGAACTACTTTCTAAAAATTTGTATGCGATTTTTGGCGATTTCAAAAAATGAGATGGCTGACTTGACGTGGAATGCCTTAAATATTTAGATATGTCTCATCGCAAATTTCCATTTCCCATTTGAATAACACAGGGAAAAAAAATTCATACTTTGAAATTTTATATCTCGGCTTCAAGTCAATGGACTAAAATGAACGACATATATTCTAGTGGAGAATTGAACGCTCGACAAAAAAGGTCTCTTATGATTTTTCGATAAACTCACTCCTTCAAACGTTATTCAAAGTTAAAGTTAAATTTAGAGTAAATTCCACTTTTTTTTTTAGTTTCCGGCAAAATGTTGAAACTTATTACTAAATATCGTAAAATCTTTCTTGAAACCAAAGTTTAAATTGCATTAACATAAATTACCTAATTTTTAAAGAAATTTTCAACAATAGTTCACCCATATTCACGGTCTAATATACATATATATTAGACTGTGAATAACGTTTAAGGGAGTGAGTTTATCGAAAAATAAGAGACTTTTTTTGTAGAGCGTTCAATTCCCTACAAAAATACGTATCGTTCGATTCGGTGAATTGACTTGAAGCCGAGATATAAAATTTTTAAGTATGAAATATTTTTTCCTGTGTTATTTAAATGGGAAATCGAAATTTGCAATGAGACACATCTATATATTTATATTAAGAACTCTGCATTTAACAGGCATCTTTTTTCACCTCCCCGAAAGTATTTAATATGTTGTTTCGAAAAACAAAAAATAGCCTACCAAATAGAAAGACTACCAGAATAGACCTCCTCCAAATAATAACTCTCTTAAATAATATCTTTACCACTCGCGAGCTCTTCCATTTTACATTTGTACCAGATTACAAGTCTCCGTGTCTCAAATCTTGCGATTCCTTACTTACCGACCGCAGGGCCGCTGCTTTTTCATTGGAGCGGGCTCCAGCGTCGGTAAGTTACCGACCGAGTTGGCAAGGCAGAATCTTGTAATCTGGTAGGTTTGTCAAATTTACTGGAAGACTTGTTTTGTAGTAATAATATTACTTGAGAGACTTATTATTTAGTGGAGATCAATTGTGGTAAGTTTAGTATCTGGTAGGATTATTAAAACGGTTCAGTTTGGCAGAGATATAATATTTATAATAATATTTATAATATCTATTGTGGTAGAGAAATAAGCGGTAGAGCGGTAAATATGATTATCAATTTTTACAAGTATGACAGAAATGTTTTTAACTTTTCGAGGCTGAATAAAAATTGATTGTACTATTTTTTTTCATCTCAGGGACGTTGGAATTCGCGTGAGAGATTTTGGCGAGAGTTGGCGCGACGGTAACGCTTTTCTCGCGATAATCGACGTGATAAGAGCAAATTTGGTGAACATAGCGGCAATGAGAGAAGCCTCGAATCGCGCTCGTCTCGAGACGGCTTTTCAAGTTGCCGAAGTGGAATTGGGAATCGCTCGATTGCTCGATCCCGAGGACGTTGATGTTCCTCAACCCGATGAAAAATCGATAATGACATACGTGGCACAATTTTTGCACAAATATCCAGAGCCAAAGTCAACTGGAACCGATTCATTTGCCGCTGTTCAGCAGGAATACGAATCGTTACTCGTTTGGCTAAACGAAAGAACGAGACATCTTGAACAGCTGGACCGAGGAAACGCTTTTCCATCGAGTTTCGCGGTTGGTTTTCTCGGCAAAATTTTCCTACCCCTTTCCTCATTTATCAGGGATGCGGATCTCGTTTCGAGACTCGAATTTCTTCATTTCTCAATTTTTTTTTCTTCATTCAAAGGAATACATTCTCGCACGAACGGAGACGGACGAGAAAACTGCGATATACAAGAAATTGCAAGGATTCGTCGAGACAGCGAGTGTGATAAGCATAACTCGGGACTCCTGGAAACACATACAGACACTTTGGAACAAAATGGAGTATCTTGTGAGTGGAAATTTTCGTTTTATTAATTGATCTCGAATTTTGAGTTAATTTTTTGAATTTTTCTATATTATGGGAGGGGGGATTTTAGAATTCGAGAATTTCACTTCAAGAAATCGAAACTGTACTCAAAACCCTCCAAAATGAGCACAAATTACCCTTATTTGGTGCATTTATGACGCCACGATCGTAAAACTACGTTTTTTCGAAAATTAAGAATAACTGAAAAACCTCATTTTTAAAAAATCTGACAAAAACATTAAATTTTTACGACAAAAAATCTATATTTCTGTGGAGTTTCAACTAAGTAGTTTTGGCCAATAGATTTTGATTTTTTGATCAATTTTATCTTTTAGAAATCAGTTTCAGCTATTTTGGGACATTCAGATTTTGACTTTAGGTTTTCTGAGAATTTCGTCAATAAAATCGATAGTCATTGTTTCCAAAAATTATAAAACAATTTATTTACTAGTCTTAGATATCCATCTCCATTAAATGATGATAATATTTACGAACAATTGCTGTTTCCGCATCTTTAGGTCTAAATATTATCATCATTTGATGGAGATGGATCTCAAAAAATTGCAAATAAATTGTTTTATAACTTTTTACAATTGAAACAATCGCAACTTTAGATCTAAAGATGCAAAAAAAGCAATTATTCGTCAATATTATCATCATTTGATGGAGATGGATCTCAAATAATTGTAAATAAATTATTTTATAATTTTTTACAATTACAATCGCAACTTTAGACCTAAAGTTGCAAAAAAAGCAATTATTCGTAAATATTATTATCATTTAATGGAGATGGATCTCTAAGACTTGTAAATAAATTGTTTTATAATTTTTGGAAACAATGACTATGGATTTTATTGACGAAATTCTCAAAAAACCCAAAGTCAAAACCTGAATGTCCCAAAATATCTGAAACTCATTTCTAAAAAACGAAATTTATTAATAATTCAAAATCTATTGGTCAGAACTAGTTCAAACGCCACAGAAATATAGATGTTTTGTCGTAAAAATTGAATATGGTTTTTTCAGATTAAAAAAAAATGAGGTTTTTCAGTTATTCTTGATTTTCGAAAAAAACGTAGTTTCACGATCGTGGCGTCATAAATGCGCCAAATGAGGTTACTTTGTGCTCATTTTGAAGGGTTTCGAATACAGTTTCAATTTCTCGAAGTGAAATTGTCGAATTCCAAAATCCGGCGGAGTTATACGCAAAAGCAAAAAAAGTTGTTTTTCGGTCGTTAAAAGTACGCAATTTTCGAAAAATCATAACTCGTACAAATAGTTTTATTTTGAGCTAGCGATTTAACAGCAATGTTTTCTCATGATAGAGAACACAGGAAAATATCGAGAGTATGATCGGAAACATCGATTTTTTTGCCCTGCTGGTTTGACGTGGAATTACTCACAATGAAAATTAATTTTCTTCAGATGTTGAAATGGCTCTGGCTTTTGGATTCGTCACTTCCGGGTGAGTTGGGCGAGGTAGGAAGATGGTTGGCCCTTGCCGAGAATATGTTGAATTCGGATGACGACATACCGGCGGAAATGACGGAGGAAACAGCTGGCATAATATCGAGCAAGCTCGAGGATCATAAGAAATTTTTCCTAGATCTTCCGGAAATGACGGAGAAATTTGTGCGAGCGAAAAATTCCTCGCTCTCGCGACAATCGCCGACCGAACAATTGGACAACATGACCTTGAGATTCGAGAGTCTTCCAATTCGCGCGTCGAAGAGACGAATAAAGCTCAAGTTTCTCGAGCACAAGTGTTGCCTCGTCGCTTTTTTGTTCCTCGTCGAGACGAAGCTCAAGGGTTGGAGCGTGAAATATGGCACAGAGGAAAAGGTACATCAGATGCTGGAGCAGTACAGAAATTTCGTTTCCCGAAATCGAATCTTTCAAGAATTTCAAAAAGCTTATTTGGACATGCAACAAGTCGTGGACGAATATAAACGCGAGGGAGACATTGGTAAGCTGTTTTTATTTTTAAATCCATTTTTGGGAATTTAAATTCGCGATATTAAAAAAATGGACTATTACTAACAAAATTTACTCGAAATATTAAATAAAAAGTTTTGCTGTTTCGTGAATAATTTTTTGGCGAATGGGAAAATTATGCAAATTTGTGCAATTTTTAATATAAGTTTATAAGTACCTTCAAAACAAATTTAGGTAATTTTTCAAAGTAAGGATTCATCGAAAAATATAATTTACTTTTAAGAAAAAGGAAACCATGATTAATAAACTAACTCGCGTCTAATATTTTGCATTAACATGGGAAAAAATCTTTTGGGTCGTGATAAGGCAAAAAATAATATTTTCAAAATAAGTTCACTTAATTTTCCAAAGTAGAGATTCATCGAAAAATATAATTTACTTAAAAAAAAAGGAAAACCACGATTAATAAATGAACTTGAGTCTGATACTTTGCATTAACAAGGGAAAACATTTTTGGATCGTGATGAGGCAAAAAAGAATATTTTCAAAATATGTTCACTTAATTTTTCAAAGCAAGGATTTATCGAAAATTACAATTTACTTAAAAAAAAAAGGAAAACCACGATTAATAAATAAACTTGAGTTTAATATTTTGCATTAATACAAGAACAAAACTTTTGGATAGGGATGAGGCAAAAAAGAATATTTTCAAAATAAGTTTACTTAATTTTCCAAAGCAAGGATTCATCGAAAATTATAATTTACTTAAAAAGAAAGGAAAACCACAATTAATAAATTAACTTGAGTCTAATACTTTGCATCAACACGGGAAAAAAAAAATTTTCAGATCATAACGAGGCAAAAGAGAATATTTTCAAAATGGGTTCATGAGTATTTTAAAAATAAGTTCACATAATTTTTCAAAGTAAGGATTTATCGAAAATGATAATTTACTTAAAAAAAAAAAGAAAAGCCACGATTAATAAATTAATTCGAGTCGAACATTTTGCATCAACACGGGAAAAAATAATCTTTCAGATAATAACGAGGCAAAAAAGAATATTTTCAAAATAACTTCCCTTAATTTTCCAAAACAAGGATACAAAATTATGATTTACTTTAAAAAAGGATAACCACGATTAATAAATCAATTCCTGTCTAATATTTAGCGTTAACATGGGAAAAAATAATCTTTCGAATCAAGACGAGGCAAAGAAGAATATTTTCAAAATGAGTTCATAAGTATTTCTAAAATGAGTTCATTTACTTTTTCAAAGCAGAGATTCATCGAAAATTATATTTGCTTTAAAAAAAAAAGGAAAACCAAGACAAAGAATTCCAGTCTAATATTTAGCTTTGACATGGGACTTTCAGATCGTGACGAGGCAATAAAGATCGACCGTTTTATTCGGGAGACGGGTGAAAAATGGAAGAACGTATCGATGGATTTGCGATGCGTGCAGAGTATGCTGGAGGAGGTAGTTTCATATTGGCGTCGTTGGACAAGTGTATCGGACGAATTTGAATCGTGGTTGATGCGAGCCGAGCCTGCGCTGGAATTGCAAGAGGAGGAGAGAATGGAATTTTTCCAGGACATAAGTGTGTGGAAGGACAAACATCAGCAAATGTCGGACAGCGTGAGTTTCCTCATAGCAACATCGGAGGAGCAAGTTGCGTTGGGCCTGAAGGATCGTTACACGGATTTAACGACGAGATGGGAAAAATTATTCATCGAGGCGAAGCAATACATGCACGCGGGTGATTTATTGAGAAATCGCAAGGATTATCGTGCGGGAGTCGAGAGTCTTCAGAATTGGCTGAGAAACGCGGAGGCTGCGCTGTCAACGTCGCAGTTGACGTCGACCGAGAGGATCAAGGCCTACGGCGAGAATTTGCAAATTTTGCACAACGAAGTCGAGAGCATCGAGGAATTGTTCAAGAGTATAAGCAAAAAATTCCAAGCTCTGATACAAGATTTGTCGCGCGACGAGGTTGACAAAATGATGAGTACCCTGAAGAAGGAGAAAGAGGCACTGGTCAGGGTCAGAGCATTGATACCGATGCAATTGCATCTCTATCATCAATTGCTCGTTCAACAGGAGTCCCTCGAGGCTGGTCAGAGAGAAATATCGAATTGGCTGGACGAGGCGGAACGTCTTTTGTCCAGTGTGAATCTAGCTGGAGGTCGTGATTCCGCACTCGCTCAATTGGAACGTCACAAGGCATTTTTCTCGCGCACACTTTATTACAAATCCATGCTGGAATCGAAGAACAAGGTATTCGCGAGTATCGTAAAATCGGTCGATGCTCAGGCTAATCCCGAAACAGCGGAGGGTGGTTCGGCCCTGAGAGCTCTGAACGAGCGTTTCTCACGCCTCTCGCAAAATTCTCAATTGACCGAGCAACGTTTGCACGAGGCCGTGCGTTGTTGGGGCAAATTTCGCGAATCCGAGAGACAGATAAGCGAATGGTTGACGTCAGCGGAGGCTCTGATAAACGACAAGAGAATCGACAATCGTCAATCCGTGGAGCATCATAAAAATTTCTTCGGCAAGGTCAACGAACGTTGGATCCAAGAATTGATAAATGCCGGCCAGGATCTTCGCAATGCGCTGCCAACGGATCAGCAAAAATCGATAATCGACACGGTGGAGTCACTTCAAGGGCGTTGGCGACAAGTTCTCAATTTTGCGCCCCTTCATCTGATGCGATTGGAATTTCGTCTCGACGAAGTCGCTTTCATGCAGTATCTCAAGGAAATCGAGGTTGAGGTCAATTCCGAGCAGCAAGCGTTGATCAAGAACGAAGACGTCGAGACCATCGTCGAGAGGAATAAAGAATTTTTCGTCAATCGCGGCACGATCATCGACGTCGAGCGTTGCTTGCAGACTCTGAAGAAAATAAGCTCGGCTTATGGTGCTTTGAAACCCGATGATTCGAGCCTCGCCGATGCCGCGCAGAGGGCCGAACAACTCTGGGAAAATTCGGCACAGAGAGTCGAAACGCTGCGCGAACAATTGCGCCAAGTACCCGAACAATGGGCGGCTTACAGGAAGAAGTAAGTTTCCTAAAATTCCCATCAATCGTTCAGCCTTGAATTCTTTGTTTATTTTTTTTTTTTTATTGTAAATTATGTTTCATTGTTTTTTTTTTTTTCAATTGCCAAAGATTCGACGAGATTGGAAGATGGATGGATCACGTTGACAATACTCTCAGAACGATTCTCAAAGAAGTAAACACCCTCGAGGAATTTGAGACGGAAAAAACGATATTCCAGGTGAGGAATCAATTTTTTAGTTTTTAGTTTTTAAAAAAATTTGATTATCGCTGGACTAATCTCACTTGTACCCTCAATGCTAACAAATCGGATAGATACAGACGTTGACGGTAAATATGCAGTTTTTTTTTTAAAGAATTTGGTGCAAATATAAAGGGGAGGGAGGTGGCTAAATGGATCCCATAAAAAATGACCAAAGAAAATGGGTCATTACATGTCGAATCGACCAAGAGTTGGTCGATAAAATATAAATTTTTGAAACGAAAAAACACCATCCTGAAAATTTCAGGATCTTTTAATATCTGTACACGGTATTATATAAAAAAAAAAAAATGTAAGCAAAGATTTAATGTTGATCGTGGACTTACACGATTTCAAAAAATTCATATTTTTGAGAAAACAAGAAACACCTTTCTGAAAATTTTAGGATCTTTTGAGATCAGTTTAAGTTATTACATTAAAAAAATTGAACCAAAAATTTAATACGGACCTTGGATTTTCACGATTTTTGAAAATTCAAAATTCTCCAAATTCATCATTTTTCAAATTTTTTTTTCGGAATATTTTTTTTTCATAGCCCCAAGTATAAGATGAAACCCAAACCGAAACCCAAGTACAAGACGAATTCAGAATGATTTTTCGTAACTATGATAGTTTTCGAGATATTCAAGAAATAAACTTGAAAGATTTGAAAAATTGTGAAATATTGAATTTTGCATAACTTTCGAAAAAAAATTTCTTAATTTTTTTCCTTTGGTAGAATTTCGTTTTATTAAAAATGAAAACTTCTGACCAAATTTCATCGAGATTGAAAGGGGTCGATTTGACATGGAATGACCCAAATATAAAGATTCGAAAATCAGTGAATAATAATATATCATTATTTTATATTATATAATTATTAGATATTATAATAATCATATAATATTATAATAAAATTAGATCTGGATTTCGATATTTTCAGGACGTTTATAAAAAATTTGAAATTTTGTAAAAAAATTGTCATCATCAGGACATTAAAAAAACACCCTAATTGTATTATAGTAACCTTCTTTTACTAAAGTACTTCGATAATTCAAAGGCCAAACCAAAATGAGGTACCAGGAGCAGAATGGATATCATCCAAAATTTAAAAACAATATTGAAAGTTCAAAAAATTGAAAAATGAGGCAATTATCACTATAATTAGCGTACTCTAAATAATTAGCGTAGCCTAAATAAACTCATTCATGCAAAATCAGATCTAGATTTCGACATTTTCATGAAAATGGCCCATCAAAAGTCTAAAAAATTAAAAAAAAATTGTCATCATCGCATTGAAAAAAAACATTCCAAAATACTTGAATGCACCTTCACTAAACCACTTTCTCTGAATCTTGGATATTAAGATAATGATGATATTTAGATGAAAGCTTTAGAAGCTTTCATCATTTTTTCCATGTTTTTCCTCGTTTACTTGAATTTTCGAAAAAAAGACTTTTAGGATGGTGTCCTTTTTGCCCCAGAGTGTTATTCACAGCAAGCATTTAAAAAGAAAGGGTTCAAACAACCCTGCATTGAAGGTCAAAGGTCACTACCAAACTAGGGCCGCTTTCTTAAAGTAAATCTCGGAAATAGACTCCAAAATAGGCCCTCAAATGTATTTTTACCCTCATAAAAATTTCAAGGAGTAAAAAAGTGGATTCTAACACGCTTTTCTTCCGTGATCTTTGCAGAAAGTTTGTCAAGACGCCGACAGCAAGAGAGAGGAGATGAAATGGTTGGTTCAGACGTTGGACAGTCTAACGTCGAATCGTTCGGATCGCGAGGCCGTAACCGAGCAAAATCAGCTGGAGAATTTGATAACGCGTTACAAGAATTTGATACCAACGATCGAGATTACAATGACGAAGACGGACATATACTCGAAGAGTTACACGTATCGCAAGGAAGTGCGCGAGGTTTGCGTACTTTTGCGCAAAGTCCGGGAGCAAAGTTCAGCCGATGCTTTGCCGGAGAGTCCTGAACGTCTGAATGACGCGGTTGTGCATCAGGAGACGCGTCTCAGCCAGTTGGAGCAGCAACGTGCGAATATCGTGAGTATGCTTCAGCGCGGCAAGGATTTGCTGAAGGATCAGCACGCGCCGACATTCGTCTCGTCGGAGGTTCAGCAGCTGGAACACAGCTGGAACGACACTTACGGTCAGAGTATCGAGGCCCTAAAGACGCTCAAGGGATCGCAAAAATTGTGGGACACTTACAAGCGACAGAAGGATGAGTTACAAAAGTTGATCGAACAGGCGAATCATGAGTTGCGTCGTTTTCGCATCACGGATTTCCACGATGCCGCGCAAGTCTCCGCGGATTTGCAGACGAAATTGGAGCTCAATGTGACATTGAGAAAAACAGCCGATGAAATGATGCGAAAGATGCGCGACACGCACTCGAGTCTAGCGGCGATAATGCCACCGGAAAGAAGATCGATTTTGCAGCACGAGATAACCGAGACCGAGGAGAGAGTGAGAATCGTCATCGAGAGCGTTCACGAGCGTGTCGTTTATCTTCAGGAGCAAAACGGTCGATGGTCGAAATTCCAACAAAAACTTGGTGAATTACGCACTTGGACGGTTCAGAGCGCGCCCCAATCGATCGCCAATATACAAGATTCGTCGATATCGCCGGAGGATAGAGTGCAAAAAACTGAGACTCTGCAGAAGCAGATATACGAGAAAATAACGATACTCAAAATGCTCGAGGAGGAATCGCGGGAACTCGTGAAAGGTCAGTCGAAATTTGTTGATTAAACAAAAATTAACATCATTCATAGAACATTAATATCGTGGCGGAAACGTTCTTCGGATTTGATTGAATTGACGACATTGAAAATTAATTAATTATTAAAGTTAATTTTTATTATTAATTAATTGATTAGTCGTGATTATTAAAAGTCGCAATCGTTCAATTTCAAATCTGTAGTGTGGTTAATTATTATTTTTATTAATTATTAGCTAATAACAAAAGACTATAATTAGTTAATTAATTGAATACTTCTTTTATTTTATTAATTCTTAATTTGCAATTAATAATAAAATTATTAACGACATTACAGGTTTGTAATTGAATGATTGCGACGTTTAATAATAACTGATTTTAGGATTTTACTATTAAAAAATACCTAATAATTAATCATAAAATAATTAACGACACTACACATTTGAAATTGAATGATTGCGACTTTTTTCCTAATTAAGGTACTAGCCTACTTTAGAAGGTCAAAAAAAAAGCAAATTAAATTTTTTTTCTCATCTCCTTCATCTAGGGTTACCAGATGGAAAATTGAAAAGTCCTGACATAAAGCCTGATTTCCATAGAAATGTCCTGATATGTTGCCGCAAACTTAATTGCGCAAAGCACATATGATAAAACTGATTAGTTTCACAGATTAATGAAAGTATTGATTATTTCCGCAATTCATTTAAGGTACTAGTCTACTTTAAAGGGCAAAAAAGCAAATTTTTAACATTTTTTCTGGGCTCCTTTATCAGATATGACTATAAAATTGTTATTACAACATTGTTTCCTCCGTCGAAAGTACAAAATGAAACTTATTTTACATTTCGATTCTTTGAATAATTTATAGAAGGCGCCAAAGTCGAAAATGTGTTTTCCCATGGCCGACAGTTAATCTCCGGATTGGCAAGTCTGAAACAAAAAATAAATAAAAAAGCATTTTGAAGAGGAAGGTTTCTTACACAACAATTAACCACCGTTAATGAAAAATCGATTAAAAAAAAAATTGCGGATGTTTGAAATAAAAATAAAAATTTAATTTTTCACAATTTAGTTCAAACATTTGCCATTCTTTTTGTTAATCGATTAATGGTGGTTAATTGTTGTACAAGAAACCTTCCTCTTTAAAATGCTTTTTTATTTTTTTGTTTCGGACTTGCCAATACTGAGAGTGAAGAATCGAAATAAAAAATAAATTTTTGTTTTGTACTTTCGAAGGATGAAATAATATCGTAATAACAGTTTTATAGTCATATCCTGATAAAGGCGCTGAGAAAAAACTTCAAAAATTGCTTTTTTTGGCCTTATAAAGTAGACTAGTACCAATAAAAGTTGATTTTAAAAAACAAAGAGGGTAAATTAGATTATGTTTTTATTTATGTTGATATTAAATACGTTGATTTGTGGTACTATTTAAAGAAGATCATGTTTTTGTTTTTGTTGATTGGAACTTTCTAATTTGAAATATCTGAAAAATGTACCGTATTTGATCAAAATTCGAAAAATCCTGAGATTTCCGAAATCCGGCCGCAATCCTGTAGTACCTTAAAAATACTGAAATCTCAGGACAAATCCTGAGATATGGTAAGCCTACCTTCATCAGATATGGCTATAAAACGGTTATTACAACATTGTTTTATCTTTCGAAGCAATTTCGATTCGAAGCAAAAAAATTAAAAACCATTTCAAAGAGGACGGTTTCTTACACAACAATTAACCACCGTTAAATCGATTTTAAAAAAATGGCGGATGTTTGAAATGAAAAAGAAAATTTAATTTTTCACAATTTATTACAAACATTCGCCATTTTTTTTTTTTTATCGATTTTCCATTAACGGTGGTTAATTGTTGTGTAAGAAACCTTGCTCTTTGAAATGCTTTTTTATTTTTTTTGTTTCAGACTTGCCAATTCTGAGATTACTTTGGCGTCTTCTATAAATTATTCAAAGAATTGAAATGAAAAATAAATTTATGTTTTGTACTTTCGAAGGATGAAACAATGTTGTAATAATAGTTTTATAGTTATATCTTTTTTTTTATAGTTATAAAAAAAACTTAAAAATTTGCTTGTTTTTTTAACCTTCTAAAGTAGTACCTTAAAAGAGAAATATTTGAAAAAACAAAAATAGTAGACCGTCATCTTTCATTTCAAACCGTTAAAATTTTCTATTTTTCAAAAATATCACTCTTCTTCCATCAGAGAACGGCAAAAAAAATGTATAATAAATGGTAAAAAAGAAAAAGAATTTCACAATGAAGTTAACAACTTTTTAGAAGAGTATCAAATTTTCCGTATCGATTGAATTGACTTTTACAACGTCAATGAGCAAGAAAATCAGCAATTAGAATTTATAAAAAATGTTTTCGACAATTCGAACGCGTGATTAATAAATATTTGCTTCATCTTCTCCGCTTTCTCTCACAGACGACAGTGAGAATCCCGAAGCTCGTCGATTGCGCGACGAAATTGAAAAATTGCACGCAGCGGTGAAAGCCCTGAACGACAATATCGAGTCGCAGCGTGACATAGCAACGCGAAATCTCGCAACGTGGAAGGAATACGAGATTGGAATGGAGAAGTTGAAACCGTGGATCGAGGAGGCCGCGACGAGAGCAACGACGATCACGACGAAGCCGTCGAATCTCGAGCAGGCGCGTGAGATGTTGTTCAGCGCCAAAACCTTCGAGAAGCAGTGCGAGGAACGTTTGCCGCGTGTCCAAGAATTGTCGCAAGTCAGTCAACGGATAGCGGGACGCACAGCGGCGCCGGACGAGGTTGACGCAGTTTGCACGCGTTGGAATTCGATTCACGACGTCGCGGTTCAAACGACGACGAAACTCGACAAGCTCGTTTCATCGTGGACGACGTTCGAGACGGATGCCCGCGAATTCGATCGTTGGCTGAACGAGACCGAGAAGGTTTCGTCAACGGAACCAAACGTGAAGACACCCGAGGCCAGCAGACTCGAGCAGGATTTGAACCGTTTGAAGGACTTCAACAAAGTCATATCCGATCGTCAGGCCCAATTGATATCGTTGACCCAGGTGTCCGATCACATAAGTCACGGTCTCTCGTTGGAAGGTGCAACGAGCCTGAAATCTCGCGTCGCCGAGATGAAGACGCGCGTTGGCAAACTCGCCGATACGATAAGACGTCACATAAATCTGGTCTCCGACGCGTTACTTTCGCGTCAGGAGCTTCAGATGAGAATAACTGATTTCGACAATTGGATGACGCGTTTGCGCTCTAGCATAGCGGAAATAAGCGAGGTCGACGTTGACAACGTCGACACGAATCTTCAGGCGGTTCACGCTTATCTTCAGGAACACACGGAGAAACAAGCGAGTTTCTCCGCTATTTACGAGGAAGTCAAGCGTTTACTGGGTCAAGCATCGTCCCAGGAAGCCGCTTCGCTGGACGAGACTTATCGCAACCTCGCCGACAAGTACAAGTCCCTGGAGGATGACTTGAGGGCGAGAAAGAAGTGTCTGGAAAAATGGTCGGAATTGCTGAACTGGCACAACGAGGCCAGCGCCCAATTGTCTCACTGCAAGTATCAGCTGGAAGCGAGAAAACCAAACATCTCGGATCTCAAGAGATTGTCCGGTGAATTGAAGGTCGTACAGTCGAAAATCAGCGTCTGGAAGGAGCAGATACCAATTGTCGACAGTTCGATGGGTATTCACATGCGAGACAAGCTTGGCAAGCCATTGACAGCCTCGACGTTGGTCAATGACCTCGAGGCCAAAGCCGTGACCTTGAATACGGAATTGTCGTCGAAACGCGACAAACTCGCCAATCTTGGCGCGCGTTGGGACAATTTCCGTAAGTTGCAGCAAAAATTGACGGAGGAAATAGTCGCCACGCAAACGTCACTTCAGCAAGTGACTTACGATGTTGACAGATGTGAAAAATTGTCAGTAGCAGTCGAGAAAATTGGCGAATTGATCGATGATCACAAATTGCGCGAACCTGACAAGGATCTTCTTCATCATGAGGGCGCTTGTCTGGTCAAGGAGGATCAAAAATCAATGACCAATGTCCAAGTGGTCGTCACGTCGGTCGATGCCAATTGGGAGAAGGTGAACGAGTTGCTGAACGAGCAGAGAAAAAAGTACATCGACATGGAGGCCAATTGGCAGGGTTACAACGAGGCGAGAGAGAAACTCTTGAGGTTCATGGAAGATTCGAGGAATCTGTGCCAAACGACCCGAGAATTGCCCAACGACGTGACTCAGGCGAGCGCGGCTCTTGACAAGCACAAGAGAGCGTCGGATGTGCTGAAAAAGGGAAAACAGTATCTCGATAAGATGGACACGAGGGCTCAGCAGATCATCAAGGAAGCCTCGCTGATGCCGAATTTCAAGTCCGACAGCGTCGAGTCCGATTTAGCGACCATCCGCAATCAATATCAGACGAATTACACGACGATAATCGAGAGGACACAGTCTTACGAGACTCAGATGATAATATGGAAGCAGATCGAGGACGCCAAGTACGAATTGACGCGTTGGTTGAGCGACACGAATGAGGCGCTCAGCGACGCTTGCGAAAAGCTCACAGACGCGGAAAATGGACAATCTCGATTGGCGAGATATCGCGAGGAATTGCCGTCGCATCGTTTGATACGTCAGGGAATAACGATGAAGAGCGAGCAGCTCATCAAGATCAACAATGACGCAGAGATGCCGACACTGAATTCACTGAACAAATTACTGGACGACCAGTTCAAGGTCGTCGAAGAAACGGCTGATAAGTTGGAATCGCTGACCTCGTGTCTGAGCGAAATGGAGAGAGGAATCAAGGTCGAATTGAAGAGGTCGAGCGATTCGATATCGAAGATACGCGAGGATATAATCAAGTGTGACGACCTGACTGGAGAGAATACGAAAATATTGTCGCGCATAAGCAAGTGTCAAGAACTGAGGGGTGACCTTGAGAGATCGGGCTCGAAGCTCGACGAGATCGAGGAGAAGATCGACGCCGCTGGAAAAGCTTATCCGGCGATCGGAAGGTCAAGTTTGCCGAAGGAATTACAGGCTCTTCGTCAGCGTCGCGACGGCGTTGCGAGTCACGCCGACAAAGTCAGCGCCACTCTCGTTGCTTTTCTGACGAAATTGTATCACGAAAAGTTCTCCGGTCTTCAGCGAATGGTTGCCACGCACAAGGAGAAGGTTTCTTGGTGCGAACCCGAAGAGAGCAGCGATCGTTACAATCTGGAGGTTAAAATGGCCTCTCTGCTTGACGTCGCCACTGGAATCACCGATTGCGAAGCGAGGAAATCCGATACCGATGCTTCGTTGAGTTTACTGGAAACCGTCGAGAGCAGCGAGACAACGATCGCCCTTAAGGTCGAACGCGATCGCGTCGCTGCGGATCTTGAAGCTCTGAAACAGAGTCACGCCAAAATTCGAACGGTCCTCGAGCGTAATATCGCATTGTGGCAACGTTACGAGCTTTGCTCAGAAAACGTTGTAACGTGGTTGAAAGAGATGGAAAATCGTACGAGAAGCGAGGGTTCGTCGCTCGTCGATCTGCCCGATGTCGAGGTCAAGATCAATGACATTGAGAAATTGAGGAAGATCGTCAAGGATTATCAGACTGACATCGATGATCTGACGACCCTCGGCGATGATATACTGAAGGTCAGTCCGGAATCTCGGGTCGGACAATACGTCGGACACTTGACGACGCGTTATCAGGCCATAGGGAAATTTTTGTCCCAACATTTGAGGAAATTGCAGGAATTGAAGGACGGACGTGACGAGTACAAATCGCACGTTCGTGACCTTGAAAGTTGGCTGAACGAGGCTGAGAACAGGCTCAAGAGTTTCGACGGTATAAGCGGACCAAAACCCATAACTTTTTATCAATCGAGGCTCAAGGAGCTTCGAGCATTCGCCGAGGATCGTGAGAAAGGACAGGCCGTGTTGAACAAAACTGCCGAAGCTGGCGAGGCTCTGTTTCCTCGTATCACACCGGATCATCGTGAAGCCATGAGAGGCGATTTGCGAAATTTGCGCAATCGCGTCGACGCCGTCGCCGATTTGACCAATGTCATTTACAAGAAGATCGAGAGCGACATGATGCATCGTTCGTCCTTCGAAGACAAGTACTCTCAGGTATGAATTAATTGTTTTCCAGAGTTTATTTTTATTTATCGATTGATTTTCAAAAATCATTTTTTTTCGATTTTTTAAATAGAGTAATTCTCTCCCTCAAAATTCACAGCTTTTGAAAATCGATGTGTAGACAAAATATAATATATGGTCCAAGTTGGAAAAAAAAATTTGTGTTTAATTGACATATATGAAAATTAATTTCGATATTTTTTTTGTATTTTTTTTATAAAACTACAACTCAAAACGAAAAAAAAGATGTCTTATTTTATTTTGATTTCTCCGTTTTTCAAAAAGTTATGCGCATTTATAAAAAAATTGTGTGCAATTTTGAAAAATTTATTGTGGTTAGAGAGGTTGAGACAATAATCTGAAAAAAATCTGAAAGACTGCTTTCAATACGTACAGAAAAATAGAAAATTTTCAAACAAATCAAAAATAGTCGGGGCTGCAGATTGGTTGGTTCGTAAGGAATGCCTCATATACATATGAAGCCTTCCTTACGAAACCGACCAATTCCTGACCCCGACCATTTTTAATTTTGTTGAAAATTTTCTATTTTTTGTACGTACTGAAAGCCGTCTTTCAGAATTTTTTTAGATTTTTGTCTCAATTCTTCTTACCACAATAAATTTCTCAAAATTTGACACAATTTTTATTTAAATGCTCGTAACTTAAAAAAAAACGAAGGTATCAAAATAAGATAAAATTGTTTGATTGTTTGATAAAATTGTTATGATCATTGTTTTTCGTCTTGAGTTGTAGTTTCATGAAAAAATATCAATATTCATTTTCATATGTTTTTTTCAGTTTTAAATCCAAAATATTTTTTTTTCCACTTCTAACTCAGAAAATTCAACATCTGACTAAACGACCAGAATGCTAATGAATGATATGGAATTCGTAGTTGTTTATTTACTCACCGATGCTGGCTAGACGACGATTCTTCTCTGCTCATTTCTGTAAAAAAAAAAAAAATTCTTTTAAATGCCTTGTTTATAAGAAAGTCGGTGCAAATATTGAGCCGGGTATTTTACAGACATAAAACAAAATTGACCCTGTTTGATATTTTTTCTGATTAGATTTTGACAAATTTTGATTACAAACCGAGACGAGGGATTAATTTGAATATTAGCTCAATTTATAATCTACTGGATCCACTATATAAATTTGATTAATTTTAGATAAAGGGTATAACCGGATAAGCATGTAAAATCTGCCCCCGGCGATTTTCAAGAATCCACATGGCCGATCGATTTCTACTTTTTTTTAATTTCCTGAAAATTTCCCCTTTCAAATCCAAAAAGTGGCGACATAATTTTAAAAAAACGTGTTTTTCAGTATATATTTCATGGTAACTATTCTTCTGAATATTTTTTTACACATTTTTTTTTGCTCAGAATTATCGATAAGCGACGTTGAAAAGTAATTTTTAAAGTTATTAATTATTACTTGAAAAAAAAAATTTGTTTCTCGCTATACTTATTTAAATATGTTCGTTTCGGGTGTCAATCACGAATTTTTCACAGAAAACTTTTTTCTTGCTCTTCTTTATACAGTAAAATTTTCAACTTGATCCATTTGGTGCAACAAAGTAAAAAAAAAATCGATTGATTTTCACATTTCCTTGGAATATTATTTACTATTTACTTGCAAAATATTTTTTTTCATTTCAAAATATTTAAAAAATCTCATACTATTTCTCCTTACTATTAGGGATAATTATTCAGTTATATAATAAGAACAAAATTTATAATTTTATAAATTATCACATTAACATTGCTCAACAAACGTTCTTATCAATTATTTATATTGAAAAAAATAATTTAAAAAAAATTGTAAACAAACATTTAGTAAAGTAATTACAATAAAATTACTGAAAGACACGTTTTTTTAAATTACGTCGTTACTTTTTGCGTTTGAAAGCTTTCAGGAAATTTTTATTTCCCAATTAGAAGTCGATCAACCTTGTGAATTTTCAAAAATCGCTGCCGGCAGATTTTACATGCTTATCCTTTATCCGAAATTAATTAAATTAATCCCTTCATTGAATCGAAATAATTAAAATTTGACGCCAATGATTTTTTCACAGGTAAAACAGTGGCTGATCGACGCTCAGTCGAAGCTCGGCGACAAGCAGGACCTTTTGCCGACGCTCCAGGAGAAAAAGCTCGCGCTTCACTCTTATCGCGCGATAGCCCAGGACGTAAGCGTTCATCGCAACATATTGCAACAGTTGCAGGATCGTTTGGGCAACGTTCCTGACGACGAGTCTAGCGAGATGCTGTCCGGAGTGATCGAGGCTTACGAGAAATTGTCGAGCGACGTTGAGGATCGTTTGGGAATAGCGGAGAAGCACGTGTCGAATCACGAGGCTTATTCGCAAACGTTCGACAAGACGAAGGACTGGATAAGCACGATAGTGAACGAGGGGTCGTCGTTGATAGACGCGGATCTCTCGCTGGAGCGTGAATCGGCCAAATCTCGTATAATCCAATTGGACAACGTGTTGCAGCAGAAGAGCGAGGGCGACCGTATTCTCGAGGATTGTAATCAACAGTTGAACATAATTCTCGAGCAAACGTCGATCGGTGGACACGCGCAATTGCTCAAGGCCTTCGAGAATGAAAAGGAAATCTGGCAGAACTTCTTGTCGCAATGCGCGTCGACGCGCGACAAGCTGAATCGTCAATTCGATCAGTGGGCTGAATTCGAGAAGGTCGTGGAGTCACTGGAAGCCTGGACGAAGAGCATCGAGTCACAGGTGAAGGATCAGAGCTTGAAGAGCACCGAGGAAACGAAGAGGGCCTATCACGAGAGACTGAGGAAGTTGGAGCAAGAGATAGCGGCCAAAGGACCGGAATTCAACACTGCCGTCGAGAGAAGAGAGTCTGGAATCGAGGCGGAATCCGAATTGGCCGGCAGAATATCGCGCCAAGCGACCAAGTATCAGGCTCTCAGAAATCAGGCCAAAGAAGCTGTGGCCAAGTACGCGCAATTCGTGCGTGAACACGCCGCTTTCAACGAGCGTTACGATGACTTCCTCGCTTGGATCAACGACGTACGCGACGAATTGACCAAACACAGCGTGATCGTCGGTGATCTCGCGCTTTTGCAATCGCGCCAAAAATCCATTCGCGACCTCGTCGATACGAGGACAAAGGAGAACGCTCGTTTCGAGTCCGTCGTTGATCACGGTGAAAGATTGTACGCTCAAACGTCCCCTGATGGACGTGAAATCGTGCGCCAACAATTGCGCAACTTGCGCACTCTCTGGGACGCTTTCAGCGAGGACTTGCAAAGTTCGACGCAGAAGTTGGATCAGTGTTTGATGCAATTTGCGGAATTTTCATTGTCGCAGGAACAATTGACGGCGTGGCTTCGCGACGTCGAAAGAGCCATGCATCAGCATACCGAGCTCAAATGTACGCTCGAGGAAAAACGCGCCCAATTGCAGAATCACAAGATCATGCATCAAGAAATAATGTCCCATCAGACGCTCGTCGAGGCGGTTTGCGACAAAGCCCAGCAACTCGTCGATCAGACCAAGGACACGTCTCTCAATGTTTATCTGCAGTCGATAAAGCAGCTTTTCCACAATATCGTCGCCAAGTCGCAGGATTTACTGGAGAACCTCGAGGATTGCGCCGACAAGCACAATCGCTTCAACGTCGAGTGCAAGAAATTCCGCGATTGGCTGAGCACTGAGCGTGAAAAATTGGTCGATTGCAATGACGTCACTGGCGAACGCGCTGATATTACGCGGAGATTGGGCAATTTAACGGTTTTGAAGAATGGACGGGCTCAGGGTAAGGAAATGTTGGTGAAAATCGCTGAAATTGTCGATGCCGTGACCAAGAGCACAGCGCTGAAGGGACAGGCAGCACTGACCAAGGAAATTAAGGTTCTGGAGACCAGCTTGCAACAGCATCTCAGCGAAATTGGTGAGTTTTGTTCGCTGAAATGTATCTGGGTCGTTCCATGTCGAATCGAACAAGAGTTGGAATCGACCCCTCTCAATTTCGATTAAATTTGGTCAGAAGTTTTCGTTTTCAATAAAATGATGTTCTACTGAAGGAAATTTTTTTTTTTTTTTTTTTTTTCAAAAGTTATTCAATACTTAACTTCACAATTTTTCAAATCTTTCAAGTT